>CAUDMG010002167.1:2547500-2967500 GCA_958450375.1 Homarus gammarus | reverse complement strand
AGCGTCGTTTATTGGCATTAGGATACAAGTCACGTGACGGAATCGCCGAGTCGAGCAGACGAGAGAGGGGTGTTGAATCCACTACTAGTCTGTAGTGTGACGGGTAACTGAGGAGTACATTCTGAGCTAGTGCATTGGCGTATGAGGGTATAGCGTCATGAGCGAAGGGGGACACAGCATTCGATGGGGATAAGGAGCTAGAGTTCGGGGGGTATGCTTCTCGATTAGTCTCGGAGAGAACATTTAGGTGTCCCTGAATAGAGAAAGGAAGGGCTCTGCTGGGGGGAAGAGGGGGGAACGTAAGAGCAGAATTATGACGTAGCGGTAAATGACTGGCTGTCTTCCTTTCTTCTTGAGTGCTCGGGATTTTGACGCTAGCGAAGGTCATTGAGATCTTTGGTATGTCTAGGGCGTTGGACGCGGTACGAGGCAACGGGACGTCTGCCGCATGTTTTTTAGGACGAAATACTTTCACGAGTCAAAGTCAGTAACTCTCTAGAGGCTTGCCACTCTCATGCTCCCTTCGTTCTGCTTGCTCCCCTCTTCCTCCTCCCGCTATTGGGCACCGTAACTTCAGTCGCTTCTAGAGCTCCTGTTACGGATCTCCTACGGGACCACGGTTTCTTAAGTATTGAGCGCGGGCTCTCTGAAGATGTCGGGTGGCGTTGGACCACAGGGAAGTGGGTAGATGAGATGTGGGCAGTCTGCAGGGAGGGTGGGTAGGGGGTTACCTGGTATGCACTCGTCATAGTTACCGAACATGCTCGTCTCTGAGTTGGGATACTTTGGGAGAGAGCACATCTTGAGCAGGGTGCAGCCAGGTACTCGGGCCTTCCTAACTCGATTTTCGGAGGGTAGTGGTTATCTGGAGGACTATACTCGGCGCGGTGATCGATGAGAGTAGGAGTGCAGTCTAGGAGAGACTGTCTAGGTGTCGGGACGGGATCGTACCGCCCTCGATTAAAGTGGGGACTTAATATATGCTAGCGCACAGGAGGAGAGGTAGGATCTACGTCCGCGTGCGGCAAGTGGGAGAGTAGGGGGGAGAGAGGAGGAGTACGTGCTCGAGAGGCGAGGAGAGTGAGGGGAGTAGCGAGGGGGAGAGGGCAGATTTTTTGATGGCGATGGGTGAGAGATCAGGGAGAGAGGGGCGAGAACTAGAGGAGAGCAGGAAGGAGAGAAGGGGAGGCGAGAGAGTAGCAGATGGAGTAGGGTCGAGGGTTAACTAAGCTTTCGACTTTTGTTTTTATGGCATAGGTCGCTCGATGTATGGGTACAGGGGATATGAGGTGGAGAGGAGGATGGGATGAAGATAGTATAGAGTGGAAGGCGAGGGAGATGAGGGCGATGGTCGCGGGAACAGAGAAGATTAGAGGATAGAGAGAGAGGACAGGAGAGGAGAAACAAAAAAAAATAGGATTAGCTGAGGAGGCTAATGGAAGTGAATACGTCAGGGTGTAGCTTGTACAGTAGAAGAGGTGGGGAGCTCTAAGAAGGAAGAGATAGACGATTAGGAGCAGCATAGGGGGAGCAGGAGAGTCGATAGATGCGAGCATAGGGGAGAAGGGAAGTAGAGAGAGAGTAGAGAGGAGAGGGCTGGGGGGAGGGGTGAGTACGAGGAGAGAGTAGTGAGGACGGGATGGCGAAGGTAATACATGTCTCGATATAGTCAGATAGGAGAGGCAGCGACGATACGATGGGGGAGACGGAAGACGGAGAGATGAGATCGAGTGATTAGTGAGAGTTAGCCATGCCAGATTTAAAGCGTAGGAGCGGGGAGAGGAAGATATTAGGGGAGGAGAGCAGACGAAATAAGATTGTGTAAGGAGGTAGAGACGAGTGAGAGTCGGCGAAAAGAGTAAAGAGAGAGGGAGCGGAGAGTGGAGGAGGGAGGAGAGGAGAGAGAGAGAGAGGAGAGAGAGAGAGAGGGGAGAGGGAAGGAGAGAGAGGAGGAGAGAGGGAAGGAGAGAGAGAGGGGAGTGAGAGAGAAAGAAGAGAGAGAGGAGAAGAGGGAGGAGAGGGAGGAGAGAAGAGAGATGGAGAGGAGAGAGAGAGAGAGAGGGAGGAGAGGGAGAGGAAGGGAGGAGAGGAGGGAGGGAGAGAGAGAGAGGGAGAGAGAGAGAGGAGGAGAGGAGGAGAGAGAAGAGAGGTAGAGAGGAAGGAGATGAGAGGAGAGGAGGAGAGGAGAAGGAGGGAGAGGAGGAGAGGAGAGAGGGAGGAGAGACGAGAGAGAAGAGAGGGAGAGGGAGAGAGAAGAGAGAGGAAGGGAGAGAAGAAGGAGGAGAGAAGAGGAGAAGAGAGAGGAGGGAGAGGAGGAGAGGGAGAGAGGGAGGAGAGAGAGGGAGAGGAGAGGAGAGAGGAGGAAGGAGAGAGAGAAGGAGAGAGGGAGAGGAGATAGGGAGGAGAGAGAGGGAGAGGAGGGGAGAAGAGAGAGAGGAGAGAGGGAGGAAGGAGAGGAGAGGAGAGAGAGGAGAGAAGGGGGAGAGAAGAGAGGAGAGGGAGAGAGGAGAAGGAGGAGGGAGAGGAAGAGAGAGGGGGAGGGAGAGAGGAGGAGAGGAGGAGAGAGAGGGGAGAGGGAGAGGAGGAGAGAAGGGAGGGAGGAGAGAGAGGAGGGAGAGAGAGAGAGGGAGGAGAGAGGAGGAGGGAGAGAGGAGGAGGGGGAGAGAGGGAGGAGAGAGAAGGGGAGGGAGAGAGAAGAGGAGAGAGAGGGAGAGGAGAGGAGAGGGGGAGAGGAGGAGAAAGGAGGGGGGGAGGAGAGGGAGAGGAGGGGAGAGAGGAGAAGAGGGAGAGGAGAGGAGAGAGGGAGAGGGAAGAGGAAAGGGAGGGAGGGGGAGAGAGAGGAGAGAGAAGGAGAGGGGAGAGAGAGAGGAGAGGAGAGAGGAGGGGAGAGAGGAGAGGGAGAGAGGGAGAGAGAGAGGGAGAGAGGAGGGAGGAGAGAGGAGAAGGAGAGAGAGGAGAGGAGGGAGGAGGGAGAGAGGGGAAGAGAGAAGAGGAGAGAGGAGAGGGAGGGGAGAGGGAGAGGAGAGAGAAGAGGAGGGGAGAGGGGAGAGGAGGGAGAGGAGAGGGAGAAGAGGAAGAGGGAGGAGAGGAGAGGGAGAGGGGAGGAGAGGAGATAGAGAGGAGAGAGGAGAGAGGGAGAGGAGGGAGAGGAGAGAGGAGAGGAAGAGGAGGAAGAGGAGAGAGGGAGGAGAGAGAGAGAGGAGGGGAGAGAGAGGAGAAGAGGGGAGCAGACAAGGAGAGAGAGAGAGATACAAGCCGCTCGGGTAATGTGTGTGTGTGTCTTGGTGCCTCCACAAGTATAAATCTAAATCTACCTTTTCCTTTTATTGGTTATTCTGTGACCTTCTCAATCTCTGGTAGTCTCTAGTTTGTGCATTAGGGAGAACACACCTCACTCCTAGGTTAGGTTAGGTTAGGTTAAAGTGGCTTGGTCCCAGAGAGAAGACGATGTACAAACGTAACCTGATTTGTCGCGATTCATTTTTTTAAAGACTTTGGATGTTGGCAAAAAGGAAGAAGAGTTAAGTTACGTTTCAGCCCTACAAAATCCTTAAATTATCAGCCCCACACTCCCTAAATTATCAGCCCCACAATCCCTAAATTATTGCCAGAATCACATTATACACAGCCGAAAACATCACCTTATAAATCGGAGGCATAAAGATTAGTGTTCACCAGGGGTCGTATAGGTTAAGCCATTGCTATACACGGAGATATGATAATGGTACACGAGGGAGACATTACCTCCTTCCTCACAACGCCAAGATGTACGCCATAGTGATGTTTTTTTTTTTTTTTTGCATTGTAAATTATCCTTCACTGTGACTTTTGTATTTAAGTTGAGAATTTTGTCATTTGTTGTAAAAAAGTTAAGAATCTTAGTTTTGTATTGATAAAAGTTTAGATTGTTAAGTTTGTATAGAGAAACGTTTAGAATCTTAGCTTTATATTGAGGAAATTTACGAATCTTAGCTCTGTATGGGAAAAAAAGTTTAGAATTTTAGTTTTGTATGGAAAAAATATTTAGAATTTTAACTAAACTCTTCACTATAATGAACCTAAAAAAATATAAAAATAATAAAAAATAAAATAATAATAATAAATAAAATAAATACAAAAAATACAAAGAAATAAAAAAAATAAAACTAAAATACAAAAATACAAACATCTCGTAAAAAAAAAAAAATCTAGCAGTAACATTTGTGTCTGGAGTAATGCGTTGGGTAAATGCTTCCTCGATGGCTGCTCCACCAACCATTACTGCAGGACTTGGCCGGCCGTGAGAGCTGCACCCGTCCCCACCCACCCACCTCCCGGCGCGTCTTATGACCTCCTCCCCGCCAGGCGTGACCCATTTCCCCCTGACCTCACTTGACCTTGGACTAGTTTCCATCACCCCTATACCCTCCTGATGACCTGTTCTCCCCCCCCCCCCCCCCATTTTTCATCTTAGATCCATTCATTCATTCTGTGGCCTTGACCTACTTCCCTCTTGGCCGTTAACCTGCTACCCTCGTACACACACACACACACACACACACACTGATGCTAATATTAATCACCGCTCTCCTGGACACACAACATCTCGGTCCGGATATTTTGGCAGCGAGAACATCACAGCACAGACCAGCACATTACTCTCAGCTGAAGGGTGTGGCCAGGGATGTGCATCAAGGGTGTGGCCAGGGATGTGCACGTTTAACTGCAGCTATTTTGTGCGTCTTTTTATAAACCTTCGTACTTTAGTAATTTGTTAACAGGTTATAATTGAGTTGTTATCAAGCTTGTAAACATAAACATGGCCGTCTAGAATTAGTTTTCCCCAGCACCACTAACTCGTTCACTACCTCACTGACGGAGTTTGGAGAAATATTTTTTTTTACACTGATGCAGCATTATAAGACCTTGCTGGCACCTGTCATTTATTGTATGATATATTCTGTATATACAAGAAGCAACAATAACTTTTAATAAATTATTCATGATTGTATTCACATATCTTCACTACCAAAATAAACAAATATAAATCTATCAACAACAACTTACAGAAATTCAATGTTTATTTTTATCCATTTGCTACGAGAACTGGCATAGCGCAGTCAAGAGTTTACAGTAAAGTGTCTTGCCCTGATGTTGAAAATATATCTCAACCAGACAGAAAATGTTTTAAAGATATAGATTATAGTTTGAGGTTTGGGAATCTCGACCTTCCATCAAAAGTTTTCTAGTTCTCAACATCATTCGCCTCTGTGGAGATGGTGGTGGCCATGAGGACGCTTCTGAAAGGAAAAGTGGAGGCAGGGGGTGAGGTGGGGGTGGAGGCGGGGGGTGGAGGCGGGGGGTGAGGTGGGGGTGAGGTGGGGGTGGAGATTGGGGGCGAGGTGGGGGTGGAGGCAGGGGGTGAGGTGGGGGTGGAGGCAGGGGGTGAGGCTGGGGGTGGAGGCAGGGGGTGAGGTGGGGGTGGAGGCAGGGGGTGAGGTGGGGGTGGAGGCAGGGGGTGAGGTGGGGGTGGAGGCAGGGGGCGAGGCGGGGGTGGAGGCTGGGGGTGAGGTGGGGGTGGAGGCAGGGGGTGAGGCGGGGGTGGAGGCAGGGGTCAGGCGGGGGGTGGGTGACCAAGGGCAGCCGCCAGAGGGGGTCAGTCGCTTCTCTACAGACCTGACGGGGATGGTGTCTGCCGGAAGGAGGAACGCCCGGAAGCCTTGAATGGAGGAGGTGGTCACCGCATATCCTCAGAATTTAAATGTAAGTCAAACCTTCCTCTATAATATTCATTCCTTAGAAATTACCACCCACCCCACCCCCACCCCCCCACCCAAAAAAAAATCATCAGGGGGAGTCAAAATAACAACAATATACCACAACAAAATATTCCCCAATAGTTCTAGATCCACAATTAAAATACCCGAGTCGGATATATTCAATGTGTTCCTCACCGTCATGGAGTAGGGTGTGTCTGAGTGAAAGTAATAACAAGAGAGAGAGAGAGAGAGAGAGAGAGAGACGTTGTTGTTGAGTTAATGGACGGGAAAAACCAACAATAATCAGTACAGAAACAGCAGCAGGAGACTAACGTAAGCCTCAGACTCTCCCTCTAATAACACCCGGAAAATACAGCTCACACTCTTTGTTCTATAAATGTCTCTAAATATACAATACCCCCGTGGGAGGTGATTACTGTCAGACATTTCTTAACTAATATCTGATATGGCTTCAGTCTCCTCTTCCCGCCGACGTTGTAAACACTGAGGCAATTTTAATACTCCCCAAACACCAAGAGTTAGTACTGTGTTAATAATGTTCGTATTTAACTTGACCAAAACAGAAGGTTATGTTAAGGAAACTCTAGAGTGAAAACTTAAACAAAATATTAACATTCTTCTAACTTAACTCCAAGTAATCGTGATGTTAATGTTAAATATATTCCAATTGCCGGGAAACTGTGTGTCAGGGCAAAAAGGAATCTCAATGTCTTGTTGCCCCTGACGAGGAAAAACTAGTCAACGGGAAAGAACTCTAGGAACACATTTAAGGAACAACTGGGAAATTGGTGCTACTTGAAGGAACATGAGACTGAAGCATTTATCAAATTTTTTTTTATATATTTACCAAACTTCACGGTGTGTGTGTGTGTGTGTGTGTGTGTGTGTGTGTTTTCTTGTCAAACTGGGAAGAAATAAAAATATATGATAACAAATTTGAATATATAAAAGCAACAAACATCTGATTATTGTTATTATTTTAAGTAACAAGAAAATAAAAGATTAACTTATCTATGTTTTTTTTACAAATAACAAAAGAATGAAACTGACCAAAATGACTTAATTTCAGATTACAGAAGATTCATGACAATAGTAAATTTGCTGTATCTGATAAAAACAAACATATGAAAGTCACGATGAAGCAAATAAATTGTTTTGTGGGTTTTTTTGTTTTGTTTTTTGCCTTAAACTTGAGGAGAAAAAAAACACTGCTGGTTCTTGTACGCGATGTTTTTAAGTGTTGTGTTTTTTTTCGTGTTTTTCTGCAAGTTTTGTTTTTTTCTCAGTGACCCCAAAAAAAAAAAAACACCCGCTGCGGAGGGGGGGGGAGGGGGGGGGAGGGGGGGGGAGAAAGCGTATCCTATCCTCTATCTCCGCCATAACCACAGGATAAGGCTGGCTGGTCTCCTACGGTCTCCTCTCTGCGCCATCTTATATGCATCATTTGCCACCAACTCATTTACTTCCCAGTTCCTGTTCCCCTTAGTGACTTCATCTCCCAAGAGGCCTTCCTTACACGCGTCCCTCCCACATTTCCTCCCCTGTGTTGACCTCATCTGGCGGAGTATCCTTGGGTAGATGATCCTCCTTATCCAAACGGCAAAAAAAAATATACCAAACCTAACCAAACCAAACATGGGTGGTGATTAAAACAATTATTTATTCTTTAATGTAGGACTAAATGAAACCAGGAAGGCCTACAGTTACAGCGTCTTCCTACAGCGGTCAATAACTAAAGTCAATCCTCGGCGTCCCTAACGTAAACAGAACAGAATAATATAAACACAATCCAGCAACATTATAACATGGTAGCGGTTCGCGGGGAGAGTTTTGCATTCGTTCAGATATAATATTTAAACAGTACTTTAATCACTCCATTTACCTTCAGGATTTAATTACATTTAACCCGTATTAAAAAAAAAAAGTATATACGGTTTATATCAGTGGTGGTACGGTATATAAAACAGTTAAATAAGAAAGTAATTACATCACGATTCTACTGCCATGAATGTTATCTGCCGTAGTGGGTGGGAAAAGGACGTGAAGTAGCTGTGTCCTCCCGTTCCTCCCGGTCTTCACGTTATCTCTTGTGTCATAACTCGTGATAATGTTTAAGGTAGCCGTATGCCGCCCTTCAGGTTATCTGCTTCCTCTCCCCCACACTCGCCTCCCTCGGGTCACCCTTTTCTTGCGGCCCGCTGCGTTTATAGCTTCGATAAGAGCCTTTGTACCTCTTATAAATGGCAGTAATGGAGGTGTGTGTTCTAACAGGCTCTCTCTCTCTCTCTCTCTCTCTCTCTCTCTCTCATATCCGGGTATTAGAGGCACGTAAAACACACACACACACACACACACACACACACAACCTAACCTAACTAAACAATTAATTAAAAAAATTTCTCAGGGAACACAATAATAATTAGTGTCAATAGTCGTCACTAGAGGAGCAAGCGTCGGAACGAGTAGTGTAAAATGGAATCCAGTCACCTGTCAGTATCCCTTAATTGGGGACGCGTGCCTAGTTTGCCCTCCAATTACCGTAACTCAATGACTAAACAGGGGAAAAAAAAAACAAATTGTTGCCTCCTTTAACAAATTTCCTCCCCAGCAATATACTTTATGAGGTGAGGTAAAACACGTAAGATAATGAGGAGGAAACTGATGTATATTTTTGAGACAATTAAAAACTACACCGGATTAACACTTTATTTCTTACATGTAGTTCACGGTTCACGAGGCCAATAGAGAAGGGGGGCGTGGGAAGTGTAAACAATGAAGACACAATACAGAAATACCGGGAGTACTTTAGGAGAGGAATTCTGCCCTGAAGCATTGTTGTTGGGTCGCCCGCCCCTACTGGCCTCCTACACCCACCCACCCCACACCCACCCACGAATAAGCTCCCCCAAAGTGAAAGTCATGGGTCCCATAAACCAGGCTGATGGCCAGTTTAGGACAGGTAGATACAACAGCACATTATACTAATCCTACACTAAACAAGGAAGTAATCTAATCGGCAAAGCACCCGACAACCTTAATTTTCCCCAACTGAAAAGCTAGGTGACCACCTCCCCCCCCCCCCCAAGTAATAATAGTAATAACAATAATAATAATAAATAAAACGACTGTAAATGAGAAGGACAAGACTAACTCACGACTCCCTGTGTACTGAACGAGACACGAACACGTTCTTAGCTGAAGGATATTAGTACAAAATGACAGAAATTAACAGAAACGTAACGAAGTGAACCTGAGGAGTGGACGACAGCATGAAGGAGTGGGGGATGGGTGAGGGGGTGAGGGTGGGTGGGGGAGGGGGTGTGTGAAGGAAGAGAGGTGAGGGAAAGGGAAGGAAAACCCCGCTACCTTGGAAGGAAGGAAGGAAGGAAGGAAGGAAGGAACAATGGGAAAGAGGAAGAAGGTTAAGGAGACAAAGAAGAAAGGGAGGGAAGTAAAAATGTAAGAGGACAAAGAGAGAGAGAGAGAGAGAGAGAGAGAGAGAGAGAGAGAGAGATGTACCGTGCCGTGTGTGTGTGTGTCAGTGGTCATCATATTTATATCAACTGTCACAAGAAATTCAATAATGAAATATGTTCCAGAATTACAGATGTTTCAGGTGTGTAGTGAGGCAGTAGGTGTGTAGTGAGGCAGCAGGTGTGTAGTGAGACAACGTAAGAGAAATACAGTGTAATTAAGGAGAGATTCTACTTTAATCTCAAGGCAATCCGACACTAACTCAAGGACCGAGCAGGTAGAACAGATGACATGAGGTGAGGGAAGGGTGGGAGAGGTGAGGGAAGGGTGGGAGAGGTGAGGGAAGGGTGGGAGAGGTGAGGGAAGGGTGGGAGAGGTGAGGGAAGGGAGGGAGAGGTGAGGGAAGGGTGGGAGAGGTGAGGGAAGGGTGGGAGAGGTGAGGGAAGGGAGGGAGAGGTGAGGGAAGGGGAGGGAGAGGTGAGGGAAGGGTGGGAGAGGTGAGGGAAGGGTGGGAGAGGTGAGGGAAGGGGAGGGAGAGGCGAGGGAAGGAGGGAGAGGTGAGGGAAGGGTGGGAGAGGTGAGGGAAGGGGAGGGAGAGGTGAGGGAAGGGGAGGGAGAGGTGAGGGAAGGGGAGGGAGAGGTGAGGGAAGGGGAGGGAGAGGTGAGGGAAGGGGAGGGAGAGGTGAGGGAAGGGAGGGAGAGGTGAGGGAAGGGTGGGAGAGGTGAGGGAAGGGTGGAGGAGAGGTGAGGGAAGGGGAGGGAGAGGTGAGGGAAGGGGAGGGAGAGGTGAGGGAAGGGGAGGGAGAGGTGAGGGAAGGGGAGGGAGAGGTGAGGGAAGGGAGGGAGAGGTGAGGGAAGGGAGGGAGAGGTGAGGGAAGGGTGGATGAGGTGAGGGAAGGGTGGATGAGGTGAGGGAAGGGTGGGAGAGGTGAGGGAAGGGAGGGAGAGGTGACAGAGGAGAGAAAGGTGAGGAGAAGGAGAAAGTTATGATGAGAGTGACAAAGATAAACGGAAGAAGTGAGGAAGGTCGAGAAAAGTCAGAGAAAGAAGGAGAAGAAGGAGTGAGGAAGGAGAGGGAGAGAGAGGAAGGGGGGGGGGGGAGAGTAAAGTAGGCTGAAACAAGGTCTTCCTCCTCCTTACCTCAACACAACAAAAGTGATGTATCATTCTACCAGATAACTCACCAGGGAATACCATGAAGACTCACGACAAGAAAGACATGAAAAACCACCCCTCTCTCTCTCTGCACACACACACACACACACACACACACACACACACACACACACTAATCTTCATCTACTCGTTTCAGAAACCATGAGTAAACACGTCGACAACATCAACCTGGAAACACAATAAATCTGCCAAACAAAAATAATGGCCAAGTCTATATCTGGCAGACAATAAGCTGTGATGGACGGGCAGGCAGGTGGAATTGGTCCATTAAGTGACTGGGCCAGGATTTGTTGTGGCCAGGATCGTGGATGGTTGTGGTTAGGGTGACGTGGGTCCACCAGGGTAAATGACACCTGACATTACACCTACCCACCGTCTGACAACCCACCAACCCACCCACCCACACCCACCCACTCCCACCACCTAACAAGAATATGTAATTCACCTAAAGCTTACCTCCCAGCTTATTTTACCTGATGTCTAAACTCTACCTGGGGGGGTTAAATTAAGTTAGATTATATTGAGTTAGCGTTAGAGTGGTTAATCACGAGGTGGAATAAGGGGGGGCTAATCTTCAGGTGGTAACACAATATATGAGGTTACTACACTCAAGAACAGACCACAGGTGCGCTTTATAAGGAGTGTACGAACCAGTCCACATAGTCTTGTTTTTGTTGGTCACTCAGCCATTCCTCGCCAGAAGGCACATCAGCCCGACTGCATAACTTGTCAATAAATCCTTCAAGAGGATTTATATGACACAGTGCGTTTGTGAGTTGACTCTATAATGCTGGGACGCGCTCTCAACGGTTTAGTTTTCTATATTTAAAATTTGATAACTGATTGATTGCATAGAGTAACAGTTAAGTCATGAGACGTAGTATTCATTTCATAAAGAGTTTAGTTCAAAATAATGCAAGAAAAGTATAGGTAAAGTAAATAGAGTTATAAATGTACTTCAAATATTATTAAAACTAGTTTATAATATATGCTGGAGCTAGAGGACGCCGCCACCTCAATAAACTTCAAACTCCAGCCTCTGGGAACGAAACACCTGTTCGACAACATCAATAGAGATAATATTATTAATTACCTAAAGAAACTACTGTTCTATATGAGACAAATAAGGTATATGAAGCTTCCCTGAGTTGGCACCATGTTCTGATGCCTCCCACTCGACAGTCAGCGATAGTTAATGAAGCGTGATGAAGTTGGATCCACTCATTAGGTAGGTAGACCCAAGGTAGACGAGGCCACACACACACACACACACACACACACACACACACACCTGTACCTGGATTATATAACTACTACACCCAACACACTAGTCCTGGTCACACACAGGCTGCTCTAGTTACAAAATTCTGCCTCATGACGTGATAGTGTAGTGAGTGAGTGACCCACCTAACCTAACCTAACCTAACCTAACCTAACCACGCTGGTCTGTCCACCTATATTCAGTAAATTCAATAATATTCTTCGACCATTGTCAGCCAGAATGGATTTATGAACCGAAACTTAATTACGTAGTTTCTGGTCCGTTTGGGAATGATATTTTTTTTTCAGTATATTTTATATTGGGTAACTGGACCTAACACGTGGCTGTAGAAACTAATGCATCAGCTGGCGGTCGTTGTCGCAATCTCTCAACACTGTGGGGGCTCTCGTGAAGGATCCTGTAGTAATCATGTTAGTAATAAGAAAGGTTTTACTGTATCGTGACCTTTGACCGCCTCTGGTAACTCATGAATCATATATGTGAAAGTGTGTAGAATATTTAGTCCTGTGTTCACTGTATAGAAGTTACAACATGACTCATACAGGTTGAAACCTTGTAAAATAAATCCTCCGAGACATTTGACCTTTCAAGTTGACCTATGACCTCACAAATATAAAACTTGAAGAGTAACTAATGCTGTTTCTGTGGTAAGAATTACGTCAATAAACAACAATCCAATTTTAAGTTACCTTGACAGACAGACAGACAGACAGACAGACAGACAGACAGACAGACACATAAAATAATAAACAGTAGTGACGGCAATATACACCATCGTGAGAGGCTATAATTAAACCAAACTGTGTGTGTGTGTGTGTGTGGGCGCGCGTATGAGAACGACAGCACACTCCCTGATCATGTTCAATTACTGCACTTCACATACCTTAATTAAACCAAATAATGAAAATGCATTAAATTACGAAACTCAATTACTCACCAAAGTAAATACGGCGATCGTCAAAAGCAAAATTTGTAACGGGAGTGTCCGACCATTTCCTGAACGAGCCGCTACACACACACTCGACATAGCCAGCTCGTTCGCATAAAGGCTGGCGGCTCACTGATATCAACCACGACAATAATATTATCACCTTAACGTCTCTCTTAACTCATCAAAGGACCTATGATTACCATGGTTGGGGAAGGGGGGGAGGGGGGGAGTGATAGAAGCAGCAGTATAAAAGTCAGGTTTCGTGAATACAAAAAGGGAAGTCATAAGCAGGTGAACGCAGTTGTCATTATAAGAAGGATATGAATGAATGAATAAATGAAAGGCCACAGATTATAATTCCTCCGTGAGTGTTATGACGAGTCCTATAGATCCTTAGAGGCTAATAGACTTAAAGAGGTTGTATATTATTATTAGGCTTTACACGAGAGAGATTATACATTATACATTTACCAGAATGTTGGGGATGAGCTGATGAATGATGCAGGGATTGAGTGTGAATGTTTGGTGTGGTAGAGAGGTGCTGGTAATGTGGTAGGGAGGGGTACTGGTGGTGTGGTAGAGGGGTGCTGGTGGTGTGGTAGAGGGGTACTGGTGGTGTGGTAGGGAGGGGTACTGGTGGTGTGGTAGAGGGGTACTGGTGGTGTGGTAGAGGGGTACTGGTGGTGTGGTAGAGGGGTACTGGCGTACTGGTGGTGTGGTAGAGGAGTGCTGGTGGTGTGGTAGAGGGGTGCTGGTGGTGTGGTAGAGGGGAGGGGTTAAAACCACGTCTTAAGAGGTTTTAGAACTAAGAGGAGAAAGGAGGGAGGAAGAGGAGGGTATAACAGTGTACTGGGAGGGTATAACAGTGTACTGGGAGGGTACAACAGTGTACTGGGAGGGTATAACAGTGTACTGGGAGGGTATAACAGTGTACTGGGAGGGTATAACAGTGTACTGGGAGGGTATAACAGTGTACTGGGAGGATATAACAGTGTACTGGGAGGGTATAACAGTGTACTAGGAGGGTGAAGGAGGGTATAACAGTGTACTGGGAGGGTGAAGGAGGGTATAACAGTGTACTGGGAGGGTGAAGGAGGGTATAACAGTGTACTGGGAGGATATAACAGTGTACTGGGAGTGTATAACAGTGTACTGGGAGGGTGAAGGAGGGTATAACAAAGTTGATATAAGCTAAACAATAAAGAAAAGGTAACATGTGTATCAATACCAACCCGGAATATTGGTAGTGTGACCCGTAAATGGAAGTAAAGCTGACTGTATTTACGGCTTACGTTGTTTATTTTATAACCTGTACAACTTGACATATTGATAAAAGGTTAGAGCATCTATATTTTTTTCGCTTTAAATAAATACAATTATTCGTAATTCTATATAACTCATTGTGTAATATAAGGTTGTAGGGGATGTTGTCTTTAACTACAAAAATATAAACATCAACAACATTCCAAAAATACTTTCTACCTTTTAAACTCTAGTTGTGTTGTTAATCATTATTACAGTACGTATAATGACTCAAAAAAAACTGTCTTTACTTTGGGGAGGAGGAGGAGGAGGAGGAGGAGGAGGAGGAGGAGGAGGAGGAGGAGGAGGGGGAGGGGGAGGGGGAGGGGGAGGTTTAGGAGGGTGTGGAGTCAGTCACGTTGGTTTTAATACAGACATCAACAGTGAGCAAGGGTGTAGGAGGCATGCTGGTGGGGGCCGAGGGTGTTGTTAGGGTGAAGGTGTTGCCAGGGTGAGGGTGTTGCCAGGGTGAGGGTGTTGCCAGGGTGAGGGTGTTGCCAGGGTGAGGGTGTTGCCAGGGCGAAGGTATTGCCAGGGTGAGGAAGAGTGTGATAACGAGACGAGGGCAGCTGAGCCATGGAAGAAGACAAAATAATATTGTCCAATGTTTGCCAACTCACTCTCTCTCTCTCTCTCTCTCTCTCTCTCTCTCTCTCTCTATCTTTGTGTGTTATATGCGTGTGTCTTTCTCTCTCTTTCTTTCTCTTCTCTCTCTTTCCCTTACTTTCATTCTCTATCTTTCTTTTGTCCAACAAGATGTACACGGAGTCATTTCTTACTTAAATTGCCTGTGCTGAAACCCAGGTGAAAAGGTTCCTTGATACTACATATCCAAACATTCTTTCTCTTGATGTATGTATTTACTTCACTTCCTTAGGTATTTTTTCCTCATTATATTTTATTCCTGGTAAGAGCCGTAATAAGTTAAGATGATAATAATGATATGCATAAGTCAAAACTCTACGTCATTTCACAATCTTCTTACAATTCCTATAAGGGAAAGTAAACAGTTAATTCACAAAACAATATTCCTTCCAGACAAATATTCCTTCCAGACAAATATTCCTTCCCGACAAATATTCCTTCCAGCCAAATATTCCTTCCAGCCAAATATTCCTTCCAGCCAAATATTCCTTCCAGACAAATATTCCTTCCAGACAAATCACATCAGCTGACCTCTTTTGTAAACATTAGCCAAACAATTTGCACCAGAACACCACTTAAATATACCCATACCAGCCCCGTCTACAAGCATCTGGTATTAAGCTCACAGACTGTCTTAATATACCCATACCAGCCCCGTCTACAAGCATCTGGTATTAAGCTCACAGACTGTCTTAAAATACCCATACCAGCCCCGTCTACAAGCATCTGGTATTAAGCTCACAGACTGTCTTAAAATACCCATACCAGCCCCGTCTACAAGCATCTGGTATTAAACTAAGAAACTTCCTCAAAAAGAGACAAATTTTACTCTACAAAACTACTGTAAACATAGAGACTTGGCATGAATTCACTAGAGAGGAAAACTTCGTCCGTCCGTCTCTCTCTCTCTCTCTCTCTCTCTCTCTCTCCTCTCTCTCTCTCTCTCTTTCTCCTCTTCCTCTCTCTTCCTTCTTTCCCCTTCAAGCAAAGACTTAACAACACCTTCCTGGAAACTTTTCGAAGATGAAAGTTCAAGTCAGAAGAAGATGAAGAAAAAGAAATAGAAGAGGAGGAGGAGGATGGAGAAGGAGAAGAAAGAGAGGGAGAAGACCAGGAGGATGAGGAGGAGAAGAAGAAGAAGAAGGAGGAGGAGGAGGAGGAGGAGGAGAGCAACACTCATGGTAATCACAGGCATCAGGTTCGTCACCAGCGCCGATACTCTCTCACCCCAAAAACGGTGAGATACTGACCTTCTACTGGGCTCTGAGGAAGAAGAAAGCCCTCATCAGAACCCCTCGCCGCTGGTGCACGACACTCGCCACCTCGTTGCCAAAACAAACGTGAAGAGTCAACCGAACAATCTCGAAGTCAAGAAAACTTCAAGTCCTGGGTCCTAACACCAGCGACACTCAACAACACAGGATCTTATATCTCCAATCTCACAGACGAAAAAGTCTTGGTCAAACAAGATTTCAAGAATGTCTTCAACTTGGTCAATAGAGATGCATTAATTAAGGCAGTTAACAACACTCGCCGAGCCTCGTGTCTCTCGTCAGTGATGACTGTCAGGTGACCTTCGGGGGAACATCTAATTAACTCACCCTTCGTCCTCTTCCTCTTTGTCCTAGTTACCGATGTAATCATGGCCAAGTTAACGAGACATTTCCCCACCTAGACAGTGCTCCCGCTGACATGGCAGACTCTCTACTAACACACAGGAGTCACTAAGAGGTGCTCCTCAGTCACTGGGTCAGTCATAGGGGCGCATCTGTGTGTCTAGACTCTCCTCAACGTCAATAACGACACGACTGTTCTCTCCAAATCACCAGATGTCTGTCCTTACCTTAACTAACAAGAGGTATTTCATCCTCCATCAGCGCGAACCAACGATACTTAGGGCAAAAACCAAGCACTGTTCACTCGTCCTCCGCAACCTTTTTCACTGATGTAAACAGGATCATAGACTCGGATGTAAACAATAAACAGCTGTACACAGGAAACACTGAAGCGATACGGCAAGAATATAAATTTAGCCGAAACAAGCAAAAAAAAATTGTACCTCGTAGAATTATGGCTAAATCTAGTCTGTCCTGAATGGCATCCAAATCTCCTATTTCACTTAACCTATACTGTCTTACAATAGCCTGAGTCATCTTTTTTTCCTCGTCTTATTACACTTTATTTAACCTGTCGTCGGTTTTTCCTCCTGCCTCCAACCCAGCCAGAGAGAGAGAGGAAAAAATATCACTTTTGCTCTTCCTTTTCATACTTCCTCTCCCTACCTTATTTACCCACCTCCTCCTCCTCCTACTGCCTGCCGTGCCCCCTCCCTCCTCACCGGCGAGGGAGAAGACAACAAAGGGACAAGGAGGCGGCCCAGGAAGCAATTAAGACAATTTAGGAAGCCAAGGGATTTGCTGGAACGTCGAGCAAAGATTCTTCTAAAAGCTCAATTGTTGGGTTTTATTAGGGAATGGGACTAGGTAGTGAGCAGCTATACACACACACACACACACACGAGAGAGAGAGAGAGAGAGAGAGAGAGAGAGAGAGGTCAGACAGCAATGTGCAGTTGGAGGAACTTGAAGAGCTGTGTGCATATTATGGTGCCCCGAGGGAAGACTGTGAGGGCTGGCACGCCATTCTGGTACAAAGTCTCCTCCTACCTCATCATCAATCCACAGAAAAAGTGCAAAAACGCGACACGACACACCACACCACACCACACCATAATGGTTGCCCCTCGTGTAACGTGGATGGCAGACCCAAGGGCCATCTAGGCGTGAATTTGTTTAAGGTGTAAAAGCTGTAGCGAACACAACAACCACACCCTAAGTTAACGAGCTTCATGACCCAGTGTCAAGGAATAGTCCAAGAAGACCGGACAACTCGCCAACTGCACTGGCTAACCATTACCCCGGAATACGATCAGCAAATCGATTAACATCCAGGTCCCCAATTACTGCTGGGTAGACAGAGGCAAATGGCGTAAAGAAACTTGCCCATAGTTTCACCCTGCCCGAGGATCGAACCCGGGTCCACTTACTTGCGAGGCGAGCAGACTGATCATTACACCATAGGTCGCCATGCCATGCCACACCACTCTCTCTCTCTCTCTCTCTCTCTCTCTCTCTCTCTCTGTGACCCACATTGCCTCTCACATCTCTACTGGCGCCGGGAATAAGATACAAAGTAATAAATGTGCAGTGAAATTGGGCATTAGTCTCATTAACACACACACACACACACACACACACACACACACAGAATGTCTATCTGTGAGTGTGTTTGTATACAGAGAACAAAACACATTATTACCAGAGAGAAAAAAAAATGTAATAAACTTATCTGAATAAAAACGAAGGAAAACAGAGAAATAAAAACCCACAGCCACACACAGAGAGAGAGAGAGAGGAATGTGACGACAATAAAGGCCTAACAAATCCCACTACATCCCGATTCCTCCCTGGTGATGAGACAGACAGACAGACAGACAGACAGACAGACAGACAGAACAGACAGACAGAACAGACAGACAGACAGACAGACAGACAGGCAGACAGGCAGGCAGAACAGACAGACAGAACAGACAGACAGACAGAGGGTATGTGTCACCGTACAAATAGCTCCCTAGACTTTGTCCACTGTGTGTAGTGTAATCGACTTTGTTTCAATTATAACAATATGATGGATTAGTTAAGTTATTTAAGTGTGATATATATATTTGTGAAGAATTAAAATTAAAATCTTTCAGTATTATCGTAGTAAAATAAGAGAGAGAGAGAGGGACAAAAGGTCTCTCTCTCTCTCTCTCTCTCTCTCTCCCTGTAGAAGAGTGATGGCTTGGGTTACTAAAGCAATTATAAGCAGCCCTGCCCCGCTACCCACCACACTCGCTGGGATATAGTCTATTAATTATATCACAGACGCCCTACGGTTATTGCTTTGTTATTGGTATCTGTCTGTCTGTTTGTCAAGTGTTAAGGATTAAAAATTAATTCATATCATTACAATTATTATTTCTGTCATTAATCGGACGAATCTTGTATGTATGTATGTATGTATGTATGTATGTATGTATGTAAAGAAATCACTGCAGCTCTCCCTCCTCTCTTTGTAAATCTATACATATAAAAGGTTTCCCACGTCCCAGGTATTTTAGATCATCCTCAGGTATTTCCCAGGTATTTCTCAGGTATAAGTCCGGAGGTTATTTCTCAGGTTCTCCAAGACAAAGAGACATTTCCCAAGGTCTGAGAACCACAGTCGGTGATGAGGGTTTCCTTTAAAAGATGAAAGTTCTCTCGAGTTCTCTAAAATTCTCCTTTGCCAACCAATTAACCTGGCGCCCGTAATCAAAGAAAGAGAAAATGGAAGAGAATTCCTTAGCAGAGGTACACGGCCTTGTCCCCACACCACCCCACACACACACATAAATACACTGCTCAAAATAATCCATTTTTTTTTTCCATAACTTCATTCCCTTTATATAAACTTCCACCTTACTCAGGACAACTCAACTTACATTCAAGTTTGTTTTGTTTTTCTTCTCTCCAGGTTTATCCGGTTACGTGGGAACTCTGGGAATAATAAGAGGAAAGAACTAAAGAAAAACAAAAACTAGATCTGTTAGACTTGAATTTGGTTTAAAGTTCCAGAAGAAATTAGAACTTTATAATGTCACTCAGAATGAACCATATTACGAGGTGGACGATGATTCTCTTATTGTTATTTAATATCTGATAATTATCTATCATTATTTACACCCACACTCACTACATACACTCACCACATCTTCACCCCACCCTCACCACACCTTCACCACACCCTTCACCACCACCTTCACCACACCTTCACCACACCACACCACACCACACCCTCAAAAAGCACCCGACCCTAAATTTCACTGACTGTTTCCCACATTCATTGATTTCTTCCCAATGTTATGGTTCTTACCTGATCGAGAAAAACATTACCCTGTGTGTGTGTGTGTGTGTGTGTGTGTGTGGTCTCGTGCAGCAGCTGGCAAGACACACACGCGATATGTCTATTGCACGCGTTAATTTAAGAGACTGTCAAGACTTCGTTATTTCTCTCTGAATCGTTTCGCTACACCTCTCCCTTACGCTACACCTCTCCCTTACGCTACACCTCTCCCTTACGCTACACCCCTCCCTTACGCTACACCCCTCCCTTACACTACACCCCTCCCTTACGCTACACCTCTCCCTTACGCTACACCCCTCCCTTACGCTACACCTCTCCCTTACACTCGCCTGTAAAATAAAGGGAAAAAACATTTAGTGGTTAAATTACTCCTGAAAGATTGGTCGATAATGGCGAGGTATTATTAGAATTTTGATAAATTGAGAGAAAATAGATTGATGTCGAGGACTACTACTACTACTACCACTACTACTACTACTATTACTACTTCGTCCTCAAACTGGCAACAAGTCGTCCTCAAAATGGTTCAGGTCGTCCTCAAAATGGCACCACTACCACCACCACCACTCCTTGAGATACCGACTTGATAGCGATTCAAGTTTGAGCCTGAATAATCTCCTTCCTTCCTTCCTTCCTTCCTTCATCTACCTCCTTCCCATATCTCTACTAAACATCCACTTATTTGCCTTTCTCTATTTCCTCTTTTATCAACACCATCCTTCACCTTCATCATCAACATTATCCATTACTCCATCTTTTATCTTCCTTCTATCATTTCTTTCTCTTCTTAATTAAATCACCATATCAGTCCTCTCCTCCTCCTCCTTCCTTCCTTCCTCCGTCATCACCTCACCTCCTACCTACCCCCTCTACCCCTCCTCCCAATCACCACCTCACCTCCTAGCTCATACCTCCCCCTCACGCCTCCCCTCACCCCCGTCTCTCTCCCCCCTCAGCCATCACATAAGAGCTCAAGATTCTCAGGAAGGTCAACTTAAGAGACATAAAATAACTTCAGCTAACTTATGTCTTCCTCTCAAGAGCCATAAGGGTACTCGTGGCTCTCATCAACCACAGTCGTAAAAAAAAAAATCATCGAAACTAAGTGTGTCTGTGTCTGTGTCTGTGTGTGTGTGTGTGTGTGTGTGTGTGTGTGTGTCATCTATAACCCTCGAAGGTTTACTGATTCAAAGTGTTAAATGATCCGAAAATTATAAGGAAATAAACCAAACATAAGGCAGTCTCTTACCCCGCTGAGGTGAGGTGATGTTACCATTAAACCAGCTGACGATGGGATCAAAGGGGGACCGAAGGGGGACAAAAGGGGACCAAAGGGGACCAAAGGGAACTAGAATAATGTACCCCAAGTAGTAATATCCCCCTCAGCGTATAAAACAGCCCCAATACCCCCATACAATCTTCTCCGTAAACACAGGAAACAGAACTTTACGAGGAAGAGAAATGAACTTAGTGGTAATAAAATAAAACTTTATATTTCACATATTTTTTTTCTTGGTGGGGCTATGATTAATATTTCACTTCTCAGGGTTTTTAAGCATTATTTACCGGTTTTTATTTTTTTAAGTTTCTATAAGACAAAACATTTTAAAAAACCCAGACGAATTATTGATGTGTTGACGACCAGAGTTATGTTGAAAATTGATATGCAGACAAGATGAAAAACGACACCACCAGACGTACATTGTGGTTAATATGAGTTAAGTGTTACTGTAAGCAATGGTCATAAAAAGCCACGTTATTTAAGAGATTATCAAGGCATTAACCCCAGCACCGTGTTCTCCTCATCTCCCTCCTTCCTCCTGCCAACATTAACCAGTTATTCTTTATCCATTATCCTTCCCATCAACTCTCTTCAATATTCCCTCATACCGACAGTCATCACAGTTACATCATTTTCAATTCAGGGAAGGAAGTTAAACATTAAAATATATTAGTTTCTACAGCACTAGTCAGCCATTACTAAGTGGGAGGTGTGTGTGTGTGTGATGGCTGGTTTGAGTGTATTTGTAAGCTCGACTACACGCTAATTAACTCTCCACCATCTACACTTTATAGCCCCATTACTCCACTTTATATCTCACACTCCTCTACTAACTTAACTCCTTTTATTACGTCACTCTTACATCACTCTTACGTCACTCTTACGTCACTCTTACATCACTCTTACGTCACTAGTAATATTTTAGCTTTTTGTTTACATTATTAAAGTCAGAGGAAAATATCTTGGTGTTATGAGCTGATGTGAATGTCAACAGTAACCTCTAGTATGGCTGCTGACACTGTGTACATGGCTGGGAGCCTCAATGGTCACTCCTTACGTTAACACATCAGATACACTATAGTACTGTGTGTGTGTCTTTCTCTCCTTCCTCCAACACCCCTTCTCCATCCTCCAACACCGCCCCTCCATACTCCAACACCGCCCTTCCATACTCCAACACCCAGTCTCCATCCTCCAACACCTCTTCTCCACCCCCCAACACTGCCCCTCCATACTCCAACACCGCCTCTCCAACCTCCAACACTCCTGAAAAAATCCCTCACGAAACCAATAGTATTCCATAATAAACTAATGAATAGGTCAACAAAACCACGACAGGTACACCGCGACAGGTACACCACGACAGGTACACCGCGACAGGTACACCGCGACAGGTACACCGCGACAGGTACACCGCGACAGGTACACCACGACAGGTACACCACGACAGGTACACCGCGACAGGTACACCACGACAGGTACACCACGACAGGTACACCGCGACAGGTACACCGCGACAGGTACACCGCGACAGGTACACCACGACAGGTACACCGCGACAGGTACACCACGACAGGTACATATCCGCGAAGTTACACCCCGACAGTACACCACGACAGGTACACAGCGACAGTACACCACGACAGGTCTACCACGACAGTCCAACCGCGACAGGTACACCACGACAGGTACACCGCGACAGGTACACCGCGACAGGTACACCACGACAGGTACACCGCGACAGTACACCACGACAGTACACCACGACAGGTACACCGCGACAGTACACCACGACAGGTATACCACGACAGGTACACCGCGACAGGTACACCACGACAGGTACACCACGACAGGTACACCGCGACAGGTACACCACGACAGGTACAGTACACCACGACAGGTACAGTACACCACGACAGGTACACCACGACAGGTACAGTACACCACGACAGGTACACCGCGACAGGTACACCACGACAGGTACACCACGACAGGTACAGTACACCACGACAGGTACACCGCGACAGGTACAGTACACCACGACAGGTACAGTACACCGCGACAGGTACACCACGACAGGTACACCACGGTCAGGTACACCGCGACAGGTACACCACGGTCAGGTACACCGCGACAGGTACAGCACGACAGGTACACCACGACAATAAATATAGTAAACACCGCAATTACTGAGGAATGGACCAATTTGTAGGGTGGGTGATGTGTTACCCAATCAGCGTTGGAATAAACTTATACGTAAAACGAGTCTAACCAATCAGCGCAGGTATATACTCTCTTTGATTTCTACTGACGGTGTTTAGCCAATCAACGCGGGAATAGACTAATTTGTAAACTGAGTCTGACCAATCAACACCAAGAGATGATTTACCTGACAAGAGAGTAACACCCTGACACCTGTACTAAACATCACAGGACATTTAAACTTACAATGACAACAAACATTTACACCTCTACTGGGTAATGTAAACAAACAATGAATGAAATGTTGTGTGTGTGTGTGTGTGTGTCTGTGTGTGTGTGTGTGTGTCTGTGTGTGTGTGTGTGTGTTTGTGTGTAGTACGAATGCTAGTAAATATTGGAACCATGAGAGAAAAAATACAGTAAAACCTCCATATAGCGGATTCCTCTCTGTATATAATCCGTTATATGGGAGGGGGGGTCATATCTAATGGATCCTCGATATAATGGATTTTCCTCTCCCTATAGTCCGTTAAAGAGAGGTTTCACTGTACCAATATAAAAATTTCCACCAACAAAATATTTCCCCAGTTGTTGGTTGTGGCGTCAAGGATATGTGACACCGCTTTAACATAACCTTTGATTAGTGTTCACCAGAGCTCCCCAGGCACATACAACACGACCCGGACAAAGTTGAGTAGCGGTAAAGTTGTACGATTTGTCAGATTTAATGTTGGTTAAATTCACGAGGGATTACGGTAACTTTTACACACACACACACACACACACACACGTTAATACCATAATCATACTGTAAAGTGTAACTTAATAGCGTATTATAAGGTAAGTGATGGACCTTAAGTCAAGAATTACACAAGTATGAACTCTGTTATTTTTTTATCTTAACTGGATGTTATTTCTCCTAAGGTCGTGAACACAGGCGAGTAGTACCACGCATCCTCTTGAACTTCGCTGCAATTAGCAAACGTTGCATAACTTAGCGAGCAACTTTCTGTTCTCCACAGCTTAACTAAGTAATGTAGCTACCTTAACTTTTTCTAACTACAGCACCAACATGTGTGCAACAGACTCACTTTATATGCTACCACAACAGATGTCTAGACAGGGAGAAGCTAGAGGTGTTGGGCTCTAGTTTCATCACACAACATCCACGTCGAGTCTCGCCTGCATCGCTAAATAATAACCAGATGCTGACTATAACAATGACCAAACATCAAGGAAGCGGTGGAAGAGAGGATACAGCCGTCGAATCCTTTTCTTGGGGTGGCTGGTTCGTGGCCAGGGCATCGACCCACCTATCAAAGACTACCTCCACCAGCATCAACACCTCATGATCACCGAACAGTCTCATGACCAACAAGTTCTACTAAACAAGCGGTCAGCAGCAGTATGTGCCCCCCTGGACCACCAGGATTGTCTCACACTGCTAAGTTTATCCCTTTTTTTACCAAATGAATCCTGGAAACGACCAATTCCTCCGGTAACAGCCGAATTTGTCTTGATTGAGAAGCTTTGTCTTAGCCATGATATTCTTACCCTCAGGATCAATACGTTACATCACAATTTTAACTTTGCACCGAACACAAGATGTAGTTTTATATATCCACATCAGAGCCGATAAAAACGTGATTTTTTCTTTAACTGCGTCTTACAACAGGGAGCTGAATTTCTCCTATAAATATATATATAAACGAAATCACCTTTGAGTATGACAGAGAAACTTATTACAGGGAGCAGGACCCCGAGTTAGGTGTGAGGCTCCACTGCTGACAACAACTGGTGGTGTGGCGTGAGAGGCGGCGGCCACTACCTACCTACCTGGCCTCCCTACATACTATATAAAGTGACCATCCATTAGCCTGACTCATCAATCACACGTCTACACCAAACACTTTCCCTCGATGTGTTGCTCATAAAGCCTCTCTCAGCAACACTTTGGGTAATTTATCATAGTTACCCCTCCACCCCCCCCCTGCTGCACCACTAACAACCATTCACCACCCTCCTGCTACACACTACATCAATCAGTCAACTTTTAAACCGTATTAAGACTTATCAAAACACCAACTAATCTTCACCATCTCATTCGAGGCTGTTAGTCCCGTCTCTACCGCCCACTCCTTATTCTACTTCCAATCACCCAAAGACTCACTGGAATATTCTTCTAGCATAATAAACTCCTGTAATAAAAGCTTGTACCTCCAGAGAGAAATATGACTCTCGGGTGTTTGTGTTTTGCGAATGACTCCCTTCATTTTTTAGTTCTCACCCGTACAAACTATCAAAATTCCATAAATTTCCCGGACTACTTTACCTTCGATATCTTTACGCTCAACGCAGGACGCTTGACAACCCCTGCAGCGTCTTCTCAACACACCACCTTCAGGAGGACAGGATAACACACTTACATCCAACCTAAAACCACATTTGGCTCTCCTTCAGTGACGTAACCAAGCTCCCATAAGTTTTGAATGGCTCTTGTCGCTCTCAAACACTCCACACTGAGGATCATCGAGTACCTCCCACATGTACCTTTTATGTGACTTAAAAATACCGGATTTCCCTTTACCGGATTTTTCAACTAGCATCTCAATACAGTACAATAAGTCTTTAATGAACAATATCGAACACCTACACCATCTATTGAAAGACAGACATACACTACTAACTCCTCTTCCTCTTCAGTCACACGAGAGGTACACCTTGCTGGCGATTAAGCAGAAAGCCAGATGGTGATGGGCGAGGATTGTGATTATCAAGGTTTGGTGAAGACTTATGCTTCTCACCTCAACTCAACCACACACACACACACACACACACACATTGTAACACGGCTCAATGGGATTTACTCGTACTACGCAGCGAGTAATTTACTTCTAGTTCCGGGGAGACAGGATTTGTGGCGAGTCCACTGAACAACGGGTGACTCTACCAGAACTGTGAGTTGAGAGCTACCGGGAAACTGGTTAACATATTGTCTGCTGGTGAATTGATGATGTAATGTGTGATGGGAAAGACCTGATAGTAAATAGACTTAGCCTTAAGCGAGCAGAGAGCTTACAAAGAACAAGTCAATCCATTATTCTAGACCCACGTGGCACAAACGACATGAAAAGAACAATTCGGAAAAGCGAGCGACGAGGAAAGACTGGTATAGTGTCCGAGGCTAAATAATTACAATGTATCCAGGAAGAGAGTACAGTTTCAGGCCATGACACGGTCCCATCCTCCTGCGGGACTTATTCAGGTGATCGTACATAACTAACCAACACTTTCCAACCCCAGCAGACTGAATAAATACAGGGCGAACGATACACTGTTTGGCTGAGAGGTGAGGTGAGGTGAGGTGATGGCTGGACGAGGGATATACCACCACGTTCTCTGCACTATATATTACCCCCTGATAACGTGCACCGTAATATTGGGTCTCTCTCCTAACTAAACACGGAGTTAAGGGCTTAATTCACAGCTTGCATGTCACCGGCACTAATAACTCTGCACGACGCGACGGTAGGTGTTCAAACCTTCCTGGAAAGACTCAAAACTACTGTACATTATAGACTTGAAGCCCGTCATTCCAAGTCAAGGCGTGAAGACTAACTAGGACGTATAATAAGTAATTTTATATAATAGTTTAAAAAGGTTAGGAGCCACAGCATATACAGTGTGGTTACTCGGACTGTGTTCCTGGAGAGTAAATGAAAAAGCTACTGGGATAAAGTCTACGGAGTCATCCTGTCACATTTCACTACTGCGCCTTGGGTAGACCGGCCAACCAGCTATCACACACCCTTCCCTACCTCCCTCCCTCCCTCCCATCCCAATTACCCAAGACTAACGTAGAGTACAACACCGAGTAAACATTCATAGAACATTAAAATAAATAAAAAAATCCATGATACTTAGAGACTGAAGAGGAAACAGAGATAATGAAACGACTGATAAAAAGAAACCACAAGGGAACATGTGTATCAAGGTAGAGTATGTTGACTAATAGAACACAACAAACACTTCATGTGTGAGAGAGAGAGAGAGAGAGAGAGAGAGAGAGAGAGAGATTAATACACGCTGGGGACGATTTACTGTATGGTTGGAGATTGTGAAGTACATTAAAGAGAGGTTAAAGAGGACCATACCATGAGGAATTCAAGAGGAGTTTACGCCAAATTATTCAAGAGGAACAAACGTTATATGATCGACCATGACCTTTCGCTTTAAAAAAATTAGAAGAAAAAAAACGTTTGGGAATGGAAACTAACTAACACTTTAGAATAGGAAGAGACTCCAAAATTGCAATAAGTTGACGTCATGGAATAATTGAACAACAAAATATGTTCATATTGTGAAGAGAGAGAGAGAGAGAGAGAGAGAGAGAGAGAGAGAGAGAGGGGGGGGAGGGGTGAGCACTGAAGATCTCAAGAGGTAACGAGAAGAGCAGCAGTGAAAGGTGAGAGGTGGGTGTTATTGATATGGTGAAGGTCAACGGTGTAATGGTGATGACAATATGTGTGGATTATCCTGTGCTCTCTCTCTCTCTCTCTCTCTCTCTCTCTCTCTCTCTCTCACCAGTAGGAGTGGTAAAGACATCCCCCAAACACGCTTGGAGTAGAGGGCCGTGGTCGCCAACCCCCAGATACTTATATATAAACCATTAAAAGTTTTCTACTGGCCGAACGAATTAACTAAAATAATTTTAAAGCTTAGATTTTCAGCATGGAAATTCCCTCGTGCATCCAACCCGGTTTTAGCGCCTGTGTTAACAATTTCATTATTTTTTTCAGGTTAAATTTGATAACTGATAAGCCGTAAATAATGATAATGAAAAAAAACTTCACTGTTATGTGCCATACAGTGTGTTTATGTATATTTTATGTGTATTCATGTAGATAATATTACAGTTCTCATTATACACACATTTTGGTTTGGACATAAATAATCCGCCAAATGCCTAAATTATCGGGATTATTAACAAAATTATACGGCCGGTTTTGACAAAACACACACTGATGCAACAGCTGTGGAAAATGTTGGCCATATTGTAGTTGGCCATATTGAGGTTGGTTATATTGTAGGTAGTAAGAGTATGGTGGCGGGGGATGAAGCCCACGGCCAGCAAGAACCAATATGTAGCTATAAAATGGCTGCATATTGGCTCCCACACGTTCCATCCTATTACACACGGAGCCACTTTCTTTCTGCGTCTCTCGTCCGCTGCTGCTGCACCTCTAACAGCTTAATAGAATTTCCTGCACAGCTTGCACAGCTTACCCAGCTTCCACATACAGCTTACCTATCCCTCACATACAACTTACCCATTCCTCACATACAGCACAGTCCTTCACATACAGCACAGTCTATAGACTTAACGTGACACAATAGAAGTTATCATTCCTTTAACGGCTGATAACATGATAGGAATTTAACCACACCTTACCCCACAACCTCCACACACAACATACCCCACCCACAACTCACCCCACACCCCCACACCTCCTATCCCCCCCCCCTTTCTCTGCTGTATTAGGGATTTCTAGGAACTTCACATCAACCTCGTTTCTCTGGGGATACAAGGAAGCCTCCCCTCTCCCCCCCTTCTTCTCTGGGGATACAAGGAAGCCTCCCCTCCCCCCCTTCTTCTCTGGGGATACAAGGAAGCCTCCCCCCCCCCCTCCTCTGGAGATATAGGACCCCCTCCCCGCCCTAGTGTGTGTTGTGATGAGTTCCACTGTAATTAAACTCCAGGACGCAAGACTAAAATGGCCAAGACCCGTGTTGGTGATGGGGAGGCAGCAGAATGATGGTGATGGGGGCGAGAGAGAGAGAGAGAGAGAGAGAGAGAGAGAGTCATCGCTCATTACCATCTATACATGTCTTGTTACCCCACTTACTCTTCTCCTTCCCTCCCCCAGCACCACCCACCCACCCTCCCCCAGCACCACCCATCCTCCCCCAGCATCACCCACCCTCCCCCAGCACCACCCACCCACCCTCCCCCAGCATCACGCACCCACCCTCCCCCAGCACCACCCACCCATCCTCCCCCAGCACCAACCACCCACCCTCCCCCAGCACCACCCACCCACCCTCCCCCAGCACCACCCACCCACCCACCCTCAGCATCACCCACCCACCCTCCCTCAGCACCACCCATCCTCCCCCAGCACCACCCACCCACCCTCCCCCAGACTAAGTGTACCTGTAACAACAATATAACTCACTACCCACCGACACAGGTTGACCCGAGGGCTTCACCAGTCACAACACTCACCTGTAATAAAGAGAAAGTTACCTGTTAGACTAATGGTGAAGGAAATGATAGTGAATGAAAATATAATGTATGATGAACACACACACACTCTCTCTCTCTCTCTCTCTCTCTCTCTCTCTCTCTCTAACTATAAAGGTCAAAGTTGAGTCCAGTCTTCATCCGGGATATAAACTGAAGGCTTTTGTCTACTTGTTTACTCTGATAGCAACAATACATTATGAAAACCAAGAGCTGTTCATCCTAGCATACAAATGTCCCGCTCTGAGTCAAACGTGAAGGTTAGACTAAAAACTTCATAAAAGGTCAAAAATTTACTATAATGAAGGTCAGCCTCGTTTATAATACTTGTAATAATGGAGTATTCAAAAGCCAGATACGAGTAATATTAACAGCTGGTCGTACTAAAAAAATGTGTTATTGTAAAGTGAAATCATTGGTGACTCGCCGCTGTGGGACTCGCTGGTGACAATCTAATGACATTTACCTCATGAAGAGAAGGTCATCACAGGAGAGGTCAGGGGTGAGGTACCTCCGAGCCCTTGACCTGTGAGTTTATCAAGGCAAAATTTGTAGCCAAAAGCCTCCTCATCCGGGCTTTGATCTTGCATTTCTCTCTGCACTCTAGTCTAGCTAAGCTGTGGAACTGCACCCAGCGAACAATTCAGATCTATGTCGAGTAGTGTTTAAAATCTCTTCAAATCATGAGCCATAGTTGTCATAAATCTCTTCACACCATGAGCCATAGTTGTCATAAATCTCTTCACACCATGAGCCATAGTTGTCATAAATCTCTTCACACCATGAGCCATAGTTGTCATAAATCTCTTCACACCATGAGCCATAGTTGTCATAAATCTCTTCACACCATGAGCCATAGTTGTCATAAATCTCTTCACACCATGAGCCATAGTTGTCATAAATCTCTTCACACCATGAGCCATAGTTGTCATAAATCTCTTCACACCATGAGCCATAGTTGTCATAAATCTCTTCACACCATGAGCCATAGTTGTCATAAATCTCTTCACACCATGAGCCATAGTTGTCATAAATCTCTTCACACCATGAGCCATAGTTGTCATAAATCTCTTCACACCATGAGCCATAGTTGTCATAAATCTCTTCACACCATGAGCCATAGTTGTCATAAATCTCTTCACACCATGAGCCATAGTTGTCATAAATCTCTTCACACCATGAGCCATAGTTTTATAAATCTCCCGTGTTTGTTTTGTTTCATCATGTGAGAAAAAAAAAGTAATAGGTTATTTAGAATCCCTAGATGAAAAGTAGATCACCTGGGCTATTTAGGGACAATGTGGATACAACATACTGTATTCTAAGTAAAAACAAAATCTGATTTCTTCGGGACTTTTTTGGTCAATTCTTATAAATTCCATTGTCTACTCCAAACCAGAAACGACAAAACTAAAATTCAACAGCCTCGTAGGAACCCAGAGATCTACTCGAATAGGAACGAGTTATACCTCGGGTAAGTTGTAAATAAAAAAAAAGTCGTATTTTCTTTTCAGTGAAGATGGAATGTTAGAGCAAAATGTCAGTCTGCACGGTATATAATGGAGGGATTTCTAGCTCGGTAAGGCACATATAACAACTGCTGTGAGTACCGTACCAGGTCAAGAGCGAGGACCTTCTACCAGGAACAAGTGGTCAGAGCGTCAGGTTTCCCGCTGACACCAGAACACGTCCACAGTAAATCCTGCCTCCCAGACCCCGACAGCAGTGAGAGATTACATAGACCTCAATTCTAACCCAAGTCAAGCCAAGCCAACTGAACCCAAGCCAAGCCAAGCCATTAAAATTGAGGTCTAGTTCCAATAGACTCCCAAACCTCAGGACCGCTCGCCTTAATAGGATCTAATACTTAATGGGGCCAAAATCCTAATAGTTAGAGAAGATTATAACCGGAGTTTATTAGACCTGAGGCTCATTAACCCTTCAACACTTCACTTCTTGAGCATTATTATGTTTGTTAAGTCTCCTCCTCCTCCTCCTCCTCCTCTTCCTCCTCCACTATCACTTTCTCCAACATCACCTCCCACACCCCCACCACACCCCTCTCCTCCACCATTACCCCCCTCCACTTTCTCTACTTTCCTCTCCTCCACCATCACCTCTCTCTCTCTCTCTCTCTCTCTCTCTCTCTCTCTCTCTCTCCACGGACCTTGAAGTGTTTGATGAGCGAACGTTTCAAGTGGCACTCGAGTGAGGACGAGCACTTGAAACTTCTTGGTCAGTAATAATCTGTCGTCGGTTCTCACTACACGACACTCTTAACAGATGTCACATAACGCCACACTGTTGTCAAACCTCCAGTTCCTGTTTGTCCGTATGTGTGGGTGTTTGTGTGGGTGTGTCTGGGTGGGTGTGGGTGGGTCTCTGTGTGGGTGAGTCTCTGGGTGGGTGTGCCTGTAAGCCTCTCATTATAAAACACACACACACACACACACACACACACACACACACACACACACACACAACACACGCGCGCGCAAAAATCCCAGAAAATACATAATGAGTAAATTCCATCCATTAATTAACCCCCCCCCCCCCCTTCTTCACTCCTTCGTGGCAAAAGCATCCAACAGATTCATTCAGACATCAGATGGAGAATTTCAATTACAAGGACCAAGACGTCAAGGAAGACTTTATTAAAATTCATTACGTGGGTCTAGAAGAATGTTTTAAAAAAGATGTAAAAAATGAAGGGAAATTCATTTTAAGTTGTCAATATCATTATCTTTAGGTCATAGGACGCCTTAGTAACTATAAAACGTGATAATAGGGAATAATTAAGGAGATTGTATTGATAGCGTAACTCAGAATCAGTTGATGAATAGACACCCCTAATTTATTTGATCTGAAGAGCATGTAAACCTAACCTAACCTAACCTCACCACTCCCTAGCCTCCCCACTCCCTAGCCTACCTCCCCACCTTCTCCCCCACGTCCCCCTACCCTACTTACTGTTACTCCCCACCACTCCCTACCCTTCCTCTTTGATGCTCCCCACCTCCTCCCCCCCCTCTCTCTATCCTACCTCCCCACCTCTCCCTACCCTTCCTCTTTGATGCTCCCCACCTCCTCCCCATCCTTTTAAATCATCCTCAATCAAACCCTCTTGTCTCTCCCTCCCTTTACTGAAGCCTTGTAATCCTTTCCTCTTTTCTCTTTCCCAGAATTGCATCTATTTTTTTCCCTTCCTTTACCTATTCCTGCTGTATCTCTTCCTCCTCGTCCTGGGGTTAAACCATCGTCCTCAAAGGTTAAGCCATCCTCCTCAAAGGGTTAAACCTTCTGTGTCAAGGGGTTAAACCATTGTTGTCCTCAAGGGATTTAAACCATCGTCCTTAGGGGTTAAAGGTGCATTTTGAGAATACTATCACGAACTTTACTTAACCTAACCTAACCTTGTCCGTGACCAAAGGAGGATGTCATGGGGTCACGGGTCAAATCAACTCTCACCGTAATGACCCCTGGTGTTGACGGCCAGCAAATACAAACAACAACAACAACAGCGATCAAGTGTCAAGGAGAAGAAACCTTTGATTGCTTTAGTTAATCAATGAACAAGTACAGAATGGCATGTTTTCGCTGGGGTGTCGACGTGGTGTGTGTGTGTGTGTGTGTGTGTTGTGTGTGTGTGTGTGTGTGTGTGTGTACTGACTTCACAGAAAATCAATATATTACAGAAGTCGGCTTTTTCTTTTCCCACCATAACCAACATATAATAACAACAACCACAGGTCAAAGGTCAAATACAAGGACACGAGTTCACAATATCACTGAAATCTTCACTCGAGGGCCCCCCAAAAAATTTACTCTGAAACTGAACCCAACTACACAATGGCGTCTAATTGACCTTTGACCCAGTGGCCTTGACCTCTCGATCGACCTCAGTCACAAATACCAGTCTTCTATCTACACACACACGCCGCTGATTCCTGGGTGTCCATATATCTCTTATTCAGAGAGAGAGAGAGAGAGAGAGAGAGAGAGAGAGAGAGAGAGAGAGAGAGAGAGAGAGAGAGAGAGAGAGAGAGAGAGAGAGAGAGAGAGAGAGCTCCTCAACATAATGGTAAAATCTTTGCACTTGAATACCAGAGTCAAACAAACAAACAGCCGATGCTCTTTTTTTCACATCCCAAACACACACACACACACACACACACACACACACACACATATATAAGTTGCTGGGATCAATAAACACATGAGGGCAGCGTTACACCATCAGTAATTTGGCCCTTGATAATAACCCACTATAGCTAGTTTATCCTACTTCACTTATCAAACGTCATAACTAAGTGACACCATTAGGATATCAACAACAAACACGACCCATAACCAAAAGATTAAATATTGACTTAGTTAAAAAAAAAACCCGATGATTTGTGTGAAATTCCTCTGTAGATTAAAATATGAAAGTATACATTTCTGTTCTAAATATTACACAATATGGTTATAATAGGCATAGGAATTCCTCTTCACGTTTCATAATTCGACGGACATTCATAAGGACAAATAAAAAAAATTAAAAGTATACTAAAAATAAAAATAAAACTGAGAAAAATATAAAACACAAGAAAAGTTGAGTTTCGGTGTAATAAAAGAGTAGCTGGGTCTCCCTCCACTTGCTTCCCCCGTCTGTGTTAAGCCGCTTATACACGTCAACCCGAGGTGTTACGATAGTGTCTTGCCTCCCAACCCCTTCCTGCCCTAACTACAGCCCTTCCTGCCCTAACTATACAGCCCTTCCTGCCCTAACTATACAGTCCTTCCAGCCCTAACTACAGCCCTTCCTGCCCTAACTATACAGCCCTTCCTGCCCTAACTATACAGCCCTTCTTGCCCTAAGTACAGTCCCTCTTAACCCTGGTCAAGACAGAAGGGGTTAAGGGGGATTAAGTCTAGGCACAAAGGGTTAAGGGGAATTTAGCCAAGGCAGAATCCAAAGAAACCTCACCCCCTTATCTACTCTCCCCCCCCTGAAAGAAATAACTCTCTCTCTCTCTCTCTCTCTCTCTCTCTCTCTCTCTCTCTCTCTCTCTCTCTCTCTCTGCCAATGGAACAAAACTCAATTGTCTTCCTGTTGTTGTTTCAAATATCAATCAATTTGTATTTGTCACGCCATTTTCTCCGATATAATGTTGACATCATCCATCATCACCATCATCATCACTATACACCACTTTTGTCTCCTCTTTCTTCTCTTCTGTCCTCCTCCTCCTCCTCCTTCCCTTCCTCTTCTACATCTTAATCTTCCTCCTCCTCCTCCTTGACTTTCTACCTAACATCCTCTTCGGGCCCGTAATCCCCCCTCCCCCTCCTCCTCCTCCTCCTCCTAACCTGGCAACATAATTGGACCCAAGACTCCCTGCCTAAAGCGACCTCTCTCCGATGGGGTATACACTGCAGGCTGCTGCTGCCATGGTAGTTACTTGTTCCTCCCATGGTAGTTACTTGTTCCTCCCATGGTAGTTACTTGTTCCTCCCATGGTAGTTACTTGGCCCTGTGTTACTCCCATGGTAGTTACTTGTTCCTCCCATGGTAGTTACTTGGCCCTGTGTTACTCCCATGGTAGTTACTTGTTCCTCCCATGGTAGTTACTTGGCCCTGTGTTACTCCCATGGTAGTTACTTGTTCCTCCCATGGTAGTCACTTGGCCCTGTGTGACTCCCATGGTAGTTACTTGTTCCTCCCATGGTAGTTACTTGGCCCTGTGTTACTCCCATGGTAGATAACTTATCCCCCCCCTGTGGCAGTTACTTGTTCCTCCCATGGTAGTTACTTATTCCACCCATGGTAGTTACTTGTTCCTCCCGTGGTAGTTACTTGTTCCTTCCATGGTAGTTACTTGTTCCTCCAGTGGTAGTTACTTGTTCCTCCCATGGTAGTTACTTGTTCCTCTCATGGTAGTTACTTGTTCCTCCGGTGGTAGTCAGGCCCGTGGAAGCTACGTTCACTATGATATAAAAATTCTCTTCTTGAATTAATGGTGTACACACACACACACACACACACAGTTACAGCTATGTACACGAGTGTCATTATTAACAGCTAAGGAGGTACTTAGGAACAAGGCCAACACGAACAGCACGTGTTAACTCTCTCACACGGGGTAAAACAAGCGACAATACCAACAACAAAACAAGCGGAATAAACACCAATATTTCTTCCTCTCTTAAAAAAAAATATAAAATAAAAATATAAATAAATAAATTCCACTTTAAACAACAATAATATGAACAATAATAACAAAAACAAGAGGTGAAACAAATACAGTTCTACAAAAACACTAAAAAATATCAGGACACAACAACAAGCACGAACACTATATATACAAGGTCACGTATCCCTGTACAGTAAAGGTCATAACTCCCTTGACACTACGAAAAAGCCGAAAATTGAATGATGCTCTAATAACCTAACCTAACCTAACAGACAGACCTTAGACAGAGATTTGCATAAGGTACATCTACATATAAAGAGAACAGACCATATTTCATCTCAGTAGCATAGAAACTGCGAGATATTACGGAGAGACAGAGACGAGCGGCAGAGATAACGAGAAAGATTCACTCATGTAAACGCCTCGAACGCCGCTATAAGCACAATGTAATCTGAAACATGAACGAAGAATCTGAAACCATTCCCAGATGACAAGATCCAATTTTTGTGCTCATTCTCATACCCATCGTGGACAGGTGTACGAGGAGTTTTGGTTGAGTATGTACGTATGTATGTATGTGTGTATGTATGTGTATGTATGTATGTATGTATGTATGTATGTGTATGTCTGTCTGTATGTATGTATGTATGTAAAACCCCGAAAAAGCAACGACACCTGTAATATGTTGAAGGTGTTTATACAAGAATTTATTAATGAACAAGTAAGATCCTATACTTTTAAAAATATACATTCATCTCTCCTCATAAAGTTTCTTAATATATCCCCATGTGATTTACTGATATAATTTAACAAACGCGCATCTGGAGCAACAACGGTTAGGTATGTTACTTGAAGTGAACACAGGTCAAAAAAAAATCTGATTAAACTGAATAATACGGGAACGTTAAAAGTAATTCAATCTAAAAAACAAATAATTCACAAGTAGATAAATCCAAGTGTGACACAGGCGGACCACAAGCCAGACTACCTGAGGAGAAATAAAACTCAACAGTCGGAACAGTAACATCGGCTCCCTGGATCGAGGAGAGGAGCTAGTTACCATCTCCGCTCCATATCCTAAAGAGACACTGCCTTCTAAGGTCCCCAAAAGTGAGGCACTCGACCACAGTAAGTGAGGCACTCGACCACAGTAAGTGAGGCACTCTACCACAGCAAGTGTCGCAAAGTCAAGGAGACCAGGCAATCGCCGTAAAATGGTCGAGACTCCCAGGCCATAAGTGGCCGTGAGTCAGCCTAGAGTGGCCAATGTGTAACCTGGCCAGGGTCGTCTTCCAGCCACTCGAGAATATATCCAGGAAGGACCACAGTCGTGATTTCCCGGAGCTGTTGGGGGCAACAAAGGCATCCCAACAACACTGTCAGGCAGCAGGGGGGGGGGGGGGGGGCAGGTCTAATTCCAAGATACCAAAGGCTGACAGGGAGAGGGTGAAGCACAGGCTGGTCTTGGCCACAAGTTATATCAATATGGAAGCCGAAGGAAAATATGGGCGGCCACACACACACCCTCTGTATATATAGACTACAGACAAAACTACAACAGCACCAGAAGACACCGACACAAACAATACCTCCACTGTCCACGGTAACCTGCCCGTGAGCAGAGCCTGGTGGGTTAGTATTAGCATACGGTGGTGAGGCACGAGGTCAGTGTACCGGGCCAGGAAAACACTGCTCCAAGGCCGGCCGCCCACAATACACAAACCTCTATGTCTGGAGCACCTCTCCGGCCCCAACCTCAATTTCCGCTCCGTGAGGCGAGTGCTGCTCCACAACAGAGAATATCGCCTCCACCCCCTCCAGCAACTGTGATGGTTGAGTGGTTCCTACATCAGGGAGTTATAAATATTCCTGAAGCTTTGAACATGGACTCGTATACCGGCACTCGGATGTATTCCCTATACTGCTGATCAAACACACTGTAGTCTGGCTCTCACTGCTACACACACACTGTTTTATTTCAAGGATTTTTGTTTTAATACTCCTCCCTGGTCCCTAGTGTTGTGTGGGCTGAGGTAAAGTGTGGCTTGTATGATGTCATCGATGTTGGTCTTCTCGCCACACCGTCGATAAGTCCTCGCCTAAGAGGAGTCATTATCACCATAAGCCCAGCATCAACCTCGCTCACACCGCAGAGTTGTCGTGGTCATAACCTAACCTAACTCCAAAATAATAATGAAAGACTTAAGTCAAGAGGGAAAACAAAGACCCTCACTAATAGATGGAAATAAATTAGTTACAAAGCGACCATCACGAGTCATCATCATCATCCTCAAACGACGCTGCCTGAAGCCACACCAGTATATCATAATTTAAGTCAATTAGATAAACCACTTGTGTCCTGGGGTCGCCTCTGAGCTGAATAAAATATTAAAAGTGGCGACCCCATAGTGAAGGGGTTAGTGGTGATAGTCTAACTAAAGCGATATGGAGATATCACCCTACACACAAACTACCAGAGAGACTGTAAAAAATAACTGAGTGAAAGGGTAGAATGTTATCTGTGAACTGAACAAGCTCCAGCTGCCTAGACCAACGGGGGGAAGATACTGGTCACCACACTCCACCTGAGATCTTGTTCATATCATATTCCGTTCATATTTATTCAAGCTATTTCGTTCACAAGATATCTGGACGGGCGGATGAAACGAGGATAATTTTTTTCAATGTTCAACATATATAGAACATAGCCGAGGTGAGAGGTGTTTCGATGTGTCCCGCTTCCTCCCTTCTTCTCCATGGGCCAGAACCTGCACCTTGGCCAGAACCTGCACCTTGGCAAGAACCTGCACCTTGGCCAGAACCTGCACCTTGGCAAGAACCTGCACCTTGGCCAGAACGTGCACCTTGGCAAGAACCTGCACCTTGGCAAGAACCTGCACCTTGGCCGACGTAGCACTTCAATATTTGGCCGTGAGGGAAAACTTAAAATTCCTTTGGCCCAAAAATTATTTCATCTGGATCAGGTATGAGACGCTGACCACAGGTATAAACGAGACGCTGACCACAGGTATAAACGAGACGCTGACCACAGGTATAAACGAGACGCTGACCACAGGTATAAACGAAACGCTGACCACAGGTATAAACGAGACGCCGATCACAGGTATAAATAGCTAACAATATTTCTTCGCCTTGGATGGAACAAACCCTACCAACTTAATACATAGTCTCCAATAACGTTGAGGTGGATGAAGGGTGAGGGTGGATGAAGGGTGAGGGTGGATGAAGGGTGAGGGTGGATGAAGGGTGAGGCAGGATGAAGGGTGAGGGTGGATGAAGGGTGAGGGTGGATGAAGAGTGAGGCAGGATGAAGGGTGAGGGTGGATGAAGGGTGAGGGTGGATGAAGGGTGAGGCACTGAGGCAGGATGTGAAGAAAGGCATCGTCCTGGCTGGCTGGTTTCATAGCTAAGACTCTCCCCCCAAAAAATAACCCGGAATTTCAGCACGAAGACCCACCCACCTTCCTCTCGTTCAGCAACACTATTCACTACACGGGAAGCCCTTTACTGAAATTCCTCCCGATCTGTTGTGAGAATCTGTTAGTGATTTTTTTTGGGGGGTGAGGGGGCTGGGGTGGGTTGGGGGGTTGGGGTGGGTTGGGGTGGGTTGGGGGGGTGAGAACCTACAATAACATTAGTATCTTCGCCGCCTACAAATATAGATTAAGTTTATTCATGAATATTTTAATTTGAAAATATTTAAGAATTTACATACGCCATTACAATCTCCAATAAACCACTAACACTAATTCTGGTTTATAGGAGATTATGAAGGTTTAGTTTGGTATGGTTTAAGGTCCCTGAGGGTGTCTGTGTTCTTCCTCTCTCTCACACACACACACACACACCGGTTCCCTCCGCCAGGCGTGGGAGAAAAACGAAATTCTTAATTCTGTTGGAAAGGAAAGGAAAAAAACTGCGCTTGCTGGAAATCGTAAAATTGAAAACGGAAATAAAAACATAAGTTACGAGTAAATTGGAACACCTGGTACACCTGTTGGCGTCAGGTAAAACACGTATCATTCTCCCTTTGGTAAATTCAGGTGTGTGTGTGTGTGTGTGTGTGTGTGTCTCCCTCTTTTGATGCTTCACGAACCTGAAGATTCAGACTCGTGAACCCGAAGCATTTGTACACCGCTTCAGGAGTTGTTAGTTAGGTTAATAAGAAATAAAAGCCACTGATTTGACTGATGTGGAGACGAAAGCGTTTGCTAGTTTCTATTATCATATTAACTCGTTACGGGAAATAATAATAAAAATCAAGTATTAATAATAATAATAATATGTTAAAATAATAATAATAATAATAATAATAATAATAATAATAATAATATTAATAATAATAATAAAATAATATTAACAACAACAACATTAATAATGCTGTGTCAGTGTGCTTTGATCGTGGGTTAGTCATGGGCTGGTCGTAAATATCCAACCCACAATTACTTACACACACAGTAAGCAATAATAGCAATGATATTCTTACACGAGGTCAAGCAGTGGCATATATATAGAGCTAACTGGTACCGGAGGAAAATGTAAAAAAAATCTGCCGTTTGTTGTGGTAGCTGTGATGATATACAACTGTAGTTCTTGTACACTGGTAAAAATGGCTGCCCTCCACAAAGGAATTTTCATAGACGTGCATCAAACACTTCACTGAAACGTCAAATACAGCACACGTCTACTATAAGAGCATGATGAATGGGGAGTCAGTGTGCTCTTCATTCCAGCTATCCTCTATCTCACGGGAAGGAAGTGAAAAACAAATATGTATATAGTCAGAAAGACACACAGACCAGACCAGACCAGACCAGACCAGGACCAGACCAGACCCAGACCAGACCCAGACCCAGACCAAACCCAGACCCAGACCAGGCCCAGGCCCAACCCAGACCCAGACCAAACCCAGACCCAGACCAGACCAGACCCAGACAGAATAATATATGAATCACAACTAAAATTAATAAAAAAAAAATATATATATATGGAAAAGATTGTATAATTTTTTCTTTGAATGACGTGAGGCTAAATTAGAGAGAGCCTTCCACACACCTGATACCTGAACTTCAGTAATACAATAAATCCTAACATCCAGGTAACAAACAGGTATAACACGGTACCTGGCATTACTCACGACAAATAACCTCCACTAATAACACTAATTAACCTCCTCATAAACGACCTAATACTGAGAATCTGAGTAGAGACGAAGTTTTTTACCAAATATACGACACAGATTTTGGCTGACATCCACCACGCAATAAAGCTGATGGATGACCCAATGCAATTTGTCACAGACTGATTGGATTCATCTCACGGAACTGTCACTCCAATATTACGGCCCAGTGACTGAGCCTTCCTACCTGTATATGCTATATGGTTTACCTGCAGGGATTTCTCACCTGTCATATGTTTCTTAATTATACATTTGTTCCTCCTTCACCTTTCCTCACCTGACATGACCTGACCTGACCTGACCTACTCTAGCATTATTATTCTAAGACCATTTTACATCCGTGTTACAAAACTGGGAAGATAAATATTAATCTCCTGTTAACGTGGCAAACGGAGGGAAATTCAGGTCTCTTGGGGGAAATATGAAATAAAGTTCCACTGAGCTGAACTATGTGTGTGTGTGTGTGTGTGTGTTTTATCAGTGAAGATGCAATATCCCCCTTAAACCACGCCGTGACAACGACCCTCCCTCTACCACCCCCCCCCCCCCGACACTCCCCCCTTCAACCAGGTGGCGACACGGTGTCACCTTACGTAAGAGCCACTCTATAGGAGATAATGAAGCCCCTGGAGGAGAGGACACAGCCTCGGCCATCCCCCGCCCTCTCCCTTACCTAACCCCTTCTCTCTCCCTCACCTCCGCGCTCTACCCTTACCCACATAGCTCTCTCGCTCAGCTGCCCGGCCCCTACTACCCTCATTCGGGCTCTCAATCGGCCTAACACCACCGCGGCGGCATCCCTGGGCCATCCTACCCGGCTCAACCACTCACCTCCCCTTGGGCCTCACTCCTCAACCTCCCTCCGCTGCACCCGTGCGCCCACATCCTCCGCCCTCTTCTCCATCATAGGGTCTATTATACTGCCGCACACACACGTCACAAGAGCACATGTGCGTTTGCTTACATCCGTGTTACCGGGATATCAGCTCCCCCCACCCTCCCCCTCCCCCTCTTTCCCCCCCCCCCCCCCGCCCCCCCCCCCCGCCCCCACCCCCCCACCCCCCCCCCCCCCCTCCCCCCCCGCCCCCCCCCCCCCCGCCCCCACCCCCCCCCCCCCCCCCCCCCCCCACCCCCCCCCCCCCCCCCCCCCCCCCCCCCCCCCCCTCCCCCCCCCCCCCGGCAGCCCCCTGTTTCTCCCTCACCTCCTCCCTCTCTCCCTCATTAGTGTCTATTATACTGCCGCACACACACGTCACAAGAGCACATGTGATGTTTGCTTACATCCGTGTTAAGGGTTCTCAGCTCCCCCCCCCCCCCCTACCATGGCACACACAAGCCGTTCATTACAGATATACCTTGACTGTTCGTTTGTGGTGGACAGAAAGAACAGGTGATAACATCCTACTGTAAACTATATAAGATCACTACAAAAAACACAGTACAGATTTGAATTCTATACCAACGTACAGATTTGACTTCTATAACAACGTACGGATTTGACTTCTATAACAACGTACAGATTTGACTTCTATAACAACGTACGGATTTGACTTCTATACCAACGTACAGATTTGACTTCTATACCAACGTACAGATTTGACTTCTATAACAACGTACGGATTTGACTTCTATAACAACGTACGGATTTGACTTCTATAACAACGTACGGATTTGACTTCTATACCACGTACAGATTTGACTTCTATAACAACGTACGGATTTGACTTCTATAGCAACGTACGGATTTGACTTCTATACCAACTTGCTACCTCACACAGCCTATCATGATGTAAAGTATTATTTAATTCATATCACAATAATAATAAAAAGCTTTCGGGACAAACTGTGAATGCATAAAACATTGGATGTGCAGAACTGCTTTCCGGTTGACTAGTTGGATATGTAAAAGGGATTTTGTTAATTATGTTAAATTAGAAATCCTTTTGTAGCTATTTTCACTTTTGGGGGGAAATTTTTTTTTTTTTTTTATTCTTCCCACTAATAAAATTAAGGTGTTTTTACTTTATTTATTGATCACTTTACTGAAATCGTTCTGTTAATAAAGTGGAAGGGGAAGTTATATAGAAATTAGTGAAATATGAGAGAGAAAAAGATAAAATTGAGTTAGAGGAAGGTAGCAGGTGTAGAGAGAGAGAGAGAGAGAGAGAGAGAGAGAGAGAGAGAGAGAGAGAGAGAGAGAGTTAGTTTTTAAAGAGGTGGCGCTGAGCGAGTCATCTCAGCTCTCTTTCACACACACACACACACACACACACACTGTATAATATGACTAAAAAATACACCCAATCAACTTTCTTCTTTCAGGTCAGGTCAGGTCAGGTCACATCAGGTTAGGTTAGGGTGATTAATCTTTAAGTGGAAAAATAAAGGAAAAAACGCTAGAATTTAATACTATCCATGAACCAACAGCAATATTAAGAGTCTATGGCTATACTGAACGATAACCTATATAACACAGGTAAGTTAATTAAGTTAATTTAGTCGTAAGTAATGATTCTTTACTGATTAATTACCTGAAGAAATACACTTCACTGAAAGACACGGGAAAATAACAAGTCATTTACACCTGAACTTTCTATTACCTGGTGTTTGTCGACGATTACACACACACACACACACACACACACACACACACACACACACACACACACACACTAACCTTACTTAAAAGTTTACACCACAAATATATAAAAAAAACAATAATAATAATAAATAGCCAAATCTTAAATACAATTACAGGCAATTTGGGGAGGGGGGAAGGGGAGGGGGTAGGAAGAGGGGAGGGGGGAAGAAGGGGGGAGGGGAGGGAGGGGGAGGTGAGAGGAGGGGGGACTGGGGGGGATGGTCAGTTTGGTGGAGGGCAATTCAATTTTAGTGATGGTGCAATCTGACTCATAACAACAGCTATTGCCGGCAGGTTAATAGCCAAGTATTACCCGTAACCAGTGAACGACCTGCCCCACGACCCCCTCTCAAAACACGGCCATAAACGACGACACGACACAGCACAACGACTACATTACCACCATCAATGCTGTTTTTTTTTATTTCGTGTGACTCAAAACATTGCAATAAGCGACACGACGCGACACAAACACGACACGACGCGACACAAACACGACACAAACACGACACGACAATATTATCACCATCACCCCACTACTGTTTGGTTATCTTGTGTGGGTCAAGACTTTAATGCATACCTGACAGTATTATACTATGGTATTATCAACGAGTTCAATAACATCACCCACACCCTATTATACTCATCAACACAACCTTAACACCTCAATAAATAAACAAAATAAATAAATTCCACTTCCAAGAATATTCGGTACAAGCCTTTATGAATTTTTACGGGAAAATTACTACACGAAACGACATATTGCTGACGATCTATCTATACAAGGACTCTGGCTATCGGGAGCCTGGCCTTAGATCTTCCAACAACGTGGTCTTAACTACTCAGTCCGCGCACACTAATTGGTCATACAATCTCCAAGACTATCGATGACTCAACAACAACAACAGATAAGAACCAGAGAGAAGATTCATCGTCACACGTCTTCCTGTACTGATAATAATCGATAGCAAGAATCTGTCATAAGTTGCTTGGGTTATGGACGTGTTTATCAAGTCAGATCATTATGGAGTATAGGTTCGTGCTGTGGCAATACTTAACAGCAGCGACTTCATACATTTCCTGGTTACTTCTCTTCTCCTGCCTGGCGAATGAGGGATCTACACCTGCTGATACCCCCTAAAGAAACATGGTGCTAGTTAGGTGTTTGTACTTGGAGAATGATCGTGTTAGAATGGCTATTAGTTAATATATTGTTCTTGTTGTATGGTAGTGTTCTTGTCCCGGACCAAGTGATTAGAAATTAGAAATGATTGTATAGTGAAAAATATAAAAAAAACATCAGTTAAGGTTTCCAATAAAAAAGAAAACATTCACTGTGTAATAACATGACTCGTTTCTCCTCTCTCCTGCCTTAACACACACACACACACACACACACACACACACACACACCTTGGCCTAAATAATGCCCAGCGTTCATCAATGTACAACTTAGGTATTTGTAAAGCATCTCTGCATTAGTTGTCCCTACAGTGGTCGACCTCGATACATAAGACACAGTACAAAATGCCACCAGTTCACAGGGAGCACTAGTGGTTGATATATACAATGGTCAGTCCCTACCAATCAAAACCTAACATTAAGATTATTACCTATTAGGATTGAGGGCCTATCAGACTCATCACCCCCCCCCCCCCAATCCTCCCAGTACCACCAGAACCTATTTATACACACATCCGGTTCCTGAGCTACCCACTACACCCGCTCTTAGGTTACCCAATATACCTTTTCCAAGACACAGGTACTGGATGCACGACAATGATGGGGGAGGACCCTACTCAAGTGACTTCCCTCTCTCTCTCTCTCAGAACTCCAGCCTGTAGATCCTCCCCTCTTGACTTGACCTCTCGATGCGTCTCGCTTTGTAAACCCAGAGAAACAACGAGTGGTATGACCCTATGTGTTCGCCCCGTGATGCTGTGTGCAGGAGGAGTCGACTGTGTTTATTATTTACATGATTGGTTTGCTGATGTTCTGGACACGCTGGTTAATGCTGGAAAATAAAGCTGTGTTGAAGAAATGGTTTGGTTAAGGGAGTGTATCTAACTGTTGGAGACGAAACATGAACTGCTGGAGATATGTTGGAGATATGTTGGAGATATGTTGGAGATGTGTTGGAGATAGGTAGATCACTTCTGAGGCGGAGATGTCAAAGGGTCAATGATTTATACGAGGTGAGAGGAAAAAAAGGTAAAAAAAAAAATGAAAAAAAGTTGGTCTCATCAACCTCCATTGTTTAAGAGATGTGGTCGAGATGTGGTCGAGGTGTGGAGCTACACCATACCATACAAGAAACGACCAATACACAATTCACGGACACACCCAGATTAATTTAACTCACTATCACCCTTAACCATCAATACTAACTAATACCAAAAAAACACACCATGAAATTCGACCATTAAAATCCCTTACAACACTTACACACACTTCTTGATACAACTATTTTAAGTCCAATTACCTAAACAACAAAACACTTGGTTATTCTCAAAACAAAAACAAAACAAATAAATAAACACAAAAATATCCACTTGAATCCACATCCAATAATCCTGAAAAACACAAAACAAATAAATAAAAAAAAAAATAAAAATAAAATAAAAATCCTACTCCATAGAACTTATCTTTAACCCCCTCCCTCCCCTTCCCCCTCCCCCCACCCCATCGATAAAAAGAAACCCAACTATTTTTAATGAAGTTGGAGGGAAGAGACGCACGGCCCCCCCCCCCCCTCATAGTATTGGAACAGCGGTGCCAACTATTACCGGAGGACATCACCACCCCTCCACCCCCCCTACCCCCTCCTAACTTATGCTTATGAGCCTTTGCCGAGTTCATAACGTGTATAAGAGGGTGGGTGGGGGGTGGGTGTATATGTGGGTGGGGGGGGGGGTGGCAAATGAGGGTGGAGGATGGTTATAAGTGGGTGGATGGGTAGGTGGGTGGGTTTATAAGAGGGTGGAGGATACATAAAATAGGGTGGACAGCAACCAACCCTCATAAGATGGTTAATAACACACATCCAATAACCTCAACTCACAGCAATGTCATACACTTAAGAGCTTTAGTGTCACAGAAGCATATTAAGGCGAATGTTAATCTAGATTTTGTTGTTGTGGTTTAAATGTTAATGAAGAGTTAAGATAATCTGTGGTAATTTACTGTGGGATTAGTGGTCGGGAGGTGGGGTTGGGGAGGTGGGGTGGGGAGGAGGGTGGGGAGGTGGGAGGGGTGGAGGGGGGAGGTGGGGGACAAGGACTTACACCTCTCTCTCTCTCTCTCTCTCTCTCTCCCTGGCAAGCATATGTTTGGGTCACAGTGAAACTCCTGTTAGTTGAGAGGGCCCATGAAGGCAGTAATTGGGAGGGCCCTGAGAGGTAGTAACTGAGAGGGCCCTGGGAGGTAGAAACTGAGAGGGCCCTGGGAGGTAGAAACTGAGAGGGCCCTGGGAGGTAGAAACTGAGAGGGCCCTGGGAGATAGAAACTAAGAGGGCCCTGAGAGGTAGTAACTGAGAGGGCCCTGGGAGGTAGAAACTGAGAGGGCAGGAAATTTAGAGTAAAATAAGATACCGTATGTGACAGGTACCGTCCACCACCACCACCACCCTCAGTATACCTAGACCAGTACTGACGCAGCAGATCCTAACACAAACAAGAAGAAATCCTCTACCAGAAAAATCTAAACAACTTGAACCTGTACGTCTTTATCTCTGCCATCTCCACACTCATGGGGGGGAGGGTTGAGGACTGATAAACCCAGGTACGCCCTCTCGTCCTAATACAGCGAGAGGGAGGAGAGAGAGAGAGGGGGGGGGGAAGTAATGGTGAGAGTTGTGTCAGCAGGAAAGAGCCCCTCACATTATTTATCTTCCCTATTGTTCTCTTCATTTATATTTGCCATTGGGAACTAAATTTGCCTCCTCTCTGATTTACACCATCAATGTAAACCCCTGACGCTCTCCATCTGTCAGTGTCAACACGAGGGAGGAAGGGGGAAGAAGACGCTAAGATTCCCCACCATCGTCTAGGTAAACAAACAGGAAAAAAGAAGAGAGAAATAAGTAGTTTGTTTCTTTCTCAATCCATCTGGTATTAAAACACACACACACACACACACACACACACACACACACACACACACACACACACACACACACACACACACACACACACCATATGTATATTGAGAGAGTGAGAGAGAGAGAGAGAGAGAGATAACACTCCCACTCTCAATTCATACTCCAATTTATCGTGCCAGGGGGCGGTCATAATCGAATCACCCAATACGGTTTAGTCATCGGATGTGTTGTCTGTGAAGCTGTAGATGTACAGACCGGGGCGGGGCGGGGCGGGGTGGGGCGGGGCGGGGTGGGAGTGGTTTTATAATAATAATAATAATAATAATAATAATAATAATAATAATAATAATAATTAACGGTTTATTGAAAAAGTTCTGCAGCCCGAAGGATGAAAATATACATTGGACATAAATGACTTATTACATACATTGGTGGTTTAACAAAAGCCTTCATTAGAGAAAGGTAAAGGAACATACAGTGAACATACAGATTAATGTAGGTGTTGAACAGCAAACATGTAGTGTAGTAACTCCCTCACAGATGGTGTTATGAGGGACCTCACGTGGTGTAGTAGTTCCCTCACAGATGGTGTTAGGAGGGACCTCACGTAGTGTAGTAATTCCCTCACAGATGGTGTTAGGAGGGGCCTCACGTGGTGTAGTAGTTCCCTCACAGATGGTGTTAGGAGGGACCTCACGTGGTGTAGTAGTTCCCTCACAGATGGTGTTAGGAGGGACCTCACGTGGTGTAGTAGTTCCCTCACAGATGGTGTTAGGAGGGACCTCACGTGGTGTAGTAGTTCCCTCACAGATGGTGTTAGGAGGGACCTCACGTGGTGTAGTAATTCCCTCACAGATGACGGTGTGTGTGTGTGTGTGTGTGTGTGTGTGTGTGTGTTATTAAGTTACCTGTACATGTGAGGGGAAGCTACTGACTGCTATTCCCAGAGTGATGGAGGAACTACTACTACTACTACTACTACTACTACTAGTACTACTACTACGGTTTCCAGAATAATGGCGAGGCCTTTGGTAAAATTTATATCTGTTGTAGTTCTATAATGGCGTTTGAGCTCAGTTTCCCAGGGGCACCGGCGGCAATAGCACGTGAAGCCCATACAAATTTTTAAGTCACCCTCGGTACAGCTGGCTTGCCATCTGATATACATAACATAAGATTTAGAATCCCCCAAGAGACGACAGATGCGATGGGCCGTAAGAGTGTTGGTTTTTTTTTTAGAGGTGTTGGATGTAATTTAAATTGAGTTTGGTGTTTATAAGGCTTATCATAGAGGCCACGAACTAGTGATGAAAAGGGTGTGGGTCTTTGTTGCTTGGCATAACAGACTGAAAGAACAATTGTGTGTTGTGGGGATAATCAACTGGGTGATCGTATAAATTAATAGATAAATAAATAAATTAATAGGTAAATGAAGCCAATTATCCTTCACGTTCATACATACAGTAAATTATTAATGACGTTCATCTATAAACATTTCAGCATTTTAGATATGAAGGAAAACAAAAAATATTAAAAAAAATTGACAGAATCCAATAATGAATTAAAGTCATTAATCACTTATTAACCTTCTAATACCTGTAGCTTTAATCACGGGAAAAAATTCTGGAGTTTTTTCCCCGATCAGTTTATTACTTATACCTAAATAAGTGAACAAAATCTCTCGCTTAAATGTAAACACCTGAACTAAGCGACGAATTACACATACTCAGTTGACTATAAATGCCGAGTTATCAAGAACATCCCCCCCCCCCCTAGACTCCTCCCGCCAAGGCTACGTTCTGAACCGACTTATAAAGAACAGACAGGCAGAAGCTAACAGACAGAGAGGCAGGTTCTGAACTGGCTCGAGGTAAACGGACAGAAGGTAACAGGGAAAGAGAGGATGGGAGAAAGAATGTGAGAATGCGAGAGAAAGAGAAAAACGAGAGAAAAAAAAGAGAGAGAGAGAGAGAGAGAGAGAGAGAGAGAGAGAGAGAGAGAGAGAGAGAGATCCTACTAGTCTCAGCATCTGGAGGAAGGCAGGAGAGACGTTAGCAGTCGGCGGCTCCTCAAGTTCTGTATTGATTTTGGCTATTGGAAGGAGCGGTGGTGCATTTTCCACCTCTAGAAACACTAAATCACCAGTCACCTCACCAGTCACGGCACCAGTCAGCCACCGAACCAGTCACAGCACCAGTAAGTCACAGCACCAGTCATCGCACCACCAGTCAGTCACAGCACCAGTCAGTCACGGCACCAGTCAGTCACAGCACCAGTCAGTCACAGCACCAGTCATCACAGCACCAGTCATCGCACCACCAGTCAGTCACAGCACCAATCAGTCACCGCACCAGTCAGTCACAGCACCAGTCAGTTACAGCACCAGTCATCGCACCACCAGTCAATCACAGCACCAGTCAGTCACAGCACCAGTCACCGCACCGGTCAGTCACAGCACCAGTCAGTCACAGCACCAGTCAGTCACAGCACCGGTCAGTCACAGCACCAGTCAGTCACAGCACCAGTCACAGCACCAGTCAGTCACAGCACCGGTCAGTCACAGCACCAGTCAGTCACAGCACCGGTCAGTCACAGCACCGGTCAGTCACAGCACCAGTCAGTCACAGCACCAGTCAGTCACAGCACCGGTCAGTCACAGCACCAGTCAGTCACAGCACCAGTCACCAATCATCACACGTCACAAAATAATAATAATAATAATAATAATAATAATAATAAAACTCACAAATAACAATAATAATTACAATAAAATCACAAAACAAAATAAAACAAACTCAACCATACATACATACATACATACATACATACATACATACATACATACATACATACGTACATACATAAGTGAGAAAAAACGCGGGACGGGTTAGGAGATATTTTTTTTAGTAACTTTAAGACGAGAAAAAAACAATGAAAGGAAAAAAAAAAATCTGAAGATCTTTTCTATTTTCAGGGGTAATCCTCAGGTGAAGGACGCCACGGGTCGGGTCCTATATCAAGAGACAAAGGATCTTCAAGTACAGTCAGTGGAGCTCCTGTTGAGATCCTGTGAGGCGGGGATGACGTGGAGGACAAAATACGTAAGGGGTAGGACAAAATACATGAGGTGCGGTACGCGGTTGAGAGGGAGGGCGTGGCGGTGATGTGAAGGTGAGAGGGAGGGCGTGGTGATGATGTGTGGGTGAGAGGGAGGGCGTGGTGGTGATGTGTGGGTGAGAGGGAGGGCGTGGGATGAGGCGTGTGGGGTTGAGATTTGGTACTTGCACGGGATAAAGGCGGGGTCCTGGTCCTGGTCCAACGTTAAAATGGCGTGGTGCTGACAGGGAGGGCGTGGCGTTTACCTAGGTTAAGAGGGCGTGGTAGTGTGTGGTGATGGTGGTATGTGGTGGTGATGGAGGTGGGGGGTGGCGTGGTGGTGATTGAAGGGGGTGATGGTGGTGTGTGATGTCTGTGATGATAGAGGTCGTGGTGGTGGTGGTGATGTAGGGGGTGGTGTGTGGTGATGGTGTGTGGTGATGTAGGGGTGGTGGTGGTGGTGATGTAGGGGGGTGGTGGTGGTGTGTGGTGATGGAGGTCGTGGTGGTGAAGGAGGGGGGTGGTGGTGGCGAGTGGTCGGGAGAGATAAGAGGCCCCCCCCCCCCCCCCCCCATCAGATGAACCCTGAAGGGACATTTTTTTTATTTCTTTTACGTTTATTAAAAGTATAAATATATATCGTTGACAAATTAATCACCATTCCACTGACCTTTTACTAATTACTGTACAACCTAATTAACTAAGAGGAAAATAATTATGACAGTATATCCAATAGTTAATTATTATGAGCAGTTTTTTAATTTAATAGAATTACTGACAACTTATGATACAGGTTTTCAATATTTTAGTAACTAATTACATGGATTAAATTCAAGATTCCACATACACAGGTGAAGGAGGCACAGGTGAACGAGACACAGGTGAACGAGACACAGGTGAACGAGACACAGGTGTAGGTATAAATGCCCAACAACTGGCGAGTGAGAGGGTGCGTGGCCTCTCCTCCATACCTCGTCAGCAGCGTCTTCCCCAGGTGACTTCACTCCACTGTACCTACCTCTCGCTATAGTGGTGTCGTAAGCTGGTACAATGGTGTATAAGCCTCTCTCCCTACACTTACGTTCCTCTACATATTACATAAGGATAATTACAAAATACCAATATGTTATGAGAGTCAATGATGTATTTAATAGATCAAAGGATACTTAATTAGCTATTAACTAATTTCCACTTGAGCAATAAAAACAAAAAGTTATGATTATTTGGCAAAAAAAACAAAAACATTAGTTCCGTTTTAAAAGCTTCATCACACACACACACACACACACACACACACACACACACATACATATACACACACACACACACACACACACACCATTTTCACCCATATCCTTAAGCTACGACCTTTAGCGGCTTCTCTACGGGGCTACTGGCTCCTTTCCTTATACTGGAGGTAAGGGAATGAGAGGCTAGGATGGGGGCGGCGGGGTGAAGAGATGAGTGGCCTAGGAGACGAACATGAGGAAGTGTGGAAGACAAATGTGAGGAGACCTGAGAGACGGAAATAGGAGGCATGAATGAAAGATGATGATGATGGAGTGGTGGAGAGGAATGGTGGAGAGGAATGGTGGGGCAGTTGTGACGGGAGACTAGTATGACAACCTTCCAAAGAGGTCACACACAGGAAGACGGGGGGGGGGGGGGATGTGAGGGTATCGTGGGTAGGTGTAACAGAGGGAAGGAAAAGAAAACAGATAAGATGTGGAAGGGTATGGAGGGAGGAAGGGGGGGGGGGAGGAAAAGACAAAGAAACCAGACGGGATGCGTGGGAAGACACCAGTCCAAGCCAGGTGAGTCACCATGCACATCACGAAGACAACAAAGAAGTTTAAGAAGAAAAAAACAAAAGAATCTTGGAAAAACTACGAGGTGTTTATTGGAGAGACGGCCAGACACGCCCATCCATCTTGGCTGTTGCTCACACACTGGCAGCGGCTCACCTCAAACTGCTGGTGCTGGAAATATTATGAGTGTGTCGGGGAGTTTACCTGAGTGGTGCTCTGGCCCCACCCACCAACCCACTCTGGCCCCACCCACCAACCCACTCCGGCCCCACCCACCAACCCACGCCAACACTACCAACTTTACCAACCACCATTATCGGTGTTGTTTGGCCTTACCCTAAATACCATTCCCAGTCCACCCCCCTGCTGCTTCCCTGGTGTTGATGATCTGGGCCAACACTCGACAATGGCTCGTGAGTTAATTTTTGTTTTCCTTGCAACTGGAGACGTAATGAACACACCTAAGTGACTTTACTTCAAGTGCAACACAAAAATAATGCCTAAGAATTACATCCCAAAAAATAAATTGCACTGGAGCTCTTAGGTTAATTAGATACGTTCACTTAGCTCTAATTAGGGTACAAAATAAGAGTACATAAGCTCTGTGAATTCGTATCATGAATAGTGATTATGTACCCAAGGTAAATTACACAACATCGGTGTATTGTGTACGGGGGAGGGAGGGGGGGGGTGGTTCAGAGTCCTTCACTTAACTCCTGTTGTAAATTCTTCACTTGATGGTCGATTGGCTTATAGCATTATGTTCAACAAAGAGCAAAATTAGTATGGAGAAACGCACGCGCACACACACACACACCCACTCACTCACGCACACAGACACACACACGTCCACCTCCCCCCCCCCCCCCTCACCACACCCACCACACCCACAGGTCAGTTTTATCGTCCTATCGCCTGAATAACACCTAAATGGCACTAATTAACGTACGAGTAAGGGAAGGCTATTTTTTTTTCTTCAAGGAGTCCAAAGAAAGTTTAAAAAATTAGGGAAGGCGGGGTGCTAACGAGAGGCCTTCAGCTCTGTGGCCGCAATCTACATATCAGGGAGGGAAGGAAGGAGGGAGAGGAAGGGAGTGGGGTGAGAGAATGAGGTAATAGTGAGGTTTAATGAGGGTGATAATTACGTTCGTCTGGGTGTTTACTTTATGACCAATGATGATGGTTATAATCAAGAGTCCAGAGGCTACGAACTGGGGCTCCTTCTTAAGTCCTTTCATCAACTGTTTCTTATTCTCTGCTGTCCATTATTATTCCCTCTTCCTTACACACCTCCTTCCGTGAGTCTCTTTTCCTCGATCTCTATTGCAGGGTAAGGAGGACTTGGCGATGGGGGGGACACGAGCCACTGTAAGTTGGTGGACAGTGGATAGACGTGGACAGTGGATAGACGTAGACAGTGGATAGACGGACCAAAAAACAAGACCTGATACTGACAGTGAGAGAAGGTGGTCATTAAGGAAGGCTAAAACAGGACCTTACTGGAGGAGAGGACATGTACCCACGCTAGTAATAACAATAACACTAACGGTAGTATTGTAAAACGATACGCACAAACACCCGCCGACCGCTGCTGCTAAAAATGTGGGTCACACTCGCCTACTTAAGACAGGAGTATTGTACCACACACACACACAGAGACACACCCCAAGACACCTACCACCACACACCCACACCAAGACTTCCCCCCTACACATACAACATTCCCCCAACACTCCCCCCTTACACACCGAGACTCTCCCCATCACACAAAAATTTCAGGAGCAGGCGACCAACAGTGACTCAGATACCAAGTGAACCACAATAATAACAAGAGTAACTGGGGCGAAAAACATACATTACTCTGACCTTCAAGCACGAAGCTACACCACTACCCAGGGCATCAAGTTTCTAGCCTGACTTACCACCACCCAACACCACGACTCCCCCAAAGAAGCGAACAAAATACAAAAGAATAGCCTAAAAGTTTCATACATTTGATTGATTCATTAAGTTATGACCACCAGGTAATAGAACACTAGGTAGACAAATAGACGTAAAATGATATCTATAATCCCAACCAATTTGAAATAAGGTGAGATTAATAACAGCTAAACTACTCAGTGGTTGGTTAGAGTGATCGAGTGGTATCTAGATTAAATGTAAACCCGTAGACTGACTGCCTTACTAGACTGACTGACTGCCATCTTGGGTTGCTAGTCAGGTCCAAAATCGATTGGAGTTTTTTTTTTTACTCGAGGAACCAATTAATCCACGAGCCCCCCCCCCCCCCCCCTAAAAAAAACACACTAAATCGGACTTTAGGATTTTCAGGCCATCCACCGAGTCAAGAGGAAGAAAAGTGATAATGGCCATATCTGGACGGTGGACGGTGGACAACTCAACAATTTATAGGCATCATATATTTTCGTAGATCAACCAATACATTCCTCGAAATTGCAAGAAGAGAAAAAAAGAAAAGAAAAAAAAAGCCGGAATCCAGTGTTGTTACTGGTGCTAGTAGTGTTCCTGTAACTTGTATTATTCTTACAGCTAGTAATAGTCCCGCCGCTTGGGTTGATGTGGCAGCAATCATCGTCTTAGCTGTTTGGGTGGTTCAGACGATCTCCAGCAGATGACATAAGAGCGTGATATACCTCCTTCACACGACCATCCATCACCACGGCTGAGTACACAGGACAACCATCCATCTCTTTTGTGTGGGTGCACCTGTGTAGGAACCATCCCAGTCATCACCATCAACACAAACAATCAACAAAATACGTTACGTGGGAAAAAATATTGTGGAAGGAAAAAAATCAGAATAAAAACTATGGCCGAGAGTGAATTGAGTTGCGTGTGTGTAAGACGTGGTTGTGTGTTACTTGTGAGCTTAATTAAATATTTGAGGAGGAGGAGGGGGTGGGGGAGCGTAAGACGGGAGGGTGAGGAAGGGGGGAGGAGGGGAAGGTTAGGCGGGGGAGAGGGGTGAGGAGGAAGAGTCAGTCACCTTGAACTTTACCTCTGTGTGTGCTGGTGGAGGACTCACCCGCCCCCACAAAGTCTCTCTATCCACTCCTGTTGCACATACCTATAAGAGAAAGATAAAAAAGGTGTATTAGCATCTATCACACTAAATAAGACCTTAAACACCTATAAACAATTAGCATATATGACCCCCAACAACCCCCAACGTCTGATAAGCTACATTACATGAGATTAGATTGCCCACGAGGGGGCCAGTTTATTGGGCACCCCCTTACATCCTGTGTAAGGTGAAGCGCAGAAGCGTTTACAGCGCCCAACAGGGAAGCATGCTAAGTTCATGCTTGCCTTTATGTCTCATGAGTTAAGGGCGTAGAAGCCTGAAGAGTCAAGGGCGTAGAAGCCTGAAGAGTCAAGGGCGTAGAAGCCTGAAGAGTCAGTGGTTTATGTCATCAAGTTATTGGAAGCTCCAACAACTCCCTGAATATGAATTCGCAATTTTCGACTTACAACAGGTACCTACTTTACTGCTAGGTGAACAGGGACTAATGGGGGCTAGGAAGTAAGTCCAAACAACTTCCACCGGCCCGGGAATCGAACCCTTGACATCTCGCTTGCGAGGCAAGAACGGTACCGCTTCTACCACCAGCGCCCCGACCTTTTTCCGGCGGCGTGTGTAGGGCATGTCAGGTCAAGTCAAGCGAGGAGGTCAAGCTATGTCGTGTTACTTGTAGTGGTGGTCAGGTGTGACAAATGGGTGAAGGAAATGGTGGGAAAGAAAGAAGGAAGGAAAGAAGGAAGGAGGGAAGGAAGGAAGGGGAAAGGAAGGAGGGTGAAAAAGGCGATAAGGCGAGGGAAGAGGAGAGTAGAGGGAGGTGAGTGGAAAGGAGAAGAAAGGATGGGATGAAAGAGGAAGGAAGCGAGGGGAGAGGAGAGGAAGAAGTTGAGAAGGAAACGAGAGGAAGAAGGCAAGGCAAGGGGAGGGGAAGGAAGAGGGGCGGTCAGCTTGGAACTAATTAATACCTCGTGTAGGTCCCCTCAGTGGTCAAGAGGGGAGGAGGGGAAGAAGGAGGGGGAGGAGGAAAAGGAAGTGGAAGAAGTAGGAGGAGGAGGAGCCAAGTGATATATACTGTATATTTATCTCAAGGAATCATCATCATCATCATTATTATTATTATTATTTCGTATCTCCTGGCAATATTTTTTTTGCCATTATAAAGATCTAAATTTCTGTCACCATCTCCCAGGCATCTCATAAGGCGAGCACTGGATGGAGGTCAGGTCAAGCGGCTCGTGTGATAGGTCGTAGCATCTCATGACCTCCATGACCTGTGACACTCCCCCCCCCCCCTCCCAAGTACACACATTTGTTTCTCACGATTCCGGGAGGGGGGAAGGAGGGGGAGAGGGGTGGGGGAAAGGAGAAGGTCCAGGAGGCGTGAGAATACAGGTGTTGGTGGGGGGGGGGGGGGGAAGATGGAGGGGAGGAATTGTATCGTGGAGTCAATACACCAAAAACACACACACACACACACACACACACACACACCAATAAACCTCTTAAAATTATTGTCTAAGTATTAATAATCTTGTAATACCTACTTAATATTCCTGTTTTTATTGTACCACCAAAACCATTATTAAGTCGTCATGTTGATAGACAGAAACTACCACTGTAATAATTAAAGTTGCCGACTAGACATGATACTGACAGCTGTGTCCTCTTGTTCCACCTTAATACAACCCGTGTGATACTGCTTCCCTCCCTTATCATATTTATGTATATCAACTCCACTGTAAAGTATGTACGGTATATACTTATAATATAAATGTAAACAAAAATAAATAAAATATATAAATAATGAAGTGATAACCGTGGTAACCTTCTGAGATGTTCTTATTACTTACTACCTAACTTATCTACCAATCCCATTTACTAATCCCATCTACCAATCCCATTTACCAATCTCATCTACCAATCCCATTTACCAATCCCATTTACCAATCCCATCTACCAATCCCATCTACCAATCTCACCAGTAATACGAGTCACTAGCGGCGTGGAGATGGAGACGAAAAAAACCAGCTCCTATTAACTAACCACGTGCACACTTATCCTTAGACGGTCATTAAGCTGTCTTACCTGGGACGTGAAAGCTTAGATACCGTCAGAAGGTGTCACGTCACGTATAGATATTACAAGAAAAAACAAATGTGTAAAAGCAGAATATATCTCCCACCCAAAAAAAAATATAGAGAGGTTATGTTTATTTACGTTACTGAGGTCCGGTGTGAGAGAGAGAGAGAGAGAGAGAGAGAGAGAGAGAGAGAGAGTCCTCCCTTGTTCTGTTCCAGGATGGGGGGGGGGGGGAGGATGTGAAGGGGTGGGAGAGGGAGGATGGAAGGGGTGGGATGGAAGGGTAAATATGGAAGAAGAGGAGGAGGTGAAGGGGTGGGATGGAAGGGGAAGAATGGAAGAGGCTAACACGTGACCCCCCTGACCTTTGACCCTTATTTGTGACACTATTGAGCAATGAATTGATAAAACTTGAAGACAATAGGTACAATAGATGACCCATTTATTAAGGTGGTATAACGTGGTGGTATAACGTGCCAATTAAAAACAACAAACAAACGTGGTCTTTTGTCCCTGAGTTCAATAAAGAGTTTTGTTTACTTGAGAGACACTGTAAGGCTCCTAATGGTATGTTATTGAGAACTGTTTGCTATGGTATTATACTTGTTTATGCAGTATATTACAGTATATTATCCTCTGTTGCATCACCACACCCTTTAGTCACTTCAACACCACACCCTTTAGTCACTCCAACACCACACCCTTACCCACTCCAACACCACACCCTTACCCACACCTACATCACCACCACGTCCCTACACCACCACCACCACCCCCCCTCACCACCACCACAGTTTCCACACCTCAACACCTGTCTTCAATAAACATAAGACTCTCAGGGATATAAACCAAAACCAAACCCGTCGATAAACCATAACAAACAAACAACCTCACAGTGAAGCCATGGCAGTGAACAGCTGTGAAACAATAACAGTAAGTCTGACACCGCCATAGACGTTGTTATTAACCAATTTATATTACAGGGTGAATTAGAACTACCATTAAGTAAGAACAACCATTTTACCCGAGATACTGTAGTAGAAGCGTTAACTAATGACATTAATTAATAGAGTAGTTTTAGTGACTGGGTTATGTGAACGTAGAGTACAGGTGTGTGGCGTAGAGTACAGGTGTGTGGCGTAGAGTACAGGTGTGTGGCGTAGAGTACAGGTGTGTGGCGTGAAATCGTTTCATATTAAGGTGATAAACTTCAACTCAGTTTCTATTAGATCTTAAATGAGGATAATCTCGTGAAAATAATGGGTCTAATATACAAAACTATTGAGTATTCATAGTGAGATTTGGTCAATAGTGTGTGAGACAAGGTGTACGCGTGTGGTGTTGTCCATAGGATTATTTTTACTCATTTGAAGACAACTTGGACGGACATAATACACTATGGAGCCTGGCGTATATACATAATTATACACACCACATTTCATAATTACAATCACCAATCACAACCACTTATAGGACCACTTATAAGACAAATAAATCACTATAAATAACGACTTACTACTCAACAAACCTCATATCATGTACTAGTGTATATGACTTATATCTCTTTATTAAATACTGTTAAGGTAATAATATAAATCACATTCAATTACATTACCTGAATATTCTTGTTTATATATTACCTATATGACTAATTCACCTGTTTAACATCTCTATATAAACAGTGTGTAAACAGGTCTTTTACCCAGACTAATCGTGATGTGTATTAGTAACGAGCCTGATTAATGTCCCTTGAGTACCTTTTTTTTTTATCATGTTCATAAATTTTCAAAGAGAATGTGTAGATTTGTAAGTAGATATTTAATTGAAGTTTCTATTAACTAAAACTATAAATTATGGGTTAAGTTCCGTTACTTTATTTAGAGAAGATAGAATAAAATAAATTAATCCTCTCTCCTTCATGTTCATTGCTGAGGTTTGAAAAAATAAATAAAATAAATAAATAAAATACAGAATAAATAAAATACAAAATAAAAATACTGTGATAAACAAAAGAACATCATTTCTTGAACCTAACCTAACCTAACCTATACCACTCCAGGGCGTCATTAAAGATCACCATAAAACGCGGGGTACAGGTGTTGGAGAAACGAAAATCCCGTAAAGAAATTGCCATAAGGATTTGGTTGGCAGCTACAAAAGTGAAATATTTTTATGTAAATTACGAAGAAGACCCGGTGTCTGTCCTACCGTGTCAACACATAGTTAACCACTGTAGTTTTATTTAGTCATTGAAGAACAAAATAATTACATATGAATAAACGAAAAAACAATGTACTTATAATATCTGCTACGTATTAGTAAAAGTTAGATAGAGAGAACAGTTAGGTTAGGTTAGGTTAGGTTAGGTTAGGTTGAGAGCCTATTTCACGAACTGGGCAGATTCATAGCCAGGGTGTTATTTAATTCTGTAAAGTGAATATCTTTCAATGCAATGTGTACTATATCTAGTTCCTGAGGCCACCAATGAAGAGGACATTCTGACTGACAGAGAAGCATTAACCTAACAGAACTACAATTGCATGACTTAACATCTACGAGAGAATTTCCAGGGGACATGACAGTACGTAAGGCAGGCGAGCGTGTAACGTGTCCCTGGAGAGAGAGAGAGAGAGAGAGAGAGAGAGAGAGAGAGAGAGAGAGAGAGAGAGAGAGAGAGCAGGTGGCGTGTGGACCCTAGCACGCCACCATCACAGCTACGGTCACACCTCCACTTAGAGCGTATGTAGTGTTATTATCCCCGCACTGTAATACACGTAACGTACTACTGAGTACAAATGATAAAGGAGGTAACGAAGACAATATAAACGTTAATATATACAAAAGGAAAGAGACTGGTTATGTAAGTTGACGTGACACACACACACACACACACACACACACACACACACACACTAACGTCCCCTGGAGGAGTTAAATGAAGACGTGAACACTACAAGAGGTTGTTCCACGCCCCCACCTCCCTCCCTCCCCTCCCACGCTCCTCATTACCGTAATGCATGATGCTAATACACTAATTACCCCCTCCTTCTCCTCCCTGCCTCAGCTCTCCTCCCCGTCTCCTCCCTGCCTCAGCTCTCCTCCCGACCTCAATTCCTCCCCCCTCTCCTCCCTGCCTCAGATCTCCTCCCTACCTCAATTCCTTCCCCCTCTCCTCCCTGCCTCAGCTCTCCTCCCTACCTCAATTCCTCCCCCCTCTCCTCCCTGCCTCAGATCTCCTCCCTACCTCAATTCCTTCCCCCTCTCCTCCCTGCCTCAGATCTCCTCCCTGCCTCAATTCCTTCCCCCTCTCCTCCCTGCCTCAGCTCTCCGCCCCCTTCTCTCCTCTCCTCCCTGCCTCAGCTCTCCTCCCTACCTCAATTCCTCCCCCCTCTCCTCCCTGCCTCAGCTCTCCTCTCCTCCCTGCCTCTCGTGACAAGGAAATAAACACGACGCATCATTAACGCCCATACTATAACGTAAACACGACAACCATTCTAAACTAACACATACTGAGCGAAAAATCATAACAATTGGTCAAAACTCTGAAGAGAATTTAATCCTCCATATCCATCACTGTTATTTATTTATCCAAACTCCCCTCCCTCACGTTAATCTCCCCACTCCCCTCCCCTCCTCTCCCTTCCTTCATACACTCTACCACCCCTCCCCTTCTTAACATGCTTTATCACCCTACACCTCTTCGTTTCTCCTACACTCCATCCTTCCCACCTCTCCCTCGCCCGGCCAGCACCACAATAAAGACAGGTATATAAGCCCCCTCACTTGAGTAACCTGGACTACTGCGACAAATGATCGCGTGTGAGATTTATTCCATAGTGGCGGTCCAGCCTGATTTATCCTGCGGGGTGGTGGTGGTGGTGTAGCGTGTGGTTCGTGTGTGTGTGTGTGTGTGTGTGTGTACAACCAAAACAAATACACAAACATGAACAAGGTAACGAACAATAAACAGCCTCACTGATAAGACCTATTGTGGGAAAACTTATCATCGTTGACACCCATTACTGAAGGTCAACCAAGTGGCTGATTCTTATCTCTGAACAAGGGAGGGGATAATGGGGAAGAAGGGAATGCGAAGAGAGGATAAGGGAAGGAAGAGAAGGGAGAGGGGAGAATGAAAGGGGGAATAGGGGAGATAAGAATGGGGAGATTAATTTCCAAAACAAAAACATTCTGGGTTTTTTTGTCTTTTAGCTATTTTTGGAAACTTACAAATCACGTTTGTACCTAATGACTGTTTTTAGTGCCAGCGACAGGGGGAGGCGGCACAGTCCACACCTTTGAAAAACTTACCACCCAGGGCGAGTTGGCTCTATGCCCACGTGTAGTGATGTTATTTATGATGTTTGTGCTGTCCTCAGAAACATCCGTACTTTATCACTGGTTTGGTTAGGTTAGGTTAGGTTAGGTTAAGTTAGGTTAGGTTAGTAAGTATATTCTAGGTTAATAAAAACAATAATCATCATCAATTTACAGGTCTTTGGTAACGAAAGAGAGAGAGAGAGAGAGAGAGAGAGAGAGAGAGACTGTTCATATCTCACGTTAACATCACTACTAGTTTATAATAATAATGTTGGTAATATAAACCTCACACAGACTAATACTTTAAAACCGATAAAAAAAATAACAATCACTGAATCCAAAAACACAATTTATAAGAGAGAACTGGTTTTATTATTTACGACAACGATCATAGAAAAAAAGACATATATTTATAAGCAATGCGCACAGGTGTAATATTGTCTAATGAAGATGCTGGTGGTAAGGTGTTCTGCTTCCATATTATGCAAGGGGGAGGTAACTGATAGGATGAGGCCAATTGAGTATATAAGCTGGGTTTATGTATCTTATTACTACCATTAATATAACCCGGAGAAATTGTTGCCTTGGGACGGGGTTACAAAGTGCTTCTCTCTCCTCTTACTGATACTGTCTCTGTCTGTGTCTGTCTGTGTGTGTGTGTGTGTGTGTGTGTGTGTTTACAGTGTAATATTTTGCCTCCGGAAGAATTACACACAGTTTACTAGTACACTGTTACCTCTGGGAAGGACTTGAAGGTACTGAATGTTTTAAGAAGATTAAAGTCAGTTTATAATAAAAAAAAATAAACTCGACCTCTATATCAGCTACAGTTCCTAAGGTGTGTAAAATATCCGGTAGCAGGAAGCCACAGTCGTTCACTCATGACAGCTCTTGTGTTGTGTCTTTTGTAAACATAACTGAGAAGGAAAACACCCGACAGGAACTTCATACGACAAGGCCCTCACAAAAGGTGCATCGTGGCCTCAGAAAAATGGGTAGGGCAGCATCTCATGAGGTAGTATCACCCTGACTTCCTCATGCAGAACCAGTTAAGTTAATAGATCGAGGCCAACCATAACGTATAAATCTCTCTTTACCCGATAAATATCTGAACTGGAATATTCAATAAATGTACAAATCCTCTTTATTATTCAGACCAGGAACTTGTCAAAACATTTCCTCCGTTTATTCAGATCTTGGTCAGCAACACGAGGGGACCCAGTACCACGCCAATCACACTTGAGATATAAATGGAACATGATGTGTATCGGAGCGCCAGCATACCATTACACAACATGCTAACCTGCTCTAACACACGCACAAACACAGACATCAGCCACCTCCATTTCAAAGCCTACGTGATGTACAGTCCCCTTCACTAGTGCGTTTACAGGGTCGGCTCATATAAACATTCCATATATAACATTGAGATATTTGTTTTAATGCTGTTTTACTTTCATTCCGTAGTATGTGTATTATTGCGAGTTTCCTTCTGTCGAATGTAAACAAACACAGCGCTGCCACACTGCACAAAACCTGACGAGTCCCTGTAAACGCACCAGTGAAGGGGACTGTCCATACCACCACAAATCCTCACCAATCACCACATTCTACAACCTACTGTACATCATAAACTAGCCCAGTATCGGGGTCTCTCTTCATGGAGTCACAACCCAGTGTAGAAAACGGGAGGTGGTGTCAGAGTGGTAAACTAATCAAAATAAATAAGCAAACAGTAACTTTTCCGATAATTCATTATTTTTTATTTTTTCTGGGATAATGGTATTTCCCAACACACACACACTTGGATCGGTATATATAGGCCTACTAGTATACCGTATACCCAAGAGTGTATGTTAGTAGACGGTGGAGAATAATCCAGGTCAAACGTAGGGGAGAAATATGAGCTTCTCACCCTGGGGAAGAATTTTACGGGGGAATTTCCCTACACCCAGAAAAACCCCGATGGTGTAAAAACAACTCTCACACACACACACACACACACACATACACCTGGGCTGCCTCCTCCTCCAACACTATATTTTTTTACCTCCAACACCTCAGAGTTTACCTGAGATCTGAGTGATGGTGACGCTGTGAATATATTAAGGAGCAGCTCTTGATGGATGATGACTTATGAGGGAGAGGAGAACTGAAGGTTGGACACGGCCATTATCAACCCCAAGTCCAATCACCAGCCAGCCCACAACCCCACGTCCAATCACCCATTACACTTATGATGGAGACGACCACCAAGAGGGCGGCGTCTACCAAGATGATGCACAGACACCTTGGATCTCTTTTTAGTACTGCACCGCGTCTTTGTAATACTTCATAGCACTGTATTGACTTCGGGCTTTCTGGTGTTCAAGGGTCAAGCAAGGTCGAAATGTCAGGAAATATGAAACTTAACCCTCGAGGCGGAGTGAGACAAGGATAGATATTGCCCGTAAGGTATTGCCCGTAAGGTGTTCCAGGTAATGTTGACCCAGTGTTTCAGAGGTCAAGGTCACGTGAGGTCAAAGGAATCTCTCCGTTGACTTTCTTTCCTTCCAACTTTTAGTTTAGATTCCCACTGAAGATTTCTCCCCTGTGAAATATGTCTCGCCAAGTTTCCTCTGACTTTTGGCCGATTTCGTTCAGAAGTTAACCCAGACCGCCTGTATGGGATTACATTCAAATATTCACAAATTTCCAGCTTTTCGGAGATTTTTTTTTTTTTATCTGGCAGCACTTAACTACATCACCGAAACGTCATTAGTACTTAATTGATTCACAAACACCGACAAACACTCGAAATTGACCACCACAAGATAATTAAACTCTCATTACTCACTTCATTACCATTGGATTTATTTTTTAATACATTTCACTTAGTGTCTTTCTTTATTAACCTAACCCAGAATAAATTCAATTAAACCCGGCCTCAACTTGATGGCTTAATTTCCTGCAGAATCAAACTTCTGATTAGACCAATTATATAATTCCTTCGCCTCATTCCAACTGTTACAATTATGTAAATGCAATTAAGGCCGACAAAATTGTCCAAATCTTTCTCCAAAAAAATGACCAAATTATCTTCACCGGGTGGGAAAAAAATATATATCTCTTAATTCTCGATGACGTTACCAAATAAAGCATTATATACAAGAGTCTACCGTACAAGAGTCTAATAAGGCATTAAATACAAGAGTCTAACAAGGTCTACTAACACACAAACAACACATTTCGTGTATGTTGTGGTGAGGCTCAAAATGTTGTCTTTTAAGTAACGTTGTCCTCCAGTACAAGACTTTTCTTGAGACATCATCTCTCTTCGTGTTGCTCGAACAAATACTGTTAGGTGATATACAACAATATATAATTAGTTTTTTTAAAAACATAATGTACAAAATAATTTTGTCAGGGGTAATTTTCCTGCTCTGTGCGGGCTTCATCGCCTTCAGTAAAGTAAAGACCTACCTCAAGGAGGTCGAAGACCTCAATGCCGACCTCGCGGCCGATCTCTTGCAGGCCTATGAGGCCCATTATAAGACGAGGCTGCAGCTAGCGTCTCTTCCTGTCCTCGGCGGTTACATCACCCGACCACCCGCTCCAGATCTCCGACTCAAGCTGAGACGAGACCCTTACCAGGAGTTTGTTGTTCTCGGTCACGTTGTTAAATTACGCCAGGAAAGGAGGAGGATATCCTACCTGTTGGTCAAGCTGCTGCACTTCTCGGACAAGAGCAGAGACAAACTGCCGGTCTACTTGTCCCTCTTGGCAGCGAGCCTGGTTGGGGGCATAGTAGGACTTATCTGCTATGCCATCCGTGGCACTGGTGAGGACGACCACCAAGAGGGCGGCGTCCACTGAGATGATGGAGACGACCACCAAGAGGGTGGCGTCTACCAAGATGATGGAGACGACCACCAAGAGGGTGACGTCTACCAAGATGATGGAGACGACCACCAAGAGGGTGACGTCTACCAAGATGATGGAGACGACCACCAAGAGGGTGGCGTCTACCGGGTAAAAACGAAAAACTAGGTGTGAATGAAGATTTCGTAGAATTGGAGAACATGAGAGAGAGAGAGAGAAAGGGAGAGAGAGAGGTGTGGAAGGGTAGGTGGAGGAGGGATAGGTGTAGAGGAATGTGGATGAAGAGAGAGAAAGAAGTGAGGAAAGGAAAGAAAAACAAGAGGTGGTGACTGGAGGTGCTTTCATTTTTTTTAAGAAATGGATAAATGTCTAATGAGAAAGGAAGTGGTGTGAAGATAAGGGAGGTGACGTGAAGATAAAGGAGGTGACGTGAAGATAAGGGAGGTGACGTGAAGATCAGGGAGGTGACGTGAAGATCCGGGAGGTGACGTGAAGATAAGGGAGGTGACAAAGATTAAAAAAGAAAAAAAAACTGACGAAGTTGGTGCAGCGAACTGGGGGTTAAGATATAAAAGCGGCCAACAACCACACACACACACACACACACGAGCTGCTGCAAGGGTTAAGTCACCGCTCCTAGACGCTCCTGTGCTAGTGAGGAATTCGAAAAGAAATCGAGAAAAGCCCATCTTCCTGTGTGTGTGTGTGTGTGTGTGTGAACTTATCCATGACAAATGACAACTAGACAGAAAGACAGACAGACACGCAATATAATCGTCATACATATTCACATTGTGTCAACAGGTCACTAGAAAGTGTCGGCAATACAAAGAGAAAGAGGAAGTCATCTACCTGGAGGTCACTTAGACCCAGAATGCAGGTGACGGCAGGTAAACATGTGATCAAGGGCGGTGGTGGTGGTGGCTGCTGAGGTACAATAAGACGCAGTAACTTGGCTCACTGCTACAGGTAAGAGCTCATTAAAACACCAACAGGTAGACACACTTTATGTATGTATGTATGTATGTGTGTATGTATGTATGCATGTATGTATGTATGTACAGTCAATGGTTTTCTACTACGGTTCGTTTTGATAAATCTTTGTAAAAGTTTAATTCCTGACTCGTTGTGAAAACTCGTTGAATAAATGTCGGAGAGAGAACAGCGACCCTTGGTGTGAGTTCAGGTTAAGAAGACACAACAGGCAGGTGTGTGTGTGTGTGTTATGTGAGCATGGACAATATATTACACTACACACACACACACAGGCTAGATAATATAACCCATATCATTCCTCCTTATATAAATTCCTTATTCAATATAATTTTTCGTTCTGATTTTTTAGGGGTCAATTTTATCATTACCTGACACAGTTCACCTAACCTAACTAGTCCTTGGTAAGTAGGGTCGGTATTCAGCAATGGTTCACGTGCTGGTGGTGAGGTTTCTAACATACAAGGTCTGGTAAGCTTCCAATTGGCCCTCTGCCCATCACCTAGACATAGTACACACACACACACACACACACACGAAAACAGAACCCGTGTGGTGGGAGGGAACGGGGAGGATAATCGGAACATCCATCAACAATATGTGACTCAACCAAAGCAAAGTCTGATTCAATAACAACATCAGCTGTTCAGTGTATCTCAGGTATTGGTAAACATTGCTGGGTGGTCCACTTGTCGCTTCTTATTCCCTGTTAAGATCTTTTATTTAGTCCTTTATCATAGCAGCCACACCTATGTTATTCCTCTGGTTCTTGGACCAATTCTTCCCAAAGATTTTCGGACATATTTCATTTACTTTCGTCTTAGTTTTATTTCCAGGTTAAAAGTGAACTTACTCATTTATAGATTCTTACACAGATTCATTTATTTATTACATAACAAAGGGAATTATAGGTCGGATTATTATATATGAGCCGAGAGGAATGGGACACAAATACTGAGACCCCAGGTTAGGTTAGGTTCGGTTAGGTTATATAAAAGTTTACTAATATCGTGGCGTCATGCAGGGTAAACTACCTACTCTGTTTATTGTTAACATCAACTACACAACCTACCCTAACAAGATGACTTTATTTGCAGTGTATATAAAGATTACTTAACTCTACACAGGTATGAGTTATTAATTCCTGTATTCAGTGACATGAGGCAACAGGTGAGGTGGGGTGGGGGGGGGGGGAGGGGGGTCAGGAGTGCCAAGGAGAGGGGTCACTGTCTGTCTTGAATATTAAAAGGAAAGTTTATGTGTTGGGCAAGTAGGTCGATGTCCCCCACCTACATGCTGCCACGCCACGCCTCTCACCCACACCACCCATCATGCGTCACACCATCTATTACAACGTCACACTATCTATTATAACGTCACACCAACCATCATGCGTCACATCCACCACCCATCATGCGTCACACCATCTATTACGTCACACCATCTATTACAACGTCACACCATCCTTTATACGTCATATCATTTATCACACGTCACACCACCCATCACACGCCACACCATCTACTATAACGTCACACCAACCCGTCTCACAGTACACCATCCACCACCACACTACCAACCATCTAACACATTTTAATGACCAAACACACAGGCATGGGCGGATAGCTGGTAGCCGGAATTGTGGTTGATGGGCGGGTGGGCGGGCGAGTAAGTGGTTGGCGAATCGACAACAGTAAATGGGTGGGTAGATGGGCGGTGCATGAGGGCGAGTGGGCGGATGGATGGGTGGCAGACGTACCCAGCACACAGCCACCCACGCATAGAATTTGCGCCAACCAGATGAAAGACGAGGATTAATGCGGGTTCCAGCTTAAACTCATCCCACATCGGATAAGTTTCCCGGATTCTCTTATTTTCCTCCCTCCCCCGAGCCAAGCAGAGCCGAGACGCATATGTGACTTCAACTTTTTTTTTGTGTATTGGATGTGTTCCAGCCAGCCTCACCCACCAGCCGCACTAAAAGCATTTGTGACTTATGGTACGGTCACCACGTAAGTCGACTACACGATATATCCCCGAACACCCAGTCACAATAACAAGTTCCTAAATATATGCACACCTTTACACCAGGCACCGATGCTACTGAAGGATATTTCATGAAACACAAAATATGGCAACCAAACCGCCAGGCTCTTCGTCAGGCTCTCCATCAGGCTCTCCGTCACACAGTCTAGGCTAGTAATGTAAAGACTTGGCTGCCAGTGAGACGCCACAGACAGACATAGTTTTAAAACCATGAACATGTAAAGTCGTCCACAGTCCCGTGTCGAATGGCGGCGTGTACTTAATAAGGTCACTGTGAAATGTAGATCTACAACACACACACACACACACACACACACACACAGAGTATCAGAGGTGCGTCATTCAGGTTCACTAACACTATACCCTCCGAGTTCACTGTCATACCAGAGATTATATACACTCTTGTTCACTGGAATATTAAAGACCTTCCTTCCTTCCTTCTTCCTTCCCTCCCTCCTTCCTTCCCTCCTCCCTTCCTTCCTTCCTCCCTTCCTTCCTTCCTTCCTTTCCCACGTATATGATGTTATGAATCAAAAACACCCAACTTTTGTGTTACTTCCCTCACTGTCCTGTCCACCGAGGGTTCCGCTGTTGATTGCCTAGACGAGGAGACATAACTTCCAGACGATGCCTTTGTGGTTGTGTGTCTGTCTTACTGGTGCAGCTTCTAGGATCATGGTTATGTCTCTTTACACCTCTCCCTTACCTTATACTATGGCACTCTTCCCATCACCTTATACTATGACACTCTTCCCATCACCTTATACTACGGCACTCTTCCCATCACCGCCCCTTACCCTACACCCTGGCACTCTCCCAACCACCCCATCTCTTTGGCACTGTCTCCTCCTTATCCCCTCACTCTCTAATGATACATTCTCTCCCCTCACCTCCCCTCATTCTATACGATGGCACTCCCCCTATCTTCCTCCCCTGTACTGTAGTTAGTCTCCTAGCCCTCCCCGTAAAGGCAATGTCTCACTAATTTATCCTCCCCATCCCTGACGGCCGACTACCACAGCGTCCTCCCGTCTACCACGTTAACAAGATCATTTGTATTCTAGTTTTTAGGTTAATTTTACATTCATACGTTCGGGGTGGCCAAGTGGATACAGTGACTCGTCTCTTGTACTAAGGTTCGTGCCCGGGTTACCTAGTCGACGGAGCTACTGTACGTTAGGTGAAGCAAAGACAATAACGAAAATATTTTTTCTCCTCCTCACCTTTCCTTTTGTTCTCCTTCCTCACTCCATCCCTCCTTCTCCTCCCTCCATCCCTCCTTCTCCATCCCTCCCTCTCTGGACAACTCGGTTATTAACGGAGAAGCAGCTTCCCTAATTTTTCATCCCGTAAAGTTTCTGACGCTTTTGAGTTCCTTTAAAAATGTGTAACCCGATTTAGGACGCTCTTCACCCCACCCCCCCCCCTCTGCTATTTTTCTATTTCAACTTCTACTCTAAACAGTACATAACTCTCTCTCTCTCTCTCTCTCTCTCTCTCTCTCTCTCTCTCTCTCTCTCTCTCTCTCTCTCTCGTATTACATTTATCAGTTATTCATTCTCCACAATTCTCTCTTTTACTTCCTCTTATCTTCGTAGTCATTTCCTATTGTTCTCTCTTCCTGACCCTACTTCCCCTCCCCCAGCTTCTTGTTATAATTAAAATCCTCGTCACAACTCTAACCCCCCCTTCCCTGCCCACCCCCCCCCACCCCACCACCCCTCCCCACCCCACCATCCCACCCCTCCCCACCATCCCACCCCACCCCACCATCCCACACCGTTCTGGCCTACATCCCAACAATCCACCTCAAAACCAAACAATCCCCTTAAAAATCCCTAACCTTTCCCCCACCTCCTCTGATCTCAGGCCAATGATACAGTACATGTCAGTGTGGTGGGGGAGAAAGGTAGCATAGGGCAGGGGAAAATCTGCTGAATGACGGGATATTTTTTTTTCTCGTAATTCCCCGTCACTCAAAATCTCCCCCCCCCCCTCCCTACCCCCCTTAACAGGTACGTAAGTCACAATCCCAAGTGTGGAAATTTTCGTCCAAACTTAAGATATCCTTTCAGTCAGTCAGTCAGTTAATCAGTCAGTCAGTCAGTCGGTCCTATCTTCAGTCCTTAGTATTTCTGTCTCAACCCTTAAATGTGGACGTCAAATGTGTGTGTGTGTATGTCGTGGTGGTTAACAATCAATCTATATTTACCTCAACAAACAAACACACACACACACACACACACACACACACGATCCTTTGAGTCCGCCATTATTTTCATCCGCCTTCCACACGGTGATGCGAGATTATGCTGGCCAGGTGAAAAAGATCTCTCTCTCTCTCTCTCTCTCTCTCTCTCTCTCTCTCTCTCTTTCTCTCTCTCCTCGTGGGTCATTTATCTTCTTCCTCTAATGCCTCCTCTACCCCCGCCCCTCTTCTGTCTCCCCCGGCCCTCCACTGTCTCCCCCGGCCCTCTATCATTGTCTCCCCACCTCCCAATTACTCCATATTCTTCCCTTAACGCCTTCGTCCTCGACAGGTAACAGGCTTAAATTGGCCCCAGATCTAATAGGCCCCCCAACTTAACTAATTAGAAATGGGAATAAACCCTATTGTAATGGCCCCTAATTTTAATGGTTAGGTTAGGTTAGATTAGATTAGATTAGATTTGGTTAGGTTAAGTTAGGTTAGGTTAGGCTAGATTAGATTTGGTTAGGTTAGGTTAGGTTAGGTTAGGTTAGGTCTAGGGTTCACTAGACGTACACAAGAATGCTCTCCTCGTCGCCAATACATAGTTTAACTGTTTTGTCTAGCGAGATATTTGCTGTGACGACACGAGATTGGCTCCAGTAACAATAACAATGACGAACTGCGCGCACACACACACACACACTCCATCCCCCACCCACACACACACACACACACACCCCACACACACACACTCCCCCCCCACCCACACACACACACACACACACACACACGAGAAAGGAAAAAAAAACGTTTCATTTTCTTATTTGTTACAGTCTCATATTTCGACAAGTTCTTAAATTCTCACGCAGGCATGAAGATGAGGAGAGGTGGAAGGTGGGGAGAAGGGGAAGGTGGGGAGAGGGGAAGGTGGGGAGAGGGGGAAGGTGGGGAGAGGGGGAAGGTGAAGGGAATGGGTAGGGGGAAGGTGAAGGGAACTGGGAGAAGGAGTGGAGGGGGGAAGAAAGTAGAGGGGAGGGAGGGAAAAAGGTGGAGTAGAGGAAATGAAGAGAAGGTGGAGGGGAAGGGGGGACAAGGTGGGAGGGGAGGGGACTAGAGGAGGGGGAGGGGGGACTGAAGGTGGGAGGGGGGACTGAAGGTGGGAGGGGGGACTGAAGGTGGGAGGGGAGGGGGGACTGAAGGTGGGAGGGGGGACTGAAGGTGGGAGGGGGGACTGAAGGTGGGAGGGGAGGGGGGACTGAAGGTGGGAGGGGAGGGGGGACTGAAGGTGGGAGGGGGGACAGTAAGGGGAAGGTCAAGTTACACATGAGTCAATCGGTCCAGTAAACAAGAGACATTGCAGCAGCTGGTAGTTGAGTTCCCAAACACTCGTAAAAGGTCTTCCTCAAATGTCGTTTCGTGTTGGTTAATTCTTCTCATTATGTATATTTATATTTATCCCGTGTGAACCTCTACTGAATACTAATACGGGATATATATAGGGTGTCCCAGAAATACCCTAAAACACCCCCAGATACCCTAAAATACCCCCCAAAACTCCCTAAAACACCACCCCCCAGATACCCCAAAGATCAACATTTACTCCACCACCACAGACTAGACAGTATATACTAACAGTGGAGCCGAGATCCAGCCAGGCGGGTCGGGTATCCCCACACACACACACACACACACACACACACACTCTGTATATACCGAGTATTTACATTACTGATATATTACCGACGCAATGAAGTAATATAGACGGGGTGATTTAGTAACATATGGAGGAGATAAGGGTAAAGTGGGGAGATGAGGGTACAGTGGGGAGATGAGGGTACAGTGGGGAGATGAGGGTACAGTGGGGAGATAAGGGTACAGTGAGGAGATGATGGTACAGTGGGGAGATAAGGGTACAGTGGGGAGATGAGGGTACAGTGTGGATGAGGATGAGGGTACAGTGTGGATGAGGATGAGGGTACAGTGTGGATGAGGATGAGGGTACAGTGTGGATGAGGATGAGGGTACAGTGAGGAGATAAGGGTAGTGGGGAGATAAGGGTACAGTGGAGAGATACGGGTACAGTGGGGAGATAAGGGCACAGTGGGGAGGTTAGGGTAGTGGGGAGATAAGGGTACAGTGGGGAGGTTAGGGCAGTGGGGAGATAAGGGTACAGTGGGGAGATAAGGGTAGTGGGGAGATAAGGGTACAGTGGAGAGATAAGGGTACAGTGGGGAGATAAGGGTACAATAGGGAGATAAGGGTACAGTGGGGAGGTTAGGGTAGTGGGGAGATAAGGGTACAGTGGGGAGATAAGGGTACAGTGGAGAGAGAAGGGTACAGTGGGGAGATAAGGGTACAGTGGGGAGGTTAGGGCAGTGGGGAGATAAGGGTACAGTGGGTAGGTTAGGGCAGTGGGGAGATTAGGCATACAGTTTATAATGACTGCCACTCAACCACTCTAGAGCCCAGACGCTGCAATACCAATCCATTTTCAACATTGATTCACTTACCAGACCCAAACGGGACTCTTCACCACCACAACCACACCCACACCAACACTACCACACCCACACCAACACTACCACACCACAACCACACCCACACCAACACTACCACACCACAACCACACCCACACCAACACTACCACACCCACACCAACACTACCACACCACAACCACACCCACACCACCACACCACAACCACACCAACACTACCACACCACAACCACACCCACACCAACACTACCACACCACAACCACACCCACACCAACACTACCACACCACAACCACACCCACACCAACACTACCACACCACTACCACACACCACAACCACACCCACACCACCACACCCGCCTACAACTCTCAATTCTACCACCTTCAGAAGCTACACAGATCGTCTGGTAGTTAATAATACCGCATGATCATTGGTTAATTTGATTGTTAGACTAAATCACCATTGGTAGAGTTAAATGGAATTGTCTAGTCTAAGTACTGTGTTTAATTACATAGTTTGGGGTAGTTATCTTATAATTTCTAACCATTATGTGACCTAACGATATATGAGGATGAGGTGCTGTTTTGAAGTATAATTATGTTGTTTAGAAGTATAATTAGACTTTGATCTCTCTTACATAGATTTAATATTCTGTTTGTTGTTACTGATCTAATTCCTATCAAGTAATTAGGTGATTATTATCTTTAGTGAATGTCATACGTAAGTTAATAGGCTCATACCAGGTGATGTTAGCAGGTGTTCCCGTACATAAGAGAGTGAGAGTTTATGGTAGGAATGGGTTCAGCCGCAAGAGTTTCAGCCGCAAGTGTTTCAGCCGCAAGTGTTTCAGCCGCAAGTGTTTCAGCCGCAAGTGCGATTTGAGCCTCAGCGGGGATCAATGGTCTCTTTGGTGTGAATAGAGAGAGAGACGGAATTATAATTAAAAGACTGACGAAGGAGGAACTTGCTTGATGTAAAAACCAGTTGAGTGAGGAACGTGATAGGAATGGCATCTTGGTGGGACCCCTGCTAGGTATGGGACCCTGCTAGGTATGGGACCCTGCTAAGGTATGGGACCCTGCTAAGGTATGGGACCCTGCTAGGTATGGGACCCTGCTAGGTATGGGACCCTGCTAGGTATGGGACCCTGCTATGTATGGGACCCTGCTATGTATGGGACCCTGCTAGGTATGGGACCCTGCTAAGGTATGGGACCCTGCTAGGTTTGGGACCCTGCTAGATATGGGACCCGGCTAGATATGGGACCCTGCTAAGGTATGGGACCCTGCTAGGTTTGGGACCCTGCTAGATATGGGACCCTGCTAGGTATGGGACCCGGCTAGATATGGGACCCTGCTAGGTATGGGACCCTCCTAAGTATGGGACCCTGCTAAGTATGGGACCCTCCTATGTATGGGACCCTGCTAGGTATGGGACCCTGCTAGATATGGGACCCTGCTAGGTATGGGACCCTGCTAGGTATGGGACCCTGCTAGGTATGGGACCCTGCTAGGTGTGTGGGTGGTAATGTCTGACAATAAAAGAAAAAGGAGCTTGAAGTTTCAGTGTGTGTGTGTGTGTGTGGTGGCGGGCGCGGGACAGTCCCTTCAGCGTTAGCAGGGATCAATGGGTGTAGTAATCTGGACCGCCACGCCCATCCTGCTGCAGGCCGCCGCTCTGACAGGGGTGTGGCCTGCCGGGGTGGATGCTGGGGGTACCGGAAGAGGGCGCGGCTTAAGAGAAGGTTGGAGAGGGCGTGGCATTGAGAACGGGTGAGAGGGCGTGGTATTAGAGAACGGTGTGGCTTGGAGAACGGTAGAGAGCACAGGACAGGGTGTGGCTTTGAGGATAATGTACAGGGTGTGGCTTAGAGGATGGCAGAAAAAACGGGACGTGTGTGAAAGGGTGTGAGGTGTAAATGGGTGTGGGTTGAGAGAGGGTGTGGCTTGAGAGAGGGTGTGGCTTGAAGTTTTCATTAGAGTGAGGGAGATGAGATACTATCAACAAGGTAAAAGGGTGGAGGTACTAATGAGACGGAGGGTATGTTGGACACGAGGTGGAAGGGGGGAGGTGTTGGAGGGTGTTGGAGGTGGTTGAGGGATTTTGGGAGGTGTTGGAGAGTGTTGGAGGGAGATAAGCGTGTGTGGGTAGAAGCCCTAAGAAAAGTAAAGAAGCAATACCATCATGGCATGTATGATAAGAACCTGGATATTCCCTGGTCAGAGCGGGGGACACCAGCCTCTAAATATTTCAACAAGAGGACCCCTGCTGGCTTCTTCTGGCTTTGTAAGGAATCGCAATGTGGGTGGCGAGGGAGCAAGTGTATCGGAAGTCCCCCTCCCCCACCCCTCCGTAATTTCTGGGCGTGGTACACAAGCTTGATCTAGACTTCCAACACCCCCACCGCAACACGACAGGCAAGACTCTCTGCTAAGATGTTGTTAAGACCCAAGTTCACCGCTGCTGCCGTTGGTTAGTGTGTGTGTGTGTGTGTGTGTGTTCAAGTCAGCCCCATCATTCACTCTGTATATACATTAGGAATTGTTGAATAAAAAAGTTAAAATAAATCATTTCGTAATATCCTTCACTCGATGATTCAAGTTTATTCACGACTTTTCAGATTACACATATTCACACACACCTGTTATCACACACCTGTTATCGTACACCTGATATCGCACACCTGTTATCGTACACCTGTTATCGCGCTTGTATCTTTACCTTCCTGAATCACTTGGCAGTTTACTCACCCCATGAATGATATCTCTACATAAAGGCAGTTTTCCCGAGTCACTCAGCTTTAAGTAAGAACATTTTCCCTGAAATCGATACAAAAATGTTGCTGTATGTAAATTTTGTTGTTGTTGTTGTTTCATGTACAATAAATTTGGTAGCAGGATGAAGTAAGAGTTAGATTTAACGTTAAAATAGCCGTGATAAATATTAACATGTCTGCTCTAGTTATGTACGGCGTCCATTTAGTGAGATTCTGTAGATAACTTGGTAGTGACGGACATGTTTACTACACTATCTACAAGGACTTCAGAAAATCCTTCATCACAAGTCACCGGCAAAAAATCTAAACTTGGATAGCTAAGGATTATACAAAGTTATAAACCTAAACAACACGAAAAAAACAACAAAAACAGACAACACGTGAAAGCTTTCTTAACTTAAGGAAGTCCTGTGTAAAAGTTCCTGTTATGAGTTGCACCGAGTGACCACCAAAGCGACTTTTAAATTACCCCCCCCCACAAAAATTATTTCCCCAGTTTGATATAAAAGGAAAAAACTCCTAAATAATAAGACAGTTTGGCTCTTTAATGTGTTAATTGGGTTTAACAGATTATATAATTTATATTCTCAATCATATATAAAACACCAGTGTCTAAATATATAACCATGAAAACGACAGACATATATCTAGTGCCCTTAGGAACACACCTCGACCAGATCCACGTCTCCAGGTAACTCAGGTAAGAATGAATGACACTTCAATTAAGAATTTGTCTAATATGGACTATTGAGAAGCGAGATATAGTCTAAGTGGTAAACCAGAGTATCCCCGCAAGGTTCGATCTTATATAAACACAGTAGAGTAGATGAGTTTAGACCTGCCTGTGAATGAAGGTCAGCGGGGCCCCACTCCTCAACACACGGCTCTGCTCACACGTACCTGAAACAAAAGAAAACAACATTAAATCATTAGGCTACCATGGTGACTCTCTCCTAACACAAGGGAGAGACAGTGCCATTTCATCTCACCACTGGCACCAAGTGAGGGTAGAACAGTGTCATTTCATCTCACCACTGGCACCAAGTGAGGGTAGAACAGTGTCATTTCATCTCACCACTGGCACCAAGTGAGGGTAGAACAGTGTCATTTCATCTCACCACTGGCACCAAGTGAGGGTAGAACAGTGTCATTTCATCTCACCACTGGCACCAAGTGAGGTTAGAACAGTGTCGTTTCATCTCACCACTGGCACCAAGTGAGGGTAGAACAGTGTCATTTCATCTCACCACTGGCACCAAGTGAGGAGAGAGAGAGAGACAGTGCTCGCCTCTGGCACGAAAACTGTATCACGTACAGTCAAGTTTACGGGAATGTTTATAGACGAGCAGCCGAGTTTATACCATGTACCACACGACCTGGTTAACGTTACCAAATATGAACTTTATCGTCGTGGTGGTGAAAGTTAGGTTGGCTGTCCACCAAGTTACGATATCGTAAAGTTATCCTCTCTAACCTATATAAACTGGCTAATGTTACGATAGCGGACTGTTATCATTCGTCGTGGTTAAAGTTTAGGTTAGGTTAGGTTTGGTTAGATCAAAGATGAGCTGAAATGTTGATGGCTGGCTGGGACTCGTCTGTGAGGTAGCATTAAATCACAGTCAGTCAGTAAGTCGACCTATAAAAGACAGCCAAGTCCCTCCTGTCCCTCATCTCATCACCTTAAACACATCACTTAATTACATAACGCTAATTAAGACGAAAACATTATTGAGTCCCGGGAGGGGGGATGGGGTGGTAGGGGGAGAGGAGGCGAAAGTAAGGGACGGAAATTTGTATCAAGGGAAAGAAGTGGAAAATGACTATAGCAAAAGTTATGTTCTCTGACACACACACACACACACACACACACACACACACACACACACACACACACACGGTAAAGAATCTTGACAGGAGGACAAACGAGGTACTTCTATATACACTACTAAAAGGTAACAACCTTACCATAAGTAGCAATAATCTTAATCTTTACTAAATAACACTAAATAACTCTTCCAAGATTCATATAACTACACAACTAAGCAATGGTGCTCATAATACAAAAAAAAATATATGTGTATATTCTTTTTTAAATTCAGATATTTAGACCTATTTCACTCGAGCTATTAAGAAAGTGTGTGTGTGTGTGTGTGTGTGTGTGTATGTGTGTGTGTGTGTGTGTGTATGTGTGTGTGTAGATTTTACCAGGTTGTTTATTCATTATTATTTAACATCAAAACTAATCACCGTCACCGTAATAAATAAATAAATAAATAAATAAATAAACTCCATATATAATTCCAACAAAATTATGGTATTTTAACATCACTTAGACTTGCTAATTTAATTCTGTACTTGGTGTTTACATAACCTTTTAACTCGGCATTTTTCGTGTGACTTTTTTCCCCCACCAGTTCACCTGAGCTGCGGGAAAGAAACTTTATAAAGGTGTTGGCGGCAGGTGTGTGGGAAATATTAATACGGGTCACTGTAGAGTCTTTATATTAACTTAAAAACGCCATTAAAACACTACTAGTACATATTAATTACACATAAAGATACTTAACTATATGTAAGTCTCCGCTTAAGGACAGTTTGGTCTTCTATCAGTACTTACCAGCTGCCGGCAGTACCTGTGTCAGTACTTACCAGCTGGCAGTAACTGTATCTTACATCTCTGGCCAATACTATGAACATATTGAACACAGACTTAAAGTACCTAGAGTCTTGACTTCTTATTACATGCAGTGAATTCTTATTATTTAACACAAACATACATACAACAAGTTCTTGAAATTTTAATAAACAATTCTCGAGGCTTTTAATTGGCAAATAAATAAAGTTTGTTCATCTCTAATTAGTTGTTTTTATCTCATTACGTAACAAATACAGTGGAGCCTCGCTAATGAGGCCACGCGTTACACCAGGCTACTAAATGTCTACTTAAGCGAGTCGTCCTTTAAAGCTGAACTGAATAGCTACGTAATGTTACAGGAATTCCTCTAACACTTTTAAAAACACTTTCAAAGACTTATATACACAGTTTTAGTTCACCAAGGCTATACTAACCATGTTTAACCCCAGATGATCTAAACTAACTCTTACTAACCATAACCTCAACACACCTGACCTCCCTGACGCAAATTTTGACACGCCTGGCCTTCCTTACGCGAACCTTGACACGCCTGACCTTCCTGACGCAGACCTTGACACGCCTGGCCTTCCTGACGCAGACCTTGACAAGCCTGATCTCCCTGACGCAAATCTTGACACGCCTGACCTCCCTGACGCAGACCTTGACACGCCTGGCCTTCCTGACGCAGACCTTGACACGCCTGACCTCCCTAACGCAGACCTTGACACGCCTGACCTCCCTGACGCAGACCTTGACACGTCTGACCTTCCTGACGCAGACCTTGACGCGCCTGACCTCCCTGACGCAGACCTTGACACGCCTGACCTCCCTGACGCAGACTTTGACACGCCTGACCTCCCTGACGCAGACCTTGACACATCTAAAGGCAGCTACATAAATCACCCCTCGCCTCCTATGGCCATAACCTGTGTTAATTAAGATCAGCGTGATACACCTCTCACCTGGCTTGAAAATTAATCCACTCAGAAGCTGCAAGATGTCCTGTTTACCTGACGCTGATGTGACGTTTGGGACTGAGGGAAAATATCCACATTTCTGAACAGTAAAATAAACACTTTAGAGGTTACTATTTACTGATAATGTTTAGTATATTATTCGGAACTGAGGAAAATCGTCTACTGTCCTGTTTATCAAGCCTCATGACCACCAGTAACACTTAAGCAACACTTCAGTCTCAGGTAGCTACTTTGTTGTGCTACTTCAATATTTTTTTAAAGCTGCTACCTTGTAACTTTAAATAAAACTATTTGTCTTCCTCAATAATGATTCGTTAATTTGGGTATTATTTTCGAATGTTTTTTATAGTATTGTGTATAAATAGAATAAATAAATAAATAAATAAATTAATGAACAGCTTAAGCAATATGGCGTACCCTATACAAGAGCCGCGAAACAGGAGTACTGTACTAGTCTAACACAGTAGTGCATGGTGGTGGTGACGGAGCCCCAGAGTGTTCACCCTTAAGATGGGCGTGGCCAAGTACTTGGTGGTGGGCGTGGCTGCGGACCCCCCCCCCCCCACCCCCGCTATTACCTAACATGACAGTATTACTAAATCGGTACTTACACAGTAATTACGAGAGCAGACACACGCGCGCACACACACACGCACACACACACACGAAAATTCCTTTGTATATTTTCACAATTCTTTTATTTATTTTAGTTTTCTTTTTTACGTTTTATTAATATGTATTGAAATTCAACTTTTTTTTATATTTACTTCATTTATTTCTTTTTCTATCTCTCTCAAGTTGTATCTCTCTATTTCATTTTATTTCTCTGTTATGTCTCTAATTATATTCCTGTCTCTCCATACACGTGTCTATTTCTCAATCTGTTTCTCTCCGACTGTCACACACACACACACACACACACACTGAAACAAACGCACCCCGGGCTAACTATACCACCATCACCATCACCACCACTACCACCACCATCACCACTCTCCCTCACCACCACCCCTCACCACCACCCCTCTCCACCACACCCTCACCACCAGCCTCCAACCTTCACAACATGACAGCAGGCCTGACAACAATTAACACGCAAAATGCCATGACCAACACTGCTTGACACTACACAACCAAAAAATCTATTATATAAACCTGAAAAAAGGGGAGAGAAGAAGAGGAGAGAAGAGGGAAGAGAAGAAGGGGAGAGAAGAAGAGGAGAGAAGAGGGAAGAGAAAAACAAGGGAGAAGAAACATAAAGACGTAACCATGAATAATGTCCTTCAGGAGTTACACACACACACACACACACACACACACACACACACACACTGATCACATGATATAAACAGTTTCTAAAATTAAAATATATATATATAATTTGCTTTACTAATCTAACAAATAGATTAGCTAAACTCCAGCCCCTAACTACTCTACCGTAGCACGTAATTTTGTTATATAAAAAAAAGGACTGTTGACTTTTATTAATAGGCACAAAATAGTGGTTTTCCCGTGCCATTAAAACGGTTACTTTAAAAATTATATAACTGGTCATTAACAAGGTTCTTTGATAAATAATTCTCACATCTAAACAACATACATGCTAGGCCACGGTAGGACGCCACCCACCCCCCCCCCCCCCTCGAGGTTCCACATTGTCTCACTGTTCAGTCCCCAAAACTTCTTCGTCCATCAATAGTTCATTAACGGTGTATGTAAGTTCCACCATGTTTTTCACTACAACGGTACAGCAAAGTATATTTTTTTAACATTAAACTGTTATTATTTTATTGTCTAATCATCACTGCATATAGCACCACCCAACATCACTACATATAACACCATCCATCATCACTACATATAACATCATACATCATCACTACATATAACACCATCCATCATCACTACATATAACAACATACATCATCACTACATATAACATCATCCATCATCACTACATATAACACCATCCATCATTACTACATATAACACCATCCATCATCCCTACATATAACACCATCCATCATCATTACTACATATAACACCATCCACCATCATCACTACATATAACACCATCCATCATCATCACTACATATAACACCACCCATCATCCCTACATATAACACCATCCATCATCACTACATATAACACCATCCATCATCACTACATATAGCACCACCCATCATCACTACATATAGCACCATCCATCATTACTACAGATCGATAAAGTAGTTTCCGAGATACTCGTGCACACACACACACACACACACACACACACACACACACACACACACACACGCACGCACGCACGCACACACACACACATACTTCTTTGTTTTATATAGATATAGATAATAAAAAGACAAACCTTTAATATGAAACTACACATTACATAGACACTCGTAAATAAGAGGCTTTGTTCATTTACACATTTCAGGAGAACCAATTTTCAGTGACTTCAAACAAAAAAATTTATGTTCTTTTCATTGTTCATCTATTTGTTTACATATTTACAGCTGAAACCTTGAACAATTTTATTCAGAGTAGTTTCGTGTCGGAATAAGATAAGTACAAACAAGCATCACTGGCACACTGGTCGGGCACTACAATGTTTATCTTTTAGAAACATTTGTACACATTTCTCTATGTTGTTAATTAAAACGTTAGTTACTTTTCATATTTTTATTCACTATAATAAGATCTTATAAACCACACAAACACACACACATACAAATAATAATAAATACTAACAATAATAATAATATTAATAAAAATAATAATAATAATAATAATAACGGTTGCCCCTTATGTACAAAGTGGCCGGCCATGGTCCATCTAACCGCGAATTTGTTGAAGGTGTAGAAGCTGTCGCTAACACAACAACCACACCCAAAGTTAACGAGCTGCATGACCCAGTGACAAGGAATAGTCCGAGAAGACCGGACAACTCGCCAACTGCACTGGCTAGTCATTACCCCGGAATACGATCAGCAAATCGATTAACATCCAGGTTCCCAATTACTGATGGGTAGACAGAGGCAAATGGCGTAAAGAAACTTGCCCATAGTTTCACCCTGCCTGGTGATCGAACCCGGGTCCACTCGCTTGCGAGGAGAGCATGCTGACCATTACACCACAGATCGCCTCCCACCATCACTACCATCACCACCACCACCACCATCATTACATAAGGATTTTTATTAAAACATCATATAATTTATTTTTATATTTTTTATTGAATCACTGAGCAACTACCCGCTCCAGGGCTTCAATAGGGCACTTGACCGGCCGACTGCCGATGGCGGCGATGGCCTTACAATAACCGCGGCCAGAAACTTCTTTCTTCAGGAAGTGGGCGACCATCACGTCACCCACGCTGGCCCACTCCAAAATCCTCTTTTCAGATCGGGGTAGAGCGCCACCTGTGCTCAGGAGCGACCGTTTCACCCAGCAAGTCGGGATGATAAACAACATGTATAAGACATGTACACTAGTAGCGACCAACAACAAACCGCTGTATACAACCATAACAATGGTCATCTTCTCGTAAAATTCTGCCATTTTGTTATAGCAGCCGTAAGTGACTGTTTTGAGGGCAAAAATCTGCACATCGGGGTTTATCTCACAGGTGACAAAGGGAGGGAAGGCCAGGCTCATCTGGTCGGTGAAGCCTACCACATCTCTGTCCCAATTAGGATACATAGATATAAATTTTATGATTCTGTTAGACGTGAGCGCGTTTATGAAATACAAACACGCAAAGTCTACGGCAGCGACACACACGTGAAGGGTGAGGCTGGTGAAATACACCTCCCTGAAGGACCCCAGGTTGTGCTGTATAAACAAAGAGCACTCATGATTTACAAAAAAATCCATGTAAGATTTCTGGTATTTTTTATCCATAAGCAAGCGGACGCGGGTGTGCTCGACGACACGGACAGCGATGAACACGAGAGAATGTATCCCGACGAGGAGCAGCAGCAGCCAAGGGAAGAAGAGGAAGACCGAACTTACCTCCTTCTTGCCTTGAGCGTCAAAACTCCCCACACCGTAATGGTGGGAGCGACAAACGTGCTCCAGCTCCTCTGGGAGAACCTCTCCAGAGCTCTGGTTTACACAGTAGAGGTCGCCATCCATAATAAGGTTTAGCTGAACAATGGTGAACATGGTTAGATACCCAATGATGCCATAGTAATGAGAGACCAGGGGAAGAGAGTCTCCCAGCACCCTCCGCCGCACGAAGCGGTGTATTCTCTGCTGTAAGTTGGGCACAATTTCCTTAAGGAACTCCACCAGTCCCCCGTAACGCTGCTTGAGGTTAGCGAAGTTTTTAGCCATTTTAATTTGATCAACCTTCGTCCTCAACCACATGACCTCTGGCCTTCCACAGTCAAACAATATAGTAAGAGGTAAACTTTGTGGTGCTCATGGTGACAATACTGTATAGTGGTTCTCACTATAGTGTGATAGCCACACTATAAAATTATTACGAGTTATAGTGCGGTGGTAGACGTGATGTCACATAGTGAAGATGAGATATTGTGATGGTAGTGATGATGTTGGTGATGGTGGTGGTGATGGTGGTAGTCATGATGGTGATGATAATGATGGTGGTGATGATGGTGATGATAGTGATGGTGGTGGTGATAGTGATGATGGTGATCGTGATAGTGGAGATGATGGTGATGGTGATAGTGATGGTGGTGATGGTGATGATAGTGATGATGGTGATGATAGTGATGATGGTGATGATAGTGATGGTGGTGATAATAGTCATGATGGTGATGGTAATGATGGTGATGATAGTGATGGTGGTAATGATAGTAATGATGGTGGTGATAGTGATGATGGTGATGATAGTGATGATGGTGATGATAGTGATGATGGCGGTGGTAGTGATGGTGGTGATGATAGTGATGGTGGTGATGATAGTGATGGTGGTGGTAGTGATGATGGTGATGATAATGATGGTGGTGGTGATAATAGTGATGATGGTGATGGTTGTGATGGTGGTGATGATGGTCATGATGGTGATGGTAATGATGGTGATGATAGTGATGGTGGTGATAGTGATGATGGTGGTAATAGTGATGATGGTGGTAATAGTAGTGATGATGGTGATGGTGATGATGGTAGTGATGGTGGTGATGATAGTAATGATGGTGGTGATAGTGATTTTGGTGATGATAGTGATGATGGTGGTGGTAGTGATGGTGGTGATGATAGTAATGATGGTGGTGATAGTGATGATGGTGATGATAGTGATGATGGCGGTGATAGTGATGGTGGTGATGATATTGATGGTGGTGGTGGTGGTAGTGATGATGGTGATGATAGTGATGGTGGTGATGATAGTGATGGTGGTGGTGGTAGTGATGATGGTGATGATAGTGATGGTGGTGATATAGTGATGATGGTGTGGTATATGGTGTGATATATGATGGTGGTAATAGTGATGTGTGGTAATGAGTGATGATGTAATGGTGATGATAGTGATGATGGTGGTGGTAGAGATGGTGGTGGTGATGATAGTGATGGTTGTGGTGGTGGTAGTGATGATGGTGACACACACACACACGGTTAATTTTCTCTTCCTCTTTTTCCTCCTCTTCTCTCTCTCCTCCTCCCCTCCTTCTCCTCCCCCTCCTCTTCTTCCACTTGGCACGAAAACCTTTCTGTTTCCTCTACTGTCTATGCTAGTTTTCTTTTTATCCTTCTCCCCTTTCACTATTTTCCTCTTTCTCCTTCTTCTACTCCTACCCTTCTTTCTTCTACCCTTTCGCCCGCCCCCTTCTTCACCTCCTCCATCTCTCCTTCCTCTATCTTCCTTCTCCGTCTTTGTTTTAGTCCTCATTCTCCTCTTCCTCTTCCTCTAAACAGATTCATTGTTGGTGTGGAATTAATGTTATTCTTTTCCTCAACTTTAGGTTAACCCCAATATTTAAGAAACCCAATTATCCTCCCATATTACCCATTAAACAATCCTCAAAGCCCCACTTATCCAACCTAAAATGGCTCCACCCCTTAAGGCTTAACCCATTCACCATTATCCTAGGTCGCCATTCTCATCAATCAACCACAAAAAGATATAAAAAACGAAAAAAAATACCCGACCAAGTGTTTACACAAGAACTACTGTAGATGATGACTCGACATTGGGTGAGGAAGAGTTTTTCAATTTCCCCTTTTCTACGGTCATCTGGGAGCTTGGGGAGGGGGCGGAGGAAGGACTGGGGGGGGGGGGGACGGGGGTAGAAAGGGAGGATGAGGGGCAGGGGATGTAGGTGAAGAGGGCACCATCAAATACCCTGTTCTCTCCATTTGTGATTCGGAAAATGTTCCTCCATATGTGAGAGTTGTTCAACTATTTCGGCTCATTTAACGTTGCTTTATTCAGAGATCTTGTTTTTATTTCCTCCCGTAGTCTTCTGTATATACTGTAGCTTACGATGTCCCAGCCATGGGTCTCGGCTCTCTGTTGTAGCAGTTGGAACTGGTCTATGAGGGCTATGAGATCTGGAGTCTGTCGTGGGTGTGGGAGTGTTCTGTTGCGTTTGAGAGGCGTGGCCTCATGGTAGGCTGTTCCTATGGCTTCACATCATTTGTTGATTTCTTCGTCTATTTTGTTTACCGGCTAGTTGTCTATGGTCTTTGGCCTCAAGTTTGGCTGTAGCCTTTTCGTTGAATAGTTCCCAGTTGGTCAGCGACCCCCCCCCCCCTCTCTCTCTCTCTCCCCTATCCCCTCCATACTCTGCTACCCCCCTCTCCCTCCCATATCCCCTCCATACCCTACAACCTCCCTCTCCTTCTCCTACCCCTTCCATACCCTACTCCTCCTCTCCCTTCCCTACCCCTCCATACCCTACAACCCCCCTCCCCCCTCATGGTCTAAATGCCCCAACAGCCCGCAGAAGGCCATCCATTAGTAACCAATAATGCCCAGATAGAATACAAAAACAGAGGGTACCTCTGTATATATCCATGACAGGTTACTCCCATCATGTCCACACCAGGAAGGGAAAGGCAAGAAGAGAGCTGAGACAACTATACCCCTTTAACGAGCTTCCTGGGAAAATAAAACTCCGCCTGGAGACATCATTTATCATACAGATATTAACTTATCCAGCAGTACCTCTTCATACGGTGAGCACCAATCAAATATTAATATTACAGGTGGTCCAAAATGAAGCCCCGAGAATCGTCACAGGTGAAAGATACCCTTTCACCAGAACCACAGCCGAGATACATAGAGACCTGAGAATAAAACCCATCAACCAGCAGCTGCAAACCCTGGCCAGCAGAGTCTGGCAAAAAATGGAACGATCAGAGCAAGAACTCCTTCAAAGACTCCCACCAGATAACGACAACAACCATACATGGTTCCCACTAAGTTACCAAATCTCAAAAGGTTTATTACCATCCTCGATCTATACGGTCAGGCAATATAACATCATCCATCATCACTACATATAACACCATCCATCTTCACTACATATAACATCATCCATCATCACTACATATAACATCATCCATCATCACTACATATAACACCACCCATCATCACTACATATAACACCATCCATCATCATCACTACATATAACACCATCCACCATCATCACTACATATAACCCCATCCATCATCATCACTATATATAACACCATCCATCATCATCACTACATATAACACCATCCATCATCATCACTACATATAACACCATCCATCATCACTACATATAACACCATCCATCATCATCACTACATATAACACCATCCATCATCATCACTACATAAAACACCATCCATCATCATCACTACATATAACACCATCCATCATTATCACTTCATATAACACCATCCATCATCACTACATATAACACCATCCATCATCATCACTACATATAACACCATCCATCATCACTACATATAACACCATCCATCATCACTACATATAGCACCACCCATCATCACTACATATAACACCATCCATCATTACTACAGATCGATAAAGTAGTTTCCGAGATACTCATGCACACACACACACACACACACACACACACACACACACACGCACGCACGCACACACGCACACACACACACATACTTCTTTGTTCTATATAGATATAGATAATAAAAAGACAAACCTTTAATATGAAACTACACATTACATAGACACTCGTAAATAAGAGGCTTTGTTCATTTACACATTTCAGGAGAACCAATTTTCAGTGACTTCAAACAAAAAAATTTATGTTCTTTTCATTGTTCATCTATTTGTTTACATATTTACAGCTGAAACCTTGAACAATTTTATTCAGAGTAGTTTCGTGTCGGAATAAGATAAGTACAAACAAGCATCACTGGCACACTGGTCGGGCACTACAATGTTTATCTTTTAGAAACATTTGTACACATTTCTCTATGTTGTTAATTAAAACGTTAGTTACTTTTCATATTTTTATTCACTATAATAAGATCTTATAAACCACACAAACACACACACATACAAATAATAATAATAAATAATAATAATAATAATAATAATAATAATAATAATAATAATAATAATAATAAATAATAATAATAATAATAACGGTTGCCCCTTATGTACAAAGTGGCCGGCCATGGTCCATCTAACCGCGAATTTGTTGAAGGTGTAGAAGCTGTCGCTAACACAACAACCACACCCTAAGTTAACGAGCTGCATGACCCAGTGACAAGGAATAGTCCGAGAAGACCGGACAACTCGCCAACTGCACTGGCTAGTCATTACCCCGGAATACGATCAGCAAATCGATTAACATCCAGGTTCCCAATTACTGTTGGGTAGACAGAGGCAAATGGCGTAAAGAAACTTGCCCATAGTTTCACCCTGCCTGGTGATCGAACCCGGGTCCACTCGCTTGCGAGGAGAACATGCTGACCATTACACCACAGGTCGCCTACCACCATCACTACCATCACCACCACCACCACCATCATTACATAAGGATTTTTATTAAAACATCATATAATTTATTTTTATATTTTTTATTGAATCACTGAGCAACTACCCGCCCCAGGGCTTCAATAGGGCACTTGACCGGCCGACTGCCGATGGCGGCGATGGCCTTACAATAACCGCGGCCAGAAACTTCTTTCTTCAGGAAGTGGGCGACCATCACGTCACCCACGCTGGCCCACTCCAAAATCCTCTTTTCAGATCGGGGTAGAGCGCCACCTGTGCTCAGGAGCGACCGTTTCACCCAGCAAGTCGGGATGATAAACAACATGTATAAGACATGTACACTAGTAGCGACCAACAACAAACCGCTGTATACAACCATAACAATGGTCATCTTCTCGTAAAATTCTGCCATTTTGTTATAGCAGCCGTAAGTGACTGTTTTGAGGGCAAAAATCTGCACATCGGGGTTTATCTCACAGGTGACAAAGGGAGGGAAGGCCAGGCTCATCTGGTCGGTGAAGCCTACCACATCTCTGTCCCAATTAGGATACATAGATATAAATTTTATGATTCTGTTAGACGTGAGCGCGTTTATGAAATACAAACACGCAAAGTCTACGGCAGCGACACACACGTGAAGGGTGAGGCTGGTGAAATACACCTCCCTGAAGGACCCCAGATTGTGCTGTATAAACAAAGAGCACTCATGATTTACAAAAAAATCCATGTAAGATTTCTGGTATTTTTTATCCATAAGCAAGCGGACGCGGGTGTGCTCGACGACACGGACAGCGATGAACACGAGAGAATGTATCCCGACGAGGAGCAGCAGCAGCCAAGGGAAGAAGAGGAAGACCGAACTTACCTCCTTCTTGCCTTGAGCGTCAAAACTCCCCACACCGTAATGGTGGGAGCGACAAACGTGCTCCAGCTCCTCTGGGAGAACCTCTCCAGAGCTCTGGTTTACACAGTAGAGGTCGCCATCCATAATAAGGTTTAGCTGAACAATGGTGAACATGGTTAGATACCCAATGATGCCATAGTAATGAGAGACCAGGGGAAGAGAGTCTCCCAGCACCCTCCGCCGCACGAAGCGGTGTATTCTCTGCTGTAAGTTGGGCACAATTTCCTTAAGGAACTCCACCAGTCCCCCGTAACGCTGCTTGAGGTTAGCGAAGTTTTTAGCCATTTTAATTTGATCAACCTTCGTCCTCAACCACATGACCTCTGGCCTTCCACAGTCAAACAATATAGTAAGAGGTAAACTTTGTGGTGCTCATGGTGACAATACTGTATAGTGATTCTCACAATAGTGTGATAGCCACACTATAAAATGATTACGAGTTATAGTGCGGTGGTAGACGTGATGTCACATAGTGAAGATGAGATATTGTGATGGTAGTGATGATGGTGGAGATGGTGGTGGTGATGGTGGTAGTCATGATGGTAGTCATGATGGTGATGATAGTGATGGTGGTGGTGATGATGGTGATGATAGTGATGGTGGTGGTGATAGTGATGATGGTGATCGTGATGGTGGAGATGATGGTGATGGTGGTGGTGATAGTGATGGTGATGATAGTGATGATGGTGATGATAGTGATGATGGTGATGATAGTGATGGTGGTGATAATAGTCATGATGGTGATGGTAATGATAGTGTTGGTGGTAATGATAGTAATGATGGTGGTGATAGTGATGATGGTGATGATAGTGATGATGGCGGTGGTAGTGATGGTGGTGATGATAGTGATGGTGGTGGTAGTGATGATGGTGATGATAATGATGGTGGTGGTGATAATAGTGATGATGGTGATGGTTGTGATGGTGGTGATGATGGTCATGATGGTGATGGTAATGATGGTGATGATAGTGATGGTGGTGATAGTAATGATGGTGGTGATAGTGATGATGGTGGTAATAGTGATGATGGTGGTAATAGTGATGATGGTGATGATGGTAGTGATGGTGGTGATGATGGTAGTGATGGTGGTGATGATAGTAATGATGGTGGTGATAGTGATTTTGGTGATGATAGTGATGATGGTGGTGGTAGTGATGGTGGTGATGATAGTAATGATGGTGGTGATAGTGATGATGGTGATGATAGTGATGATGGTGATGATAGTGATGATGGCGGTGATAGTGATGGTGGTGATGATAGTGATGGTGGTGGTGGTGGTAGTGATGATGGTGATGATAGTGATGGTGGTGATGATAGTGATGATGGTGGTGGTAGTGATGGTGGTGATAATAGTGATGGTGGTGATAATAGTCATGATGGTGATGGTAATAATGGTGATGATAGTAATGATGGTGGTAATAGTGATGATAGTGGTAATAGTGATGATGGTGGTAATGGTGATGATAGTGATGATGGTGGTGGTAGAGATGGTGGTGGTGATGATAGTGATGGTTGTGGTGGTGGTAGTGATGGTAGTGATAATGGTGGTGGTGGTGGTAGTGATGATGGTGACACACACACGGTTAATTTTCTCTTCCTCTTTTTCCTCCTCTTCTCTCTCTCCTCCTCCCCTCCTTCTCCTCCCCCTCCTCTTCTTCCACTTGGCACGAAAACCTTTCTGTTTCCTCTACTGTCTATGCCAGTTTTCTTTTTATCCTTCTCCCCTTTCATTATTTTCCTCTTTCTCCTTCTTCTACTCCTACCCTTCTTTCTTCTACCCTTTCGCCCGCCCCCTTCTTCACCTCTCCATCTCTCCTCTATCCTCCCGTCTTGTAGCCTCATTCTCCTCTTCCTCTAACGATCATGTGGTGTGGAATTAATGTTATTCTTTTCCTCAACTTTAGGTTAACCCCAATATTTAAGAAACCCAATTATCCTCCCATATTACCCATTAAACAATCCTCAAAGCCCCACTTATCCAACCTAAAATGGCTCCACCCCTTAAGGCTTAACCCATTCACCATTATCCTGGGTCGCCGTTCTCATCAATCAACCACAAAAAGATATAAAAAACGAAAAAAAAATACCCGACCAAGTGTTTACACAAGAACTACTGTAGATGATGACTCGACATTGGGGGAGGAAGAGTTTTTCAATTTCCCCTTTTCTACGGTCATCTGGGAGCTTGGGGAGGGGGCGGAGGAAGGACTGGGGGGGGGGGGGGGACGGGGGTAGAAAGGGAGGATGAGGGGCAGGGGATGTAGGTGAAGAGGGCACCATCAAATACCCTGTTCTCTCCATTTGTGATTCGGAAAATGTTCCTCCATATGTAAGAGTTGTTCAACTATTTCGGCCCATTTAACGTTGCTCTATTCAGAGATCTTGTTTTTATTTCCTCCCGTAGTCTTCTGTATATACTGTAGCTTACGATGTCCCAGCCATGGGTCTCGGCTCTCTGTTGTAGCAGTTGGAACTGGTCTGTGAGGGCTATGAGATCTGGAGTCTGTCGTGGGTGTGGGAGTGTTCTGTTGCGTTTGAGAGGCGTGGCCTCATGGTAGGCTGTTCCTATGGCTTCACATCATTTGTTGATTTCTTCGTCTATTTTGTTTACCGGCTAGTTGTCTATGGTCTTTGGCCTCAAGTTTGGCTGTAGCCTTTTCGTTGAATAGTTCCCAGTTGGTCAGCGACCCCCCCCCCCCCTCTCTCTCTCTCCCCTATCCCCTCCATACTCTGCTACCCCCCTCTCCCTCCCATATCCCCTCCATACCCTACAACCTCCCTCTCCTTCTCCTACCCCTTCCATACCCTACTCCCCCTCTCCCTTCCCTACCCCTCCATACCCTACAACCCCCCTCCCCCCTCATGGTCTAAATGCCCCAACAGCCCGCAGAAGGCCATCCATTAGTAACCAATAATGCCCAGATAGAATACAAAAACAGAGGGTACCTCTGTATATATCCACGACAGGTTACTCCCATCATGTCCACACCAGGAAGGAAAAGGCAAGATGAGAGCTGAGACAACTATACCCCTTTAACGAGCTTCCTGGGAAAATAAAACTCCGCCTGGAGACATCATTTATCATACAGATATTAACTTATCCAGCAGTACCTCTTCATACGGTGAGCACCAATCAAATATTAATATTACAGGTGGTCCAAAATGAAGCCCCGAGAATCGTCACAGGTGAAAGATACCCCTTCACCAGAACCACAGCCGAGATACATAGAGACCTGAGAATAAAACCCATCAACCAGCAGCTGCAAACACTGGCCAGCAGAGTCTGGCAAAAAATGGAACGATCAGAGCAAGAACTCCTTCAAAGACTCCCACCAGATAACGACAACAACCATACATGGTTCCCACTAAGTTACCAAATCTCAAAAGGTTTATTACCATCCTCGATCTATACGGTCAGGCAATATAACATCATCCATCATCACTACATATAACACCATCCATCATCGCTACATATAACACCATCCATCATCACTACATATAACACCATCCATCATCACTACATATAACACCATCCATCATCATCACTACATATAACACCATCCATCATCATCACTACATATAACACCATCCATCATCATCACTACATATAACACCACCCATCACCATCATTACATATAACACCATCCATCATCATCACTACATATAACACCATCCATCATCATCACTACATATAACACCATCCATCATCATCACTACAAATAACACCATCCATCATCATCACTACATATAACACCATCCATCATTATCACTTCATAAAACACCATCCATCATCACTACATATAACACCATCCATCATCATCACTACATATAACACCATCCATCATCATCATTACATATAACACCATCCATCATCATCACTACATATAACACCATCCATCATCACTACATATAACACCATCCATCATCACTACATATAGCACCACCCATCATCACTACATATAACACCATCCATCAACACTACATATAACACCATCCATCATCATCACTACATATGACACCATCCATCATCACTACATATAGCACCACCCATCATCACTACATATAACACCATCCATCATCACTACATATAACACCATCCATCATTACTTCAGATCGATAAAGTAGTTTCCGAGATACTCGTGCACACACACACACACACACACACACACACACGCACGCACACACACACACACACACACACATACTTCTTTGTTTTATATAGATATAGATAATAAAAAGACAAACCTTTAATATGAAACTACACATTACATAGACACTCGTAAATAAGAGGCTTTGTTCATTTACACATTTCAGGAGAACCAATTTTCAGTGACTTCAAACAAAAAAATTTATGTTCTTTTCATTGTTCATCTATTTGTTTACATATTTACAGCTGAAACCTTGAACAATTTTATTCAGAGTAGTTTCGTGTCGGAATAAGATAAGTACTGACAAGCATCACTGGCACACTGGTCGGGCACTACAACGTTTTTCTTTTAGAAACATTTGTACACATTTCTCTATGTTGTTAATTAAAACGTTAGTTACTTTTCATATTTTTCTTCACTATAATAAGATCTTATAAACCACACAAACACACACACATACAAATAATAATAAATACTAATAATAATAATAATATTAACAATAATAATAATAATAATAATAATAATAATAATAATAAATAATAATAATAATAATAACGGTTGCCCCTTATGTACAAAGTGGCCGGCCATGGTCCATCTAACCGCGAATTTGTTGAAGGTGTAGAAGCTGTCGCTAACACAACAACCACACCCAAAGTTAACGAGCTGCATGACCCAGTGACAAGGAATAGTCCGAGAAGACCGGACAACTCGCCAACTGCACTGGCTAGTCATTACCCCGGAATACGATCAGCAAATCGATTAACATCCAGGTTCCCAATTACTGATGGGTAGACAGAGGCAAATGGCGTAAAGAAACTTGCCCATAGTTTCACCCTGCCTGGTGATCGAACCCGGGTCCACTCGCTTGCGAGGAGAGCATGCTGACCATTACACCACAGGTCGCCTACCACCATCACTACCATCACCACCACCACCACCATCATTACATAAGGATTTTTATTAAAACATCATATAATTTATTTTTATATTTTTTATTGAATCACTGAGCAACTACCCGCCCCAGGGCTTCAATAGGGCACTTGACCGGCCGACTGCCGATGGCGGCGATGGCCTTACAATAACCGCGGCCAGAAACTTCTTTCTTCAGGAAGTGGGCGACCATCACGTCACCCACGCTGGCCCACTCCAAAATCCTCTTTTCAGATCGGGGTAGAGCGCCACCTGTGCTCAGGAGCGACCGTTTCACCCAGCAAGTCGGGATGATAAACAACATGTATAAGACATGTACACTAGTAGCGACCAACAACAAACCGCTGTATACAACCATAACAATGGTCATCTTCTCGTAAAATTCTGCCATTTTGTTATAGCAGCCGTAAGTGACTGTTTTGAGGGCAAAAATCTGCACATCGGGGTTTATCTCACAGGTGACAAAGGGAGGGAAGGCCAGGCTCATCTGGTCGGTGAAGCCTACCACATCTCTGTCCCAATTAGGATACATAGATATAAATTTTATGATTCTGTTAGACGTGAGCGCGTTTATGAAATACAAACACGCAAAGTCTACGGCAGCGACACACACGTGAAGGGTGAGGCTGGTGAAATACACCTCCCTGAAGGACCCCAGATTGTGCTGTATAAACAAAGAGCACTCATGATTTACAAAAAAATCCATGTAAGATTTCTGGTATTTTTTATCCATAAGCAAGCGGACGCGGGTGTGCTCGACGACACGGACAGCGATGAACACGAGAGAATGTATCCCGACGAGGAGCAGCAGCAGCCAAGGGAAGAAGAGGAAGACCGAACTTACCTCCTTCTTGCCTTGAGCGTCAAAACTCCCCACACCGTAATGGTGGGAGCGACAAACGTGCTCCAGCTCCTCTGGGAGAACCTCTCCAGAGCTCTGGTTTACACAGTAGAGGTCGCCATCCATAATAAGGTTTAGCTGAACAATGGTGAACATGGTTAGATACCCAATGATGCCATAGTAATGAGAGACCAGGGGAAGAGAGTCTCCCAGCACCCTCCGCCGCACGAAGCGGTGTATTCTCTGCTGTAAGTTGGGCACAATTTCCTTAAGGAACTCCACCAGTCCCCCGTAACGCTGCTTGAGGTTAGCGAAGTTTTTAGCCATTTTAATTTGATCAACCTTCGTCCTCAACCACATGACCTCTGGCCTTCCACAGTCAAACAATATAGTAAGAGGTAAACTTTGTGGTGCTCATGGTGACAATACTGTATAGTGATTCTCACAATAGTGTGATAGCCACACTATAAAATGATTACGAGTTATAGTGCGGTGGTAGACGTGATGTCACATAGTGAAGATGAGATATTGTGATGGTAGTGATGATGGTGGTGATGGTGGTAGTCATGATGGTAGTCATGATGGTAGTGATGGTGGTAGTCATGATGGTGATGATAGTGATGGTGGTGATGATGGTGATGATAGTGATGGTGGTGGTGATAGTGATGATGGTGATCGTGATAGTGGAGATGAGAGTGATGGTGATGATAGTGATGATGGTGATGATAGTGATGATGGTGATGATAGTGATGGTGGTGATAATAGTCATGATGGTGATGGTAATGATGGTGATGATAGTGATGGTAGTAATGATAGTAATGATGGTGGTGATAGTGATGATGGTGATGATAGTGATGATGGCGGTGGTAGTGATGGTGGTGATGATAGTGATGGTGGTGGTAGTGATGATGGTGATGATAATGATGGTGGTGGTGATAATAGTGATGATGGTGATGGTTGTGATGGTGGTGATGATGGTCATGATGGTGATGGTAATGATGGTGATGATAGTGATGGTGGTGATGATAGTAATGATGGTGGTGATAGTGATGATGGTGGTAATAGTGATGATGGTGGTAATAGTGATGATGGTGATGATGGTAGTGATGGTGGTGATGATGGTAGTGATGGTGGTGATGATAGTAATGATGGTGGTGATAGTGATTTTGGTGATGATAGTGATGATGGTGGTGGTAGTGATGGTGGTGATGATAGTGATGATGGTGATGATAGTGATGATGGCGGTGATAGTGATGGTGGTGATGATAGTGATGGTGGGGTGGTAGTGATGATGGTGATGATAGTGATGGTGGTGATGATAGTGATGATGGTGGTGGTAGTGATGGTGGTGATAATAGTGATGGTGGTGATAATAGTGATGGTGGTGATAATAGTCATGATGGTGATGGTAATGATGGTGATGATAGTGATGATGGTGATGATAGTAATGATGGTGGTGATAGTGATGATGGTGGTAATAGTGATGATGGTGGTAATGGTGATGATAGTGATGATGGTGGTGGTAGTGATGGTGGTGGTGATGATAGTGATGGTTGTGGTGGTGGTAGTGATGGTAGTGATAATGGTGGTGGTGGTGATAATGGTGGTGGTGGTGATAATGGTGGTGATGGTGGTAGTGATGATGGTGACACACACACACACACGGTTAATTTTCTCTTCCTCTTTTTCCTCCTCTTCTCTCTCTCCTCCTCCCCTCCTTCTCCTCCTCCCCTCCTTCTCCTCCCCCTCCTCTTCTTCCACTTAGCACGAAAACCTTTCTGTTTCCTCTACTGTCTATGCTAGTTTTCTTTTTATCCTTCTCCCCTTTCATTATTTTCCTCTTTCTCCTTCTTCTACTCCTACCCTTCTTTCTTCTACCCTTTCGCCCGCCCCCTTCTTCACCTCCTCCATCTCTCCTTCCTCTATCTTCCTCCTCCGTCTTTGTTTTAGTCCTCATTCTCCTCTTCCTCTAAACAGATTCATTGTTGGTGTGGAATTAATGTTATTCTTTTCCTCAACTTTAGGTTAACCCCAATATTTAAGAAACCCAATTATCCTCCCATATTACCCATTAAACAATCCTCAAAGCCCCACTTATCCAACCTAAAATGGCTCCACCCCTTAAGGCTTAACCCATTCACCATTATCCTGGGTCGCCGTTCTCATCAATCAACCACAAAAAGATATAAAAAACGAAAAAAAAATACCCGACCAAGTGTTTACACAAGAACTACTGTAGATGATGACTCGACATTGGGTGAGGAAGAGTTTTTCAATTTCCCCTTTTCTACGGTCATCTGGGAGCTTGGGGAGGGGGCGGAGGAAGGACTGGGGGGGGGGGGACGGGGGTAGAAAGGGAGGATGAGGGGCAGGGGATGTAGGTGAAGAGGGCACCATCAAATACCCTGTTCTCTCCATTTGTGATTCGGAAAATGTTCCTCCATATGTGAGAGTTGTTCAACTATTTCGGCTCATTTAACGTTGCTTTATTCAGAGATCTTGTTTTTATTTCCTCCCGTAGTCTTCTGTATATACTGTAGCTTACGATGTCCCAGCCATGGGTCTCGGCTCTCTGTTGTAGCAGTTGGAACTGGTCTGTGAGGGCTATGAGATCTGGAGTCTGTCGTGGGTGTGGGAGTGTTCTGTTGCGTTTGAGAGGCGTGGCCTCATGGTAGGCTGTTCCTATGGCTTCACATCATTTGTTGATTTCTTCGTCTATTTTGTTTACCGGCTAGTTGTCTATGGTCTTTGGCCTCAAGTTTGGCTGTAGCCTTTTCGTTGAATAGTTCCCAGTTGGTCAGCGACCCCCCCCCCCCTCTCTCTCTCTCTCCCCTATCCCCTCCATACTCTGCTACCCCCCTCTCCCTCCCATATCCCCTCCATACCCTACAACCTCCCTCTCCTTCTCCTACCCCTTCCATACCCTACTCCCCCTCTCCCTTCCCTACCCCTCCATACCCTACAACCCCCCTCCCCCCTCATGGTCTAAATGCCCCAACAGCCCGCAGAAGGCCATCCATTAGTAACCAATAATGCCCAGATAGAATACAAAAACAGAGGGTACCTCTGTATATATCCACGACAGGTTACTCCCATCATGTCCACACCAGGAAGGAAAAGGCAAGAAGAGAGCTGAGACAACTATACCCCTTTAACGAGCTTCCTGGGAAAATAAAACTCCGCCTGGAGACATCATTTATCATACAGATATTAACTTATCCAGCAGTACCTCTTCATACGGTGAGCACCAATCAAATATTAATATTACAGGTGGTCCAAAATGAAGCCCCGAGAATCGTCACAGGTGAAAGATACCCCTTCACCAGAACCACAGCCGAGATACATAGAGACCTGAGAATAAAACCCATCAACCAGCAGCTGCAAACACTGGCCAGCAGAGTCTGGCAAAAAATGGAACGATCAGAGCAAGAACTCCTTCAAAGACTCCCACCAGATAACGACAACAACCATACATGGTTCCCACTAAGTTACCAAATCTCAAAAGGTTTATTACCATCCTCGATCTATACGGTCAGGCAATATAACATCATCCATCATCACTACATATAACACCATCCATCATCGCTACATATAACACCATCCATCATCACTACATATAACACCATCCATCATCATCACTACATATAACACCATCCATCATCATCACTACATATAACACCATCCATCATCATCACTACATATAACACCATCCATCATCATCACTACATATAACACCACCCATCACCATCACTACATATAACACCATCCATCATCATCACTACATATAACACCATCCATCATCATCACTACATATAACACCATCCATCATCATCACTACATATAACACCATCCATCATTATCACTTCATATGACACCATCCATCATCACTACATATAACACCATCCATCATCATCACAACAGATAACACCATCCATCATCACTACATATAACACCATCCATCATCACTACATATAGCACCACCCATCATCACTACATATAACACCATCCATCATTACTACAGATCGATAAAGTAGTTTCCGAGATACTCGTGCACACACACACACACACACACACACACACACACACACACACACACGCACGCACACACCCTCAGTGAGACAGGACGTGCCCCGAAGGCGCTCCCGGTTTTAGCAGCCAGGCCGAGTCTGTTTGGCCCTGCCACTCCCCCTGCTATACCCCAACGCCCTACCAACATCAGTCAATGGTATGGTAAGCTTAAAGAACTCTGTGGACTAAACAATAAGACACACCCCCTCCCCTTCCTTAGCCATCTCACTAGTGTTGACGCAGCTGAGCAAACTATATGCCAGACGCTCCCCCGGCTTGACACAACCACTCTCCCTGCTTACCTACCAGCCCCCCTTCCCACTGACTTAGTAGAAGAATTTGACGTAGCAAAACGCCTGGACAAACTAAAATTAAAACGCTCTACCACCCCCATTGACTTACCAATGAAACTCTTCAAGGAGTTCTCCCCGGAGCTTGCTAAACCCCTCTGCTCCATCATCAATGCTTCTCTCAGTCAAGCCAGATGCCCAGCTGACTGGAAGACCTCTTATGTATCACCAGTGCCCAAATCAACCAGCCCACAATCCTTAAATCAGCTACGACCTATTGCAATCACCCCAATACCCAGCCTAATCTGTGAAAGTTTTGTGTTCGACTGGGCTTACGCTGATATTGCAGGAGTCGTAGACCCTCAGCAATTTGGCAACATGAAAACTTCCTCCACCACTCACTGTCTTGTCAGCTTTCTCGATTACATATACCGCCATCTCGAGAAACGAAAAACGTCTGTAGCTGTCGCCTTCATTGATTTCACTAAAGCGTTCGACCTAGTCGACCACAATATAATCATCAACAAAGCTATTGACCTCGGGCTTCGAAGAAGCCTCATACCATGGCTTACAGACTTCCTCAGTGACCGACGCCAAGCTGTACGCTTCCGAGGGGCTGTCTCCACCTCTCAGTCACTCACCTGTGGCGTCCCCCAAAGCACCAAGATGGGACCACTCTGCTTCCTTATGCTCATCAATGATGCCCTAAGAGAAACCCCTGCTCGCTGGAAATATGTCGACGACTCCACCATTGGGATCAGCGTCAACAATTCTGCTCCCAACTATACCGCCCTTCAGGATTTATTGAACAGTCTCCAAAACTGGGCCACCAACGACCATGTCACCATCAACCATACCAAGACCATGGTTATGCACATCAACCTCTCCTCCGACATTGTCCCACCTCCTTTCATTACTCTAGGTCCGAACACACTCCAGGTTGTAGATTCCACGAAGCTCCTCGGCGTCACCATAGACAACAAACTAAATTGGAAACCACACGTCAACGAAGTTGTCAAATCCTCCAGTTTCCGTCTCCACCTCCTCCGCCGACTCAAGTCCCTCGGAGTTCCTGCACACGAGCTCCTCAGTGTTTACACAACATTCATACTTCCCAAGCTCACCTATGCCTCCCCCACCTGGTCTTCCTCCCTAAATGCCACACAACGTAAACACCTAGAAAAAGTGCAAAAGAGGGCATGCAAGATTATTCTCTCCCCCTCCTACTCCACATATCAAGAAGCGCTCAACACACTGACCCTTTCGACTCTCACTGACCATCACCACGACCTCATCTGCAAATTTGGTAAGAAGCTTCTACACCATCCCCGACACCGGCTCCTACTACCACCTGAGATCCCTTGTCCGAGAATTGCTGTGCGACACCACAACCGCATCCAGCCCATACGTGCACGAACTGATCGCTATAAGAACAGCCCAGTCCCAACCATTGTAAAAATTATCAATAACTTGTAATACTGTAACACTGTCACTATGTTGAAATGAACTGTAGTTTGAGCTTTTCCCCATCTAAGTTATTATATGTCTTATTTGTGTCACTTATGTTACTTGTATATTATTTGTAATTCGTAACCCATTCCCCAAATATGTAACTGTATATTTTCAGCCTTCTGGCTGCCAAGCTCTTTCAATAAACCGTTAATTATTATTATTATTATTATTATTATTATTATTATTACACACACACACACACACACACACATACTTCTTTGTTCTATATAGATATAGATAATAAAAAGACAAACCTTTAATATGAAACTACACATTACATAGACACTCGTAAATAAGAGGCTTTGTTCATTTACACATTTCAGGAGAACCAATTTTCAGTGACTTCAAACAAAAAAATTTATGTTCTTTTCATTGTTCATCTATTTGTTTACATATTTACAGCTGAAACATGGAACAATTTTATTCAGAGTAGTTTCGTGTCGGAATAAGATAAGTACAGACAAGCATCACTGGCACACTGGTCGGGCACTACAATGTTTATCTTTTAGAAACATTTGTACACATTTCTCTATGTTGTTAATTAAAACGTTAGTTACTTTTCATATTTTTATTTACTATAATAAGATCTTATAAACCACACAAACACACACACATACAAATAATAATAAATACTAATAATAATAATAATAATAATAATAATAATAATAATAATAATAATAATAATAATAAATAATAATAATAATAATAACGGTTGCCCCTTATGTACAAAGTGGCCGGCCATGGTCCATCTAACCGCGAATTTGTTGAAGGTGTAGAAGCTGTCGCTAACACAACAACCACACCCAAAGTTAACGAGCTGCATGACCCAGTGACAAGGAATAGTCCGAGAAGACCGGACAACTCGCCAACTGCACTGGCTAGTCATTACCCCGGAATACGATCAGCAAATCGATTAACATCCAGGTTCCCAATTACTGATGGGTAGACAGAGGCAAATGGCGTAAAGAAACTTGCCCATAGTTTCACCCTGCCTGGTGATCGAACCCGGGTCCACTCGCTTGCGAGGAGAGCATGCTGACCATTACACCACAGGTCGCCTACCACCATCACTACCATCACCACCACCATCATTACATAAGGATTTTTATTAAAACATCATATAATTTATTTTTATATTTTTTATTGAATCACTGAGCAACTACCCGCCCCAGGGCTTCAATAGGGCACTTGACCGGCCGACTGCCGATGGCGGCGATGGCCTTACAATAACCGCGGCCAGAAACTTCTTTCTTCAGGAAGTGGGCGACCATCACGTCACCCACGCTGGCCCACTCCAAAATCCTCTTTTCAGATCGGGGTAGAGCGCCACCTGTGCTCAGGAGCGACCGTTTCACCCAGCAAGTCGGGATGATAAACAACATGTATAAGACATGTACACTAGTAGCGACCAACAACAAACCGCTGTATACAACCATAACAATGGTCATCTTCTCGTAAAATTCTGCCATTTTGTTATAGCAGCCGTAAGTGACTGTTTTGAGGGCAAAAATCTGCACATCGGGGTTTATCTCACAGGTGACAAAGGGAGGGAAGGCCAGGCTCATCTGGTCGGTGAAGCCTACCACATCTCTGTCCCAATTAGGATACATAGATATAAATTTTATGATTCTGTTAGACGTGAGCGCGTTTATGAAATACAAACACGCAAAGTCTACGGCAGCGACACACACGTGAAGGGTGAGGCTGGTGAAATACACCTCCCTGAAGGACCCCAGGTTGTGCTGTATAAACAAAGAGCACTCATGATTTACAAAAAAATCCATGTAAGATTTCTGGTATTTTTTATCCATAAGCAAGCGGACGCGGGTGTGCTCGACGACACGGACAGCGATGAACACGAGAGAATGTATCCCGACGAGGAGCAGCAGCAGCCAAGGGAAGAAGAGGAAGACCGAACTTACCTCCTTCTTGCCTTGAGCGTCAAAACTCCCCACACCGTAATGGTGGGAGCGACAAACGTGCTCCAGCTCCTCTGGGAGAACCTCTCCAGAGCTCTGGTTTACACAGTAGAGGTCGCCATCCATAATAAGGTTTAGCTGAACAATGGTGAACATGGTTAGATACCCAATGATGCCATAGTAATGAGAGACCAGGGGAAGAGAGTCTCCCAGCACCCTCCGCCGCACGAAGCGGTGTATTCTCTGCTGTAAGTTGGGCACAATTTCCTTAAGGAACTCCACCAGTCCCCCGTAACGCTGCTTGAGGTTAGCGAAGTTTGTAGCCATTTTAATTTGATCAACCTTCGTCCTCAACCACATGACCTCTGGCCTTCCACAGTCAAACAATATAGTAAGAGGTAAACTTTGTGGTGCTCATGGTGACAATACTGTATAGTGATTCTCACAATAGTGTGATAGCCACACTATAAAATGATTACGAGTTATAGTGCGGTGGTAGACGTGATGTCACATAGTGAAGATGAGATATTGTGATGGTAGTGATGATGGTGGTGATGGTGGTGGTGATGGTGGTAGTCATGATGGTGATGATAGTGATGGTGGTGATGATGGTGATGATAGTGATGGTGGTGATGATGGTGATGATAGTGATGGTGGTGGTGATAGTGATGATGGTGATCGTGATAGTGGAGATGATAGTGATGGTGGTGATGATAGTGATGATGGTGATGATAGTGATGATGGTGATGATAGTGATGGTGGTGATAATAGTCTTGATGGTGATGGTAATGATGGTGATGATAGTGATGGTGGTAATGATAGTAATGATGGTGGTGATAGTGATGATGGTCATGATAGTGATGATGGCGGTGGTAGTGATGGTGGTGATGATAGTGATGGTGGTGGTGGTAGTGATGATGGTGATGATAGTGATGGTGGTGGTGATAATAGTGATGATAGTGATGGTTGTGATGGTGGTGATGATGGTCATGATGGTGATGGTAATGATGGTGATGATAGTGATGGTGGTGATGATAGTAATGATGGTGGTGATAGTGATGATGGTGGTAATAGTGATGGTGGTAATAGTGATGATGGTGATGATGGTAGTGATGGTGGTGATGATGGTAGTGATGGTGGTGATGATAGTAATGATGGTGGTGATAGTGATTTTGGTGATGATAGTGATGATGGTGGTGGTAGTGATGGTGGTGATGATAGTAATGATGGTGGTGATAGTGATGATGGTGATGATAGTGATGATGGCGGTGATAGTGATGGTGGTGATGATAGTGATGGTGGTGGTAGTGATGATGGTGATGATAGTGATGGTGGTGATGATAGTGATGATGGTGGTGGTAGTGATGGTGGTGATAATAGTGATGGTGGTGATAATAGTGATGGTGGTGATAATAGTCATGATGGTGATGGTAATGATGGTGATGATAGTGATGATGGTGATGATAGTAATGATGGTGGTGATAGTGATGATGGTGGTAATAGTGATGATGGTGGTAATGGTGATGATAGTGATGATGGTGGTGGTAGTGATGGTGGTGGTGATGATAGTGGTTGGTTGTGGTGGTGATAATGGTGGTGGTGGTGATAATGGTGGTGGTGGTGATAATGGTGGTGATGGTGGTAGTGATGATGGTGACACACACACACACACGGTTAATTTTCTCTTCCTCTTTTTCCTCCTCTTCTCTTTCTCCTCCTCCCCTCCTTCTCCTCCTCCCCTCCTTCTCCTCCCCCTCCTCTTCTTCCACTTAGCACGAAAACCTTTCTGTTTCCTCTACTGTCTATGCTAGTTTTCTTTTTATCCTTCTCCCCTTTCATTATTTTCCTCTTTCTCCTTCTTCTACTCCTACCCTTCTTTCTTCTACCCTTTCGCCCGCCCCCTTCTTCACCTCCTCCATCTCTCCTTCCTCTATCTTCCTCCTCCGTCTTTGTTTTAGTCCTCATTCTCCTCTTCCTCTTCCTCTAAACAGATTCATTGTTGGTGTGGAATTAATGTTATTCTTTTCCTCAACTTTAGGTTAACCCCAATATTTAAGAAACCCAATTATCCTCCCATATTACCCATTAAACAATCCTCAAAGCCCCACTTATCCAACCTAAAATGGCTTCACCCCTTAAGGCTTAACCCATTCACCATTATCCTGGGTCGCCATTCTCATCAATCAACCACAAAAAGATATAAAAAACGAAAAAAAAATACCCGACCAAGTGTTTACACAAGAACTACTGTAGATGATGACTCGACATTGGGTGAGGAAGAGTTTTTCAATTTCCCCTTTTCTACGGTCATTTGGGAGCTTGGGGAGGGGGCGGAGGAAGGACTGGGGGTGGGGGGGGGACGGGGGTAGAAAGGGAGGATGAGGGGCAGGGGATGTAGGTGAAGGGGGCACCATCAAATACCCTGTTCTCTCCATTTGTGATTCGGAAAATGTTCCTCCATATGTGAGAGTTGCTCAACTATTTCGGCCCATTTAACGTTGCTTTATTCAGAGATCTTGTTTTTATTTCCTCCCGTAGTCTTCTGTATATACTGTAGCTTACGATGTCCCAGCCATGGGTCTCGGCTCTCTGTTGTAGCAGTTGGAACTGGTCTGTGAGGGCTATGAGATCTGGAGTCTGTCGTGGGTGTGGGAGTGTTCTGTTGCGTTTGAGAGGCGTGGCCTCATGGTAGGCTGTTCCGATGGCTTCACATCATTTGTTGATTTCTTCGTCTATTTTGTTTACCGGCTAGTTGTCTATGGTCTTTGGCCTCAAGTTTGGTTGTAGCCTTTTCGTTGAATAGTTCCCAGTTGGTCAGCGACCCCCCCCCCCCTCTCTCTCTCCCCTATCCCCTCCATACTCTGCTACCCCCCTCTCCCTCCCATATCCCCTCCATACCCTACAACCTCCCTCTCCTTCTCCTACCCCTTCCATACCCTACTCCCCCTCTCCCTTCCCTATCCCTCCATACCCTACAACCCCCCTCCCCCCTCATGGTCTAAATGCCCCAACAGCCCGCAGAAGGCCATCCATTAGTAACCAATAATGCCCAGATAGAATACAAAAACAGAGGGTACCTCTGTATATATCCACGACAGGTTACTCCCATCATGTCCACACCAGGAAGGAAAAGGCAAGAAGAGAGCTGAGACAACTATACCCCTTTAACGAGCTTCCTGGGAAAATAAAACTCCGCCTGGAGACATCATTTATCATACAGATATTAACTTATCCAGCAGTACCTCTTCATACGGTGAGCACCAATCAAATATTAATATTACAGGTGGTCCAAAATGAAGCCCCGAGAATCGTCACAGGTGAAAGATACCCTTTCACCAGAACCACAGCCGAGATACATAGAGACCTGAGAATAAAACCCATCAACCAGCAGCTGCAAACCCTGGCCAGCAGAGTCTGGCAAAAAATGGAACGATCAGAGCAAGAACTCCTTCAAAGACTCCCACCAGATAACGACAACAACCATACATGGTTCCCACTAAGTTACCAAATCTCAAAAGGTTTATTACCATCCTCGATCTATACGGTCAGGCAATAGACAACCTCCCAAGACCAGCATCCGCCAGTAGGATCGGCGGAATATGAAATAAAGCCCTTAAAACACCCATATATGGGACAGGGTAGGCTGTCTAGTGCCTGTACCGACAGACAATAACTAACCCATGACACAACCCTAACACACCATTAGCTTAGCTAGGCGGTCAGCCCGCCCTCTCTTACCTCCTCCTAAATATTTTCAATTACCGAACTATAACTTCCTTCCCCCACCTCTAATCTTCCTTCATTCCTCCTTTCTCTAAAAAAAAAAAAAAAAAAAAAAAAAAAAAAAAAAAAAGCGAGGACTTCTGGGATACACGCCATAAACATAGACTACACAAGCTGGCGTGGGCTACTTATTCAGCGTGGGCTATGTACTCAGCGTGGGTTTCACATCCCGGGGGTGGTGGGCTTCAGTCTGCACTACGCCATGAGTTAGAAGATCAGTTTTTGTGAGTTTCTTGACCAAGCATAGCAGCCTTGGCACAGTGCCACACCAAGGCACCAACCAGTGCTGCTACACCATCTTTCCGCACCCCTCGCCGCCACATTCTAACTTGTACCAGCACCAACAAGCACTGTAGCACCTCCAGCAGACCAATCACAATGCTGCTAACTTCAACATAACGTCAACATAATTTCAACATAATTTCAAAATTATCACTGATTTTGCTGCTGTGATTATATTTTAGTATAATTATTGTTATCTATGTTAATAATAACGTTAATAATCTTACATAATTATCATAAACATTATTATATTAAGTATTACTGTAATATATACTTACTTTAATTACTAGCGCTTCACCAGAATGCTCTAAAGAACTATTAATATCGCCAGTTGTGTAACGTTATACCGAGTTCGTAGTATAGTGAAGAGACAAAAGCTTGTGATGGGACACACACACAAGATGGGAAACAAACTTAGAGAAACGACGAGAATGATGGTACACGTGGGAGAATCCTGTCACTGGAGTTTGCCAAGATAAATACTGTTGTCCAGGAATCACTCACACACACACACACACACACACACGTTACTCGTATGGCAGGTCGCGTTGAACTTATTTAACCTTTACAAGTGTTGTTAATCTATCCTGGATGTTTGACCTGATTTAACCCTTATAATAGTCGAGGTACTGACGGGGTTAAAAATATACCAGAGAAGAAAGAAAATGAAAGAAGAAAGAAAATGAAAGAAGAAAGAAAATGAAAGAAGAAAGAAAATGAAAGAAGAAAGAAAATGAAAGAAGAATGAAAATGAAAGAAGAAAAAATGAAAGAAGAAAGAAAATGAAAGAAGAAGAAAGAAAGATGAAAGAAGAAAGAAAATGAAAGAAGAAAAAAAATCTGAAAGAAGAATAAACGAGCAATAATAAGTCTCCAGTGTAACTCATTAACGCCAAAGTCAAAGGTAATCACGATGGCAAAGGATTCTGATAGGGCAGTGTGAGGGGACAGGGGATAAGAGAGGCACTGTGTGTTTATAGTGCACAGTACCCGGCCCGGCCCAACCCTTCTCGACCATCAGGTAACAAGAGGACCCTGGGGAGGACTAGTAGCACGGGGAGAAGGAGTGGGAGTGGCACGGGGAGGAGAGAGTGGCACGGGGAGAGATATAGGAAGGCGAGTCTCCATTCCAGTACGTGATGGGAAATATTAACCCAAGAGGAAACCAGAATAAAGTTATAATGCCAATAGTTGTGTTTTCCCTCTCGTGAGCGTCTGGACTAGAAGATAACACGGGGTAATACACATGTTAAAACAGATGTAATATGCGACATGTGTTACTCTAGTTGTTCTTCTCCACATGTTGTAGCAGTGAAATAAATAGTTCCCCCCCCCCCCAAGTCCCACCTCGACCCGTCAAGGAAGTTCTCACTCACTCAACCACACTGAGAGGTTAAAAAAAGGAAGTAGGAGCGGATCCACATATTAATCATTAGCGCTCAGGACTCTTAAGTGATCATGGTACTCTAAAAGTGGGATATTCTAAACATCTTAGTACTCAGGGCTCTTCCTGTACTATGGACGGACGGACGGACGGACGCGCATGCACATACGAAACGGAGGCAACTGTGTCGTCATCTCTAAGGTACCTGTCAGCTCACACTACACATGTTCGTCACAAGGTAGGAGGTGACAGTCTCTTGTATGTCTGTCTGGCTGTCTGGTTGGCCCCCTTTAGGTGAATGGCAGCCTCCAACAACTCCCACTATGTTGTGTGTGGTGAAGATCATCAGTTTACCTCACCCGTGGAAATGGCGAAAAAAAATGACATAATGGGTAAAGTTAAGGCCATTTGACCCAATAATAGTATATCTCTCAGACCTCAGCCGGGAGACCAGTACACACAGGTCCTGGTCAACCCTCGTTCGGTCTCGGGTGCATTAGTGTACAAAGCTGTGCAGTAATGTCGATGATTTTTGTTATATGGGCCGTGTTAGTAAACAATATTCTGTATCGATTTGATGGTGAAATAACTGTCAACAAATTGATTTACATACATAATCTAATATAACAGTATCCGATTTGGGCCTTGTGGATATATTGGACAATACTTGTAAAAAAAACAGGACTGAGCGGATTTGTCTACATATACGGTCCAATACTGGGTACTGTTAAGGATTCATTAAAGTATTTAATATGAAAACAAACTACAATCTAACATCGCTGGCGGCATCGAAATTAGACAATATGTCGACGGGATTTTGTATCGGTTAGACCAAACGACACCTTCCATTCTCGCCGCCGCCACAAACTTTGAATAAACGCCCTACGCCTCCATTATGGTAACTATCGGCCTCTCAGTGACCTAAAAGACATCATTATATTACGAGAACTGACAGGAAAGTTTACCGTCACGCCCGTCCAACCAAACAACGTGAGGGGGGGGGGGGGGGGGGAGACTGTATGTACCTAACCCAGTTAGTAGGAGGGGCGGCGTCCTGAGAAAAACCCAGTGTGGCAGAATATTGTGTCCTGTGGCAGCGGTGGTCTGGTGTAAACCCAATATGGATGAGTAATAGCGCCTTGCCACTATGTCCCCTACACCACCTGCAGCTCTCCATCATTACTACATATCAATTTACACTTCCTTTTTACACGAGTTTTCCCCAGCAGCGGCCTGTGAACCTGAGCACTCCACCAGTTTCCAGTATTTCTCTCTAAAAGTTTTTCTTTCAACGAAGCAATTTTTTACGTCCAACCCACCAACTGGGTTCACAGTCAGCTGCTTTTTTTTTTACTTCCAATGTTTCGTCTTTCATTGTACAATATTAACGGCTGTATAAAAAATAAAATAAAAACAAAAATAAAAAAATTATTCTCGCATTTCTATTATTCATATTCAGCCTTGATTACACACAACAAAACTCTCACTTGAGGAATAAAATATTGACAAAACACCAGATGGATGCCACCAGTGTACACAATATACTGAGCATGTAGGAGTCATCAGTGTAGCTAACAAGACAACGGCCACTCATCTGGGAGCTGCTCTACCACACACACTGAGGGACACCAACAACCTCACCCACATAATACTAACACAAGACTATAAACACATTGACTCATTACAAACTAACATCTGTACACTATTAGCTAATCCATATACTTCATTAACCTTAACAATATATACTACCAAATTAGGTTATTGTGTGTGGTAGTTTCACCGTGAAAACATTAATTAATTGATATTACCAACTATATATTTAATTTATTGGCAAATTTACTCAATCAGTTTGTGAATTAATAAAAAAAACTCTTAATAATGAATTGTTGACTTTTGTTAATTATAAATATTTTAAATTTACATTGATTTATCTTTTCAGTCATTAATATTTCAGTAACCACTTATGTGTCAACACTTAATGCACAGAGAAGAGTGAGGATTACACCAGCTAGTTTGAAATTAACTTAGACCCTATATATAGAAGGAGTAAGGTACAGACGGACACATAACTACCCTATATACCTCCCTTAACTCCATGGTGAAGGAAAATAACAACAAACTCAACTGTCTTATTTCTGTGGAACCAAAGTAAAAGATCCAGATATCATCAAAGTAAATTGTCAGGTTGTAAACATTTATTTTAGTTCAATAAAACCTGTGAAGAACTCTTGTGTCGGTGGGGCCTGAGGGAGACTTACTTTACGTACACAGTATGAGGTCTGTAACTGCTGGTTATTTTTCTAAGTTGTCCATAAATTAAACGACTACAGTTTATAATAAAGCAGATGGATAGAGCCATAAGCCATCACTGATAAACTGATAAGAGAGGAGCCACTATGAGCCACAGTGTCAGGTAGAGTAACAAGAAATAACAACTCAATACAAATTATACTGTATATATAACGAACGGGGGAGGGAGGGCGGGCGATCTGACCACCAGCCCAAATATATATTAATAGCTTCAGTAAATCTGTCAACGAGTCTCCTGAGTAAAAAAAAAACTTAGTGCACACACGGATTAGGTTAGGCTTACATTAGGTTAGGTTAGGCTTAGGTTAGGTTAGGTTAGGCTTACATTAGGTTAGGTTAGGCTTAGGTTAGGTTAGGTTAGGCTTACATTAGGTTAGGTTAGGCTTAGGTTAGGTTAGGTTAGGCTTACATTAGGTTAGGTTAGGCTTAGGTTAGGTTAGGCTTACATTAGGTTAGGTTAGGCTTAGGTTAGGTTAGGTTAGGCTTACATTAGGTTAGGTTAGGCTTAGGTTAGGTTAGGTTAGGCTTAGGTTAGGCTTAGATTAGATTAGGTTAGGCTTAGGTTAGGCTTAGATTAGATTAGGTTAGGCTTACATTAGGTTAGGTTAGGTTAGGTTAGGTTAGGTTAGGTTAGGTTAGATTAGGTTAGGCTTAGGTTAGGCTTAGATTAGATTAGGTTAGGTTAGGCTTAGATTAGATTAGGTTAGCTTAGGTTAGGCTTAGATTAGATTAGGTTAGGTTAGGCTTAGGTTAGGCTTAGATTAGATTAGGTTAGGCTTAGGTTAGGCTTAGATTAGATTAGGTTAGGCTTAGGTTAGGCTTAGATTAGATTAGGTTAGGCTTAGATTAGGTTAGCTTAGGTTAGGCTTAGATTAGATTAGGTTAGGTTAGGCTTAGGTTAGGCTTACATTAGGTTAGGTTAGGCTTAGGTTAGGCTTAGATTAGATTAGGTTAGGTTAGGCTTAGGTTAGGCTTAGGTTAGGCTTAGATTAGATTAGGTTAGCTTAGTTTAGGCTTAGATTAGATTAGGTTAGGTTAGGCTTAGGTTAGGCTTACATAAGATTAGATTAGGTTAGGTTAGGCTAGGCTTAGGTTAGGTTTATGTGGATTCATCCCAACTTTGAGAGGTGAACAAGCCTCCACCTACATATACACAGAATCAAGGAAGAAAAAAGTATTTACAATGAAAATTCTCAACGAATATAAATAAGACAAACTCCAATAACTACTAGATAAAACCCTCTTACTAACACACAATCACCGTGAGTGCCAACATTACTTCTCTAGTGCGTGACTGAAATAAGCGCAAATAAAAGTGATTATCCGCGCACTTACAGTCATTTACCTGCGCTTAACTGTCTCACGTACTCCAATTCTCTTTATACACTCGCTGATAACACCAATATTAAAGAGTTGGAAGGAAAGAAAATTGTTAAATAATAATTACATGACATAAATAGTGACCGGAGTGCCAGGAGGCGGTGGCCATTATCAGACAGCTTAATAGATAATGACACACACACACACACACACACACACACACACACACACCGTTGGTTTATACAGGAAACTCATACGATAAACTCCACAGGCCACCAAGACACCAGCGTGACCCCGTCTATGACCTGACCCCACACACCTGGCCATAGAGGTGAGTTAATTAACCTCTTATACAATCTCACAATCATTTCCTATAATACACCAATAAAAAATAACACGTAACCCATTTATCATAGGAACTAACACTATAAACTTACAGTAAACAACAGAATATTGAAACTAAATCAATAGATTCGTAAAATAAAAACAAAAAAAAAATACGAAACATAAACAATCATAATTACGGGTTGCATCAAGACTGGAAATGAGGCAATACAATGGTCTTATATGCTGAGAGAGAGAGAGAGAGAGAGAGAGAGAGAGAGAGAGAGAGAGAGAGAGAGAATTAGTTCCACATCAACCTTCATCATTAACAAGAAGTATATTTAAACGTCAAACTCTGTTGTTTATATCACACACACAGTAAAACGTTTAAAATATTCATGTTGCTTAAATAATTTTACTTCTTTTGATTCCAACTAATTAATATTTCCCAAAGACAGTGAATAAAAGTCGTATATACCAGAGTGGCTGGAAAGGGGTGACTAATCTTCAGGTGAACTAAAGATCATTTTTTTACCTTACCATTTGGAGACAAAATAACAGCAGCAGACTGAGTGTGTAGTGCCACTTGCGTCCTGTTTGGTCCAACGACACACACACACACACACACAAGGAGAGACAAAGTGCTTTACGTGATGTTTCTGCCAGTAGATAACCTCAGTGTGGAAGAGAATGAGGAGAATAGGAGGTGTAGAGTGATGCAAGCAGTGAAGTGAGGAGAGGGGAGGAGGAGGAGGAGAGAGTGGTGAGAGGGGAAGCAGAGAGTGGTAAGAGTGGTAAGAGGGGAAGCAGAGAGTGGTGAGAGTGGTGAGAGGGGAAGCAGAGAGTGGTAAGAGGGAGATAGGAAAGAAGATAAGAGGTGGAGGACAGACTAGTGAGGGGGAGAGAAGATAAGAGAGAGAAATGGGGGAGAGAGGAGGCGGAGGGGAAGGAGAAAGAGAAGAGGTTAGGTTAGGTTAGGTTAGGTTAGGTTTAGTGAGCATTAACTGACAGTAGCCATTGTGAAAATAAGACAGGAAAAGAGTAGACGATTTAAGAACCCAGGTATAGACGGTGTTGGTTTAGACGACGTGGGAATACCAAACCATGCAGGTGCTAAAAGGGGGTCACCTGATCTACCTGGTAATGAGAGGTGATATAGATTACATAGGTGATATAAATAAACCACACACTCAACACAACAACACTATAATCAGCACAAAACACATAACAATGGTCTTAAATCAGCGACATTTAGCTATAGGCGGGAAATACGTACTTATCAATACAGAAATAAGGTTTAACTACGATAGCGGGGAAATTAAATCTGAAATATAGGCCGGAGATATACAAAGAGTGATATTGATTGGGTGTAAATAGCGTGGTACCTCATACAGCATCAATAGGCCTATGTGTGTCTTATTTCTTGTGATGTTCTGTTATCTCCAAAGAGGTGCCGCACAGATAGAGAGACACACAGCTAATGATAACACCGATAAGATAAGGTGTAGGAACGTGTCAGACACCTATCTCGCCATCTGATAACGCTTATCACTCAAACCAACGTGGGGTGTTCTGTCGCCACCTCAATATCCATATTACCACACTAACTTAACATAATCCCCCACACTAGTACATGATAATCCCCCACAGTAATACATGATAATCCCCCACACTAGTACATGATAATCCCCCACAATAATACATGATAATCCCCCACAATAATACATGATAATCCCCCCACACTAGTACATGATAATCCCCCCACAATAATACATGATAATCCCCCACAATAATCCCCCACTTTTAATAAACAAAACAACAAAATGCTTCACAAATTCTTATATAAACTTTATATTTTTTCATCATAGTTTCTGTAAAAATTAAAAAAATATATATATAATAAAGAAAATCCAGATTAGGTTAAACAAAGGGAGTTACTGGGAGCTATCTCTCTCTCTCTCTCTCTTTCCCCTGTCTTTCAGTCTCTCTCTCTCAACCTTCTCTCCCTCCATTACCCTCTTTCTCTCTCTCCAATCTCTCTTTGCCCCCCTCCCCATTCCCCCCTCTCTCTCCAATCTCTCTTTCCCCCTACCTCTCCTTCTCTCTCTCCCCTCCTTTTATTTTCTCTCTCTCTTACATTACATTATCCTTTCAATACACTATCATTATCATCATTATTATCATTAACATCACTATTATCATCCTATTCCTATTATTGACGGGCGATTCTCAGCTCACAGATCCTCTTTAAAGGCCCAAAAAAATAAAAATAAATAACCCTAGGTGTAACAGATATCACCAAAGGCCCGATACAGCCTCACTCTTGATCATGTTTCACGCCTTAACGCCCCTTATTGGTCTCCTCTTATTACTGAGCGGAGCCGAAACATGGTTATCTGACACAGCCTGGAGGGGGGGGGGGGGGGGGGGGAGCTGCTTCTTCATCCTCCTCCTCATCCTCTTCTCCCTCCTCTTCATCCTCTTCTCCCTCCTCTTCATCCTCTTCTCCCTCCTCTTCATCCTCCTCTTCATCCTCTTCTCCCTCCTCTTCATCCTCTTCTCCCTCCTCTTCCCTACCTACCAGCTGTTACTACACCCTCCTGGCCCTCGTCTTGAGTTCCATCTCTGTGTTGTAGAGAGTGACCGTTCAAAGGGGAGCCCTAGAGTCTTTTAAGAGGACTCAGTTTAATGGTAACCTCATCATTAGGACTGTAGCTCAGTTTTAATAGGCCATTTCATCTCAATGGGCTTTATCTAAGTCTAAAGGTTGGGTTGGGTTGGGTTGGGTTGGGTTGGCGTTAGGTTAGGTTGGGTTGGGTTGGGTTGGGTTGGTGTTGGGTTGGGTTGGGTTGGGTTGGCGTTAGGTTAGTTTGGGTTGGGTTGGGTTGGGTTGGGTTGGGGACTTCTCTAGACTGAAGCCCATTTGTCCTGCATCCACCCAGGGGAGCCAGACATTTGTTAGATATGCGGGCCTGAACGCTGAAAATTCCAAACATTTGGCTGACTAAACACCAACAAGACTGCCAGGCTGAGCGAGGACCAGGCGAGGGGTAAAGAGACGAGTCCTCCTCCTGCAGGATACGACAAGTACACGCCGGGTAAACACAACAAGGGAGGAGGGGGCGTAAAAGACCCGTGGAGAGACAAATAAGGTAAGTGGGTAACGACGACGGGGAAGAGGTAGACGTAGAGAGAGAGACAGAGACAGAGAGAGAGAGAAAATGAGAACTCTACATTCATGTCCTGAATTCGGGTGTGTGGGGTGCCGCTCGATCCACTACAGTAATTACTATCACAATCAGTCTCCACCAGAGGACTATATGACAGTCTTAAGCAACACCAGACAGTAAGAGTCATGGGGAAGATATCTCAACCAGGTGAAACTGTCCGAGTCATTAAAATTATACAACGATAAAATTATGATATGTGAACAATAAGGAAAATGTAAGTACTGGAAGCTTGAATATATAATTAGTGAGGGTAAAAAAAATATGTGAGAAAAAAAAAGACATTCCACCATCACACTAGACAGTCACCAACTCACTAGACAGTCACCTTCACACTAGACAGTCACCATCACACTTGACAGTCACTCATAATTATACAAGTCAAAGATAAAAATAACACGGTGGAAATTCACGCCAGGTAAGTCACTGAGGCGAGGCTACGGGTCCCAAGACAACCTGCAGGTCATCACAGGTAAGGTCTTGTCTGGCTTTTCACCTCCTTTAACCGGTTCTCTTACGTCTCCTTTCTCCCTTTTACTTTCCTCCCTCTTTTCAACACCCCCCCCCCCCAAGGTCCTGGCCACCCCGTAAGCAGGTATAAGCAACAAGACACTGATTAACGCTAATTACGCAGCCTCGTGACAGCAAACAAGCAATTAGCTCGTTATAAAATCCTCCTAACATTTTCTTCAGCATTGCTTAACTGGCCGGCGTCTTCCTCAGCTAAGAGACAGTAAAGGTCAACTTCACCTGGTAGTACACCGAGACTCTCACCCTTACCGATGGGTGAGTGAGGCGGTCTACCTAACACTGTCTTCACGTCCATGTACTACTGTGTGTGTGTTGATGTAATGTTAAATATCGACATACTATTGAGTGTCGACATACTATTGAGTGTCGACATACTACTGAGTGTCGACATACTACCGAGTCGACATTACTATTGAGTGTCGACATACTATTGAGTGTCGACATTACTATTGAGTGTCGACATACTATTGAGTGTCGACATACTACCGAGTCGACATACTATTGAGTGTCGACATACTATTGAGTGTCGACATACTACCGAGTCGACATACTATTTAGTGTCGACATACTACCGAGTCGACATACTACCGAGTCGACATTACCAGGGAGAGTTGACGCCTCCTAGACAACCCGTTTACCACTCATAGTTAATCATCATTTTTAAAGTTAAATCACCAGGACAAAGTATATTAAAAGATAATCCAGTGTTAACATAAACTAAACTTAAAACCAAATCTAAATATTATTATTACTTTGACAAGACCAAAACCCACAAACAAATTTCTGTCTTCAAGAGCGCTCAGGTTCTCAACGTGCTCAGACTTAAATACATTATAAATTCATCATATAATACAATAATACATAGAACAAGTCATGAAACAATATATATAATACAGTACAATACATACAAAACAGAGAACAAATTACGAAACTTCGACTACATAGAATACCTGATACATATACTACATAAAACAAGACTTGAAACAAACCTGTATCGTGAACATGAAACATTAACGGTACATTGACTTTGTTCTATACCTGTACTAATCAAATAATGAGAATCGTTAACACCGCCTTGTATTATGGTGACCTTTCAACACCGTAAAGTCAAATGTAATTAAAAGGTAATAAAAATATTCTTCCAGATGCACTAATTTTCAAGGCTATTGAGGTGAGTGGTTGTTGATGTTTGGAGGAGGAGGAAGAAGAGGAGGAGGAGGAAGAGGAGGAGGAGGTACAACAAATTTACTTCAGCCTAAATAAACTAACAACATGGCGAGACTACACCAAAGACTTCAAGGTTAAACATTATCTCAACACCATACAAGGTTCTGTCGCCAACTACTATTTCGCGATACTTTAGTTCCTCATATTTTAAAGGTGACATGTTGGTTAGTATACGGCGGCGGCGGAGGGGTGGATGAGTCAGGCCGGAATCAGTGTCAAAGGTGCGTCTTTAATTTTGACACCATTCATAGGCTGGACTGTGATAGCTACGTGTTGAAAAAATAAAATCTAATATTGTTAAATTCTAATGGTATACAGTATAGAATAAATGTCTAATTGTTTAAATGATAAGAAACACGAAGCTAAATTCTATCAAACTCAAATGCTATCACGACTTCAATAGTAGCATTGGAATGTGTCATTTGATCGTATTTTTTTTTAATATTAACACACACGACTGTTTCGTTTGTGTGACGTTGTGTTTCATTTCTATAGATTGTTCTGATAGTATGTAGATATATAGATAGGCAAAAGGCAAGAACGACCGACAGACCGACCGACCGACCGACCGACAGACAGAGGGTTGGTGAGGGGCATCAAGAAACACACACACACACTGACTACAGCAATATAAACTAAACAGGGGCCACATCACCCACCCTACCACTGAGTCACCCGGGGCATTCAGGCAAACATCAATCCGTCTATTTTCAATACAACCAAATAAAAATCGTTTACTGTTTGATTAATATTAAGAGAGGCAAGGACACTGGGATGGCCACACCATGATACACGGCCATGGTGTGTGGTGTGGTAGGAACATGGCCTAAAAATAAAGCAAGCACTCCATTCAGAAAGTGATTTAGCTTTACACGAAACTCAACATTTATCTTTTAAGTCATTGACGAAAAATCTATCCAATTTATACGGACATGAAACAGTCAAATAATTTCAATTTGGAACATGAAGTAAAATATATTTATTTTATATCTCATGAAAACTAACTTACCCCCTCCTCCACCCCCCCCCCCCTACCTCTCTTATTTATTTATTTATTTACTTACTTATTTATTTATTTATCAACTGTAGAAGACAAAACAAACAAAATCACTTTATATTTCGACCATTTTGCCAGGCCACTGGGAACAGACAAATGGCGCTCAAAGGCTCTAGCGGCTTTCCTGAGTTTGGAACCCCATTCACTGAAGGAGTTTGGAGCACTAATCACCCCATGGAGCCTCCAACCCACACGGACCAGAGAATACCCATAGACAAGGGACCTCATATTTCCTATTCTTCTGAGATTCCTTGAAGCTAACAGATACTTAGGGTAGAAAACACATTGTAATCCCACACTATAGATCGACCATCATTTTAGTACAATACAAAGATTTTATTTCAAGAACTGGGTATCTCGACGGGTTAATGAGACATCTCTTGATTATCTCAGTGATTTCAACGAGCTGTACAGTACATGCTATCCTCTACAAGAACAACAATTGATAACACGATACAGCATCCCTGGTAATTTATCTTATCTCAGTTATACCTGGCCCTCCCTATCACCTTAACACCATCCCTGACCCCACCATCACCAGCCCTGACCTTCATTATCACCTTAACACCACCCCTGACCCCACCATCACCAGTCCTGACCATCATTATCACCTTAACACCATCCCTGACCCCACCACCACCACCCCTGACCCCCCCTCCTTATCATCTTAGCACCAGCCATGATAAATCGTCTCGTACAGTCATCCTCCCCATCAACAAAACATCAACTAGATATATATATATATTTTTTGCACCACCTCCTGCCAGCATTACTTCATAATCTCCCAACACAACGCAGCCTTTTTTTTTTACACGCTATTGCTATTATTATTATGAGTAGTAGTAGTAGTAATAGTAGTAGTAATAGTAGAAGTAGTAGTATCATTGTCACCATTATTGTTATTATTATTATTATCATTATGTATAGTTCATTCAGCCATAAGGAAGTCGCGAGGTGAACGAGACCCCAAGACACAGGCAAAAATGAGAGATCCTCCATCCTAACAGGAGTGTGTAGGAGGCGGGCAAAACTAATATCGACAAGATGTCAATATCAGGGGCAGCGCCGCAAGTGTAGGACCCCTCCCCCCATCCCACAGTCCCCACCCGTAGGATCTGTATACAGGGTGACACTCTCCTAACCTCTCCGTCATCATAACTCTTCTTCCTACTTCCGTCTTTTATCCTTCTCCTCCTCTTCATCTTTTCTCGTCTTCTCCTCTTTCTTTCTCTCCTACCTTTCCCTCTTCCTCACCTCTCTTCCTCTATATACTGTCTCTCAATTTCTACCATTCTTAGTTTTATCACCTCTCTCTCTCTCTCTCTCTCTCTCTCTCTCTCTCTCTCTCTCTCTCTCTTCCTACCTCACCCTCACCCTCCCTCTTTCTCTCTCTCTCTTTCCTTCTAAACCTCCTCTTATTCCACCTTCTTACCCCTCTTCTCTCTCTTTCTCTCCCTTGCTATCACCTTCCATTCTCTCCCCGTCTCCCCCCTCCCCAGTACTACCCCCCACTTTCTCTATCGCTGCCGTTTCATCTTTGGCATTTCTCAAACTTTTCCTTAAAAAAAAAAATCGTCCCCTCCCCAACTCCTTCCCTCCATTATTCATTTTTCTTGTTTTTATCTCTCCTTCTCTCCTCCTCCTCCTCTTCTTCTTTACTTTAATAGTTATCACTCTCTCTCTCTCTCTCTCATATTTTTATCTTCACACTCACTGCCAAAACCATGTCACCGTTACCATGACTCCGATGATACAGTTTCAACTCCTCAATGTCTTACTCACTACACTACTATAGTTTCATCTCAACCTTCCACTTCTGTTCGTAATCCTGACACATACACAGTTCTGGTTCACCATACACCGTCTAGTGGACATACATGGTGTGGGAGTAGAGGTGTCCAGGGAGAGAGTGTGTGGCCACGCCCTGCAGGATGATGGGACACACTTCTGCCACCATCACACGCTATGTATCACTCAGCCAGGTACAGTAATGCAGACGTCAGGCAGGTAAACGGTCCCTTCCCCTAAACAATACATTTATCGTAATTAATTAACAGTTTTATATCACCTTACAAGCTTCACCACACCTCCTGTTTTTCCTCAGGTCACAGATGTTTTGTCGAGAGCCCCAGACGGTGATCATGCAAACGCCATAGATCTCATCCTCGCTCTAAAACTAGTGAATTGATGACATCCTTCTAACCATCACGAAGTAGTTGAACCCGCCTCCACTCACACGTTCTGAGTATAGGAATGCTCTTTATCTCACTGCCCCAGTCGGATCATGGGCTCAACATTTACAACAGCACAGGATAACACAACACAACACAACAGAATCAACTAGAGAAACAACATTAGACCTCAATGTTTAGAAGAAAGTGAACCTCGTCTTTTCAAGCTCTAGGTTAGGTTAGGTTAGTTTAGGTTAGGTTAGGACAAAATAACATAAGGGTCACACACTGGTAACCCTAAACACACAGTGAGGGAGCCAAGTTATCTCATAGTATCCGGTTCAGTCTTCCCGAGTCTCCAACACAGAGCTTCAGGTAACTACAACAACCTGAACAATGAAAGACACACCTGTAGCTATCAACCTCAAGCTACACGGAGTAGTAGTGAGTATAATGAACCAGACCTATACAAAACAACAACAACGACGACGAAGACCCCCCCCCCCCCTACAGTGCATCAGGCCACCACACACGCCTCCTCCTCCACCACCTGTACCATAACAAATAAGATTAGGTCTAAGTGCAGCGTTCAGGGTTCGTGCGGCTCCCAATACCTGGGTCTGAAATCATCCCCACCCTCCACCTAACCTAACCTAACCTATGCAAATTCCATACCGACAACAATAATAATAATAATAATAATAATAATAATAATAATAATAATAATAATAATAATAATAATAATAAACACAACTTTATAAATCATCCACATTATCCTAGCATATAATAAAGGTAGAGTGTAACCGCTGTGTGTGCGTGTGTGTGCGTGTGTGTGTGTTTACAAGATACTCTCGCACATCCGGGACTCTGACAGCTCGCCACACTGGAGACAAACAAACAAATTTCAACACTTGCATTCTGTGCTGGGGAGTGTAGGTTAGGTTAGGTTAGGTTAGGTTAAATGAGAAAGAAGGATAGATAAATACAGGTTATGTTCACAGCCTATAAAAAGCAGAACACATTAGGAAACTCTGTGAACCTATTTCCGGGTCAATTTGTCTCTTAACTACAACTTTATAACCCGTAACTAACTTCTTAATTTCCTTTTATTCTTCACTATTATTATCATCTTTCTTTCCTCTCAATTTACTAAGATATCAGAGTCAAAATTTACATTCTGTAATGGAAAGTCAACTCGGGGGCGACTCTTACATTCTTAACACGGGAGAGCATTACCGTGTAGCCTCCTAGTAATAACAGCGACACACTATACAAAAAATGCTAACACGAGGTAGTCCTTATTACCACACTGTTACTTAATTACTAACATCAATAGTGTAAGTCTCATAAGGTGTGATAAACAAGTATGTGTTACCTTTATCCCCTGAGGCTCGACAAGTCACCTAATTATCAGTTCCTCGTAATTAACAATAGAATCATGTATTATTGATATATTTAAATAAGCAGCGACCTTTATATTAATGGTAACTCTTTATAATGTCAGGATCTGCCAGACTCCCTTATACACTACAGCAAGGGGGGAGAGGGGAGGTGGGGGAGGGGGAGGGGGTGGGTGGATGGTGTTGTATCTCAGGTCATGCTCTAGGGTCGCCATCATCCCCCACCTGCAGAGTACACTAGCCCAATAGCCTTCACTGCTCCTATATAGCTTCTTGGTCATCGTATTATAAGTGATTTACTGTGGTTATAATAAATAGCTCAGCTCATAAAGTTATAATAAATAGCTCAGCTCATAAAGTTATAATATATACCTCAGCTCATAAAGTTAAAATAAATAACTCAGTTCACCCGATTAAAATACTCGTATATAACTCAACTATAAATCATGCTACAGATATCTTTAGCTTTTGGCAGAGGGAAGATCTTGAACGAATAAATTTTACACTGATATTAAGTTTAATCTCTCACTGCGCATTTGGCAAAACTTACTGTATATATGAAGAAGATCGTGGAGCGTCTACCTTTGTTACTAATTAAATCACTCACCTGTGTCCTTGATGACGTACATCCCCTGACGTCATCGAGGGGGCCTGTGTAATAAACAACACCTGGCTGTGTGTGTGTCTGAAGGCCGAAGGATAACACTGCCACCTGATGATCGACTCCTACAATTACTCCTAACCTAACCTAACCTAACCTCACCTCACCTAACCTAACCTCACCTCACCTCATTTAACCTCACCTCACCTCACCTAACCTCACCTCACCTCACCTCACCTCACCTAACCTAACCTAACCTCACCAGACATGTGAAGAAGTCAACAAAGGAATTTACTTCGATGGAATAAGATTAATGAATTCAAAGGGTAATTTAATAATATGATGTTACCGATACCAAATATGACAACACGTTTTAAGTGTGATCGTGAACGTATCTGGCGCGTGTTAAAAGTATATTGGACAGCTTGTTAACCTAACCAGTAGCTATGTGGGAATCTGAGAAGGTAGCAACTATCCAGGGGGCTCGTAAGGTCACTCGTGGAGAAGAAATTATGATCGAATTCAAGTTTAAGGTTGACCAGGGCCATTGGTGGAGCCTGAAATGTGAAACTCATGTGGGTGGGTTGGTGGTTGGGTGGGGTGGGTTGGTGGGGTGGGGTGGGGTGGGTTGGGGTGGAGACCAGATCCAGATTCCCAAACGGTCCTAAGATAAACATTGCCTCTTAACACAAAACTTCAGCTAAAAATATAAATAAAATTCAAACATGGCATCAAAATCACCACAACACTTTGCCTTAATATATTAGATACGTTCATATAATACCAATCAGGGGCAAAATATCTTATACTAATTGTGTCTGTGATTAGGTTAGGTCAGGTCAGGTCAGGTCATATTTTTTCCCCAATTACGAGACCTAATAATATAACCCTCTGGGAATTTACTCAGGGCCGTCGAGTGCCAGTGTGACCCTCTTTACACGTGCGTGGCGTCATGGTTGGCACTCCTCCAAGGCACCCTGGCTTCTTAGCTGTCTGGCACCCCCCTAACCCCCCCCCCCCCCTTGTGTCTCGTCCTACTGCTGCCTCACCCTGTGCTAGTTCTGTCTCTCAGTTTCTTCACCCTAGGTAAAGTTCACCCTACATGCTTCACCCTAGAGCTCCCTTATGACCTGATTCTCTTACCTTAGACTTCCCTCACACCCCCCTCACCCTACACCCCCATCACCCTACACCTCCCTCACACCCCCCTCACCTTACACCCCCCATCACCCTACACCTCCCTCACACCCCCCTCACCCTACACCCCCCATCACCCTACACCTCCCTCACACCCCCTCACCTCACACCCCCCTCACCTTACACCCCCCATCACCCTACACCTCCCCACACCTCCCTCACCCTCCCAATATAGTTCTAGGCTTTTCACACATAATATAACACATCAATAAATTAGACTCAACAGCCACAAGCATTATAGAAACACAGCTGACACATACATTCCTCAGCTGACACATACATTCCTCAGCTGACACATACATTCCTCAGCTGACAGATACATTCCTCACTTGACACATACATTCCTCAGCTGACACATATATTCCTCAGCTGACACATACATTCCTCACTTGACACATACATTCCTCAGCTGACACATACATTCCTCAGCTGACACATACATTCCTCACTTGACACATACATTCCTCAGCTGACACATATATTATTTGTGAGGAAAGAAATAATAGACGTTTGATGCAGTTACATACATACTATTGACATCTGTTCCAATTATAATGTAAACTACTGAGGTAACACAGCCTTCAGATATATGTATGTGTGTGTGTGTGTGTGAACAACAACATGAAGTACAACACATCCTGGAGGATAGCGAATGTAATACCGATCTTCAAGAAGGGGGATAGATCACTATCCTCTAACTACCGCCCAATCAGTCTAACATCAATAGTAGGCAAATTACTGGAAGCAATCATTTCAAACTCTATTCGAAATCACCTGGAGAAGCACAGATTGATCAATGATTCCCAGCATGGCTTCACAAGCGGACGTTCTTGCCTAACTAATCTATTAACATTCTTTTCATCAGTTTTCGAATCAGTGGACGAGGGGCACAATTATGATGTGGTATATCTCGACTTTAGCAAAGCCTTCGACAGAGTACCCCACGAAAGACTAATTAGAAAGGTAGAAGCTCATGGCATCAAAGGTGACATCCTTAAATGGATTAGGGCGTGGTTACAGGACAGGAAACAGCGAGTGAGCATTAACGGCACTAAGTCCCATTGGAGCAACGTCACAAGTGGAGTTCCCCAAGGCTCAGTACTTGGACCATTATTGTTTATTATATACATAAACGACATAGATATCGGCATAGACAGCAACATAAGTAAATTTGCTGATGATACTAAAATAGGACGTGTTATCAAATCTGACGAGGACTCGGCAAAACTACAGGAGGATCTAAACAAATTTTTCGAATGGTCTGAAAAATGGCAGATGAAATTCAACATTGACAAATGTAAAGTACTCAGTATAGGGAATGTAAACAGGGAAACCAGATACCAGATGAACAACGATGCCATAGAGAAATCCGACTGCGAGAGAGATTTAGGAGTAATGATAAGTAGGAACCTTAAGCCAAGTAAACAATGTGTTTTTGCTCGTAACAAGGCTAATAAAGTACTTGGGTTCATACAAAGGAGTGTTAGTTACAAGACTAGCGAGGTCATCCTAAAACTGTATCTTGCTCTTGTGAGACCACACCTGGATTACGCAGTCCAGTTCTGGTCACCGTATTACAGAATGGATATAGAATCCTTGGAAAGAATCCAGAGGAGAATGACAAGACTAATCCCGGGTATCAGGAACCTTGAGTATAGAGACAGGTTAAAGCATCTTAATTTGCACTCCCTTGAGAGACGTAGAGCGAGGGGCGACCTGATAGAGGTGTATAAATGGAAGGCAGGGCTAAACAAAGGGGACATTACAAAGGTACTCAAATTATCCAACCAGGAGCGAACTCGTAACAATGGTTTTAAATTGGACAAATTTAGATTTAGGCGTGAAATAGGTAAACACTGGTTTGGAAACAGAGTAGTGGATGAATGGAACAAGTTACCAAATATCATCATTAACTCGAATACGCTGAATTGCTTCAAACATAGGTTGGATGCTTATATGAGCAATAGGGGTTGGGTGTAAACGGGACTGCCCAGTATGGGCCAATAGGCCCGCTGCAGTTTCCTCCATTCTTATGTTCTTATGTTCTACCCCGCTGCCCCACCCCTCCGCCCCGCCCCGCTGCCCCACCCCTCCGCCCCGCCCCGCCGCCCCACCCCGCCGCCCCGCCCCGCCGCCCCACCCCGCCGCCATGTTTATATTCATGAGTCACTTCTGGTGTCCAAGTTTTTTTTTTTTCCTTTTAAATAAACTACTACGTCAACTTAGTCTTTATAATTCACTTTAATTTCTAATACCAGTTATCATAGGTTAATGTTTCTTATACATACATACATACATACATACATACATAAACATACACAAATATAATACCCAAACAAACAAACAAATGCAAACAATTATCTATTTTTTAACTTCTGGCTAAAATACAATGAAGACTAATAAGAACATAATTAATTCAAATGTAAGGCAAAGCGACCATCATTACCAGAGCATTATACCTCCTGGTGAGGGGCGCCTTGTGAGGTACTGGAGCGTTAAGACTCGTTGAGGTTAGGTTAGGCTACGTTAGGTTAGGTTAGGTTAGGTTAGTGTTATGATATTTTTTAAGACAAACTGCAATGTTGTTTTGTCATGGGAGAGATGTAAGGGGAGGTGAGAGGGATGGAGGGAAGGTGAGAGGGATGGAGGGAAGGTCATAATTCAAACCACAAGTCAAGAACACTCACACCTGGGGTCAAGTTGTGGTCTATTGTTTATCCTCTTCCCCCTCCTTCCTCCTCTTCCCCCTTATCTTCCTCCCCCAACCCCCCTTCTCCCCCAGTGTCCCATCCTCTCCCTCCTCCTCATTCATCTTCATCATTACCCTCCTTCCTCCTCCACTCCCTTCCTCTTCCTCCTCCTCCCTCTTACCTGCAAGACGCTGACGAAATGAATAAAAAAGTAACCAAATAAAATTTCGTTCACACAAAAGAAAAAAAACTGGACCAATATATCGATCCAATTGGTCATTGATAAAGTTTTAATTTGCACAGTAGTCGCCGTAAACCGTGATGGTAGGAAGGGCAGTCAGTCGGCTGGGTTCACCTTCCAAGCCGAGCGGTATTTCAAAGGAACTGTGAGCAGAATATAAAGCACTAAGGTTAGCTACGTTTGGGCAGGAGGAGGAGAAGGAGGCTGTATGGGTCACATTTAAAACATCTAAGGCTTTCTGATGGCCTTCCCAAAAGTTCCCCTCTCCACAAAACGAAGCTTTTACGACAGTGATAAAAAAAAAAACATATATACATACTATTTACATAAGTTATATCGAGTTAATATTGAAAGTTTCCGTTGACTCCTGGTAAGTATAACACCCAATAGTATGTTACCTTTAGTTTGGTAGTATAAACATGAGGGGTTCAAAACACTTCCACCTTATAACCACCAAACACAGTAGTACACCATATCCCGGACGGCTGCTGACTCGTAAACATGTGAGGGAGAATCAACCAGTCTTCTGTAGTAACGTCTAAAACCCTGAACGACCCAAGAAATTTACTAAACGCCTCACTAAAAAAAGAAGAGGGAGGAGAGACTATCGTTCATCTGTTGTTGTTCAGTGTAGATAAATAAAACTTAAAACTCTGAGGGATGGAACCAAGGACCCGCTAGAGTTACTACTGACTGTCTATACCCACCTCCCCTCGACCACCTTCACTGACCGTCTCTTTCTCTCTCTTAAGTACTGTAACTGTCGTCGTCTTTTCGCTCGCTGTACAGGAAACACTTTCAATTTTACTGTCATGGTGTGGCGAGGTGGCGGCGGCGCGGCGTCTTGCAGGAACCTCTACTCCCTCCCTCGTGTTTTGGTAGTCCTCCAATTTGGACGTGTACATCTGCCAGCCGCACGATAATTTCTACACCAGAATCAACCTTTTCTGATTGAATGAAGACTACAACCAATATGAACGATAACACTGGGAATTCCACCAACCACGTGTATTGGTGGGGGGATGAGGGGGAGGGGGGGTGGGAGAGAGGGGTGACTCCCATACAAACAGGGCGGGCGGGCGGGAGAGCTCAAGGTCAGTACAGTCACCAAGGCGGCGTCTTACTAGCAGCCATGGCCACGTCCAATTCCTCCACTACAAAACACACTTTACCATAACACCACCACGATATCGAATACTGACACACCTAACCTTAATACACACACAAAATCTATTCTGGAATAAGTTAATCGAGAATAAATTTACAAAACCTTGCAAATGGTAACTTATCCCGTTGTCAACAGGATGGCAAAATGACATCACACAAAACAGGTTTACTTTCAATCAATCCTCAAGTTGTGTTTTTATCATGGAGAGAAAATGGGGAGGAGCTTAATGATGGCACGTGTGTTGGCCGTCTGCCGTCTAACCCATCCCCAACTGAGGAAGCCTTCGGAGCCCATGAGTGGCCTTGCAGTACGGCCACTCATCAGCCATGTGCAAAATTCCTGTGTCGACTCAATGAATCCTTTCAGACAGGTGAGCTTAACGCGGAGGGCATGAGGATGGGTGTAGGGAGAGGGAGGATGGGTGTAGGGAGAGGGAGGATGGGTGCAGGGAGAGGGAGGATGGGTGCAGGGAGAGGGAGGATGGGTGGAGGGAGAGGGAAGATGGGCGGGTGTGGGGGGGGGGGGGAGGAGGAGTGTGTTGGGGGAGGTGTGAGGAAGGGGGTAACCCGTTAACCTTTAATCATCTGTGGCTTATATTCCTCTTCACTATTTTCCACCAATAACCAAAAGTGTTTATATCCCCCACCTTTAGACACACCTGTGGTCCTAAGACGTATTTTTTACCTTCCTAAACTTAAGATAAGGTTACCGGAGATACAAGTCCACCCACCAGCTGAGGACACGGCCGAACCATCTCGCCGGGGACAAAGAGGCGAGCCACCAGAGCGCCGTGGGGGGGGGGGGGGAGGGAGGGAGGGAGGGAGATGGAGTTAAGGAGGGAGAGGGAGGTGGGGAGGGGAAGGGAGAGGGAAGGAGACGGGGGGTGAGAGGGAGGGAGTAAAGCAGGTCGGTGAACTTCTAGCAGGAAAGTGAACAACCTCAGTACGTGAACCATGAACAACACTTAGGCTCAGACAAACACAGGAAGGCTTGTGTGTATAGTGTGTGTCGAGGTGATTCCAGCTCTAAGATTATGTAAAGCTTCAGCAATTTAGTGATCTGCTGGGACAAAAATGAAATGTGACTTTGTAAACGAGGTACAGGTGATAATGACGCCGGCTGGATGAAGGGGATAATGACGCCGGCTGGATGAAGGTGATAATGACGCCGGCTGGATGAAGGTGATAATGACGCCGGCTGGATGAAGGTGATAATGACGCCGGCTGGATGAAGGTTTATGTTGGTGTGAGGAGCAGAGGAGAAACGACTCACCAACACTCAGACAAGTTACAGTAAGAGTAAATAAACACCCGAAGCTACGTACACACTTGTCGTCTATTTGAACAGGTGAGGTGGGTAATGACCGAGGTGGCATGTGTCTGGCTGCCATTACTGTGAAAGACATCATAAATCAACAACAGATGGCGTCAGAGTGTAATCAGGGAAACTGAACTAAACCTAAGGTAATAATAATATGGAATTGTCTTCAAACACACGTAATTCAAGTTCATAATATAACAATTTCCTCAACAAACTTCAAGGTTAATGAACACAGCGAAGAAATCAGTTTTGAGTTAAGTAGTCTCCGAGGAAGTCTCATCTCAATAACACTCTTTGAAAATGAAATTGTGTACTGAATCTTTCCCAGTACAGGTTGTCCCCACAGCTTCTGATGCTGTGTAGGGCGAGGAATTTTTTTTCTACCCCCATCACAAACACGGAACCAGTCTTACCATCCCCCAAACTTGACTCCCCTCCAGGTAAAAACAGCTTGCCAATGTCACCCTCACAAGGTCAATATTCTTCACCCGATACAGCAATATCATATCACTGTTATATTCTAACTCGAATCAGTAATGACATTTTGGAGAGCACTATTAGCGTAAAACAAAGCATTATTCAACTAGTTTGTTTATAAATGAACAATAGACACCTGAAGAAGAGATATTTCAAGCCCATTCGGTGTTAACGACAGACATACTGATGGAAACACAACATAACACCTTGGCGCGCGCGCACACACACACACACACACACATACATCACCTGTTCATATACTGTGTACACTATACCTGTACCAAGTTATGTGAAATTTTGATTAAAAACTAAGAGACGAGTTGATTACGACACAAACTTCTAATTACTAACAGGTAGAAGTTTTGATCACACACACACACACACACACACACACACACTTCCCTCACTATAGTACAGTACCGCCAGTGGCCACAGCCTCCTAAACAATACCCAGTAAGAACTAAGAAAGACAGAACAATATTGAACGACTACAGGTCAAACCCTCAACAAGGTAACCCGATCTAATCACTGGAATTGGACAAAATCAAAACTTGAGATTTCAATCCTACTGTAATAGGCAAGGGAGCCCCCCCCCCCCTCCCATTTGACCAGTCACATGCTCAAGTTTTCTCTATCTGGGGACGAGGAAAAACCCACAAGGATTTAGTTAATTGTATTTTATAGACAGGAAGTTCGTGGCCCGACTTACACCTGGTCTCACCTGCTCTCACCTGGCCAGATTTCACTCAACATTAGGAACGAAAGATAATTAATTATTAACCTCATGATATTCTACACTTAATATAATTATCTACCACTTAAGTATAATTATATTTTCTTTGAGGTAATAAATGTCAATATTAATTAGACCTAGAGCATTGAGATATAATATATAGAGATATTTGATAGACATATGTGGCCTGAACAACGGCCGAGGGGGTAAAGAAACGACAGGGAGGATGGTCAGAGAAGGCAAATATTATTCAAGAAAAAGAAACAGAATGTGAGTTTGGTTAGGTTAGGTGTGGACTTGAACCCACTTGATCTGTAACCTTTAAGTCAGCTGTGTGGTGATTGACGCCCCTCTCCCACGTGACCGCAAGAATGTTAGATCTTATTAAGTCAACATTTCACCACACTGCGTCCACCACATCTCCACACTGCGTCCACCACATCACCACACTGCGTCCACCACATCACCACACTGCGTCCACCACATCACCACACTGCGTCCACCACACCTCCACACCTCATAGCCTACGTCACATACGTCTTGAACTGGATTAAATCGTGTTTTATAATAATTTTCGATGACTGAGTATCTTATTTTACCTATACATCAAGAACTATAAGTCAAGTAGAACCAAAAAAGTCCATGTATAAAAAGTTATGTTTTTGAGGAATTTATAATATTTTTTTTTAAGTTGCTATGAGTTGATTTACATATTCAAAACCCACATACTATACTAATCTCAATCTATAACTATAAGACCTAAATATTAAAAAACTGAAATAAATTTTAATTATGTATCCAATACCTAACATGACAGATCACCACCAATTAAAAGTTATATTGTGGTGAAAATGTTAAAAGTACATTAAAAAAAAAATACACATTCTTTGTAGTCTGTGTTAAACGTGTAGCAAGACCCACGGCATAATGACCCAGCCAAGTCTGAATACAAACCATGTCCCTTGTGTAGCCAGCCTCCTAAACCCTTATGCACTTGTTCAACTCCTTTTTTTTATGACAGCAAAACAGTCCACCATGACTACTTAAAACAGTTCTGAAGCATAAAGAAAATCCCCAAGAACTATTCCGCACTACAAAACTACAAAACAGTAAACCTAAACACGAGACTACATACTACAGTAGGTTTAAGTACAGGTTTAGGTAGTGTAAACAAACTAATGATGGCCCACAATATGACCCATAAACCACAATTCATTAATTCCGGGTAATGAGGACACACTAACCTGTCTTTTATCTGAAGTTCCATTATATAATATTTCCGTATTACGTTTCCATCATAAGTTATTCACCACATTACGTAATATTCTATGTGATGTGTTTGTTGCATAGGCTTGGTATGTATAGTGTATGGCAGGGTGTATAGTGTATGGCAGGGTGTATAGTGTATGGCAGGTAGTATAAGTGTGGCAGGGTGTATAGTGTATGGCAGGGTGTATAGTGTAGCAGGGTGTATAGTGTGACAGGGTGTAGTGTGGCAGGGTGTATGGTGTAGCAGGGTGTATGGTGTGGCAGGGTGTATAGTGTGGCAGGGTGTATAGTGTGGCAGGGTGTATAGTGACAGGGTGTATAGTGTGGCAGGGTGTATAGTGTAGCAGGGTGTATAGTGTGGCAGGGTGTATGGTGTAGCAGGGTGTATAAGTGTGGCAGGGAGCAGCACCCCCAAGCGACACTGACTGATGATCGTGACGTCAGCATACTATCCACTACAACAAGAGGGACTTAAACTGTCCCTACAATATGGTACTTTGACATCCTAGTGACATCATCCAACGGGTAACAACATCCAACGTGTAACATCATCCAACGTGTGACACCATCCAACGTGTGACATCATCCACCGTGTGACAACATCGAACGTGTGACATCATCTAACGTGTAACATCATCCAGCATATGACACCATCCAACGTGTGACATCATCCAACATGTGACATCATCCAACGTGTAACAACATCCAACGTGTAATATCATCCAGCATATGACACCATCCAACGTGTGACATCATCCAACATGTGACATCATCCAACGTGTAACAACATCCAACGTGTAACAACATCCAACGTGTGACATCATCCAGCATATGACACCATCCAACGTGTGACATCATCCAACATGTGACATCATCCAACGTGTAACAACATCCAACGTGTAACAACATCCAACGTTTAACAACATCCAACGTGTGACATCATCCAACGTGTGACATCATCCAACATATAACATCATTCAACGAACAAAAAAATTTATACCCCACATTATAACTATGAAGGCAAATAAGGAAATGTTTCTCAGTGCCTGTCATTAGTGGTGGCGCTGCCTCTGGACAGACCTAAACACGCACAACAACAGCAGCACAAGACGTTATCACGATCTGGGCATAGTTATACCAAAAGACTCGTTACAGAACCATCTCCTCAGGTCATTATACTCGTACTATGTTATCTCCCTCACCTACAGTACATACTATAACTGTGTTGTTTATAAAGTAGAATGATATTTTATACAAGCAACTATAATTAAATTAGGTGGGGGTTTTAGACATGTTAGATTAGATTAGGTTAGGTTAGGTTAGGTTAGGGTTACAGTCATTGTGAGTCAGCTTTATCGTATTATGCTAAGCTATATAATGACTTCATGGACAAACATACAGACAACATCGTATATACATAACAAGACGACATTCTAACAGCAAAAATACTACTACTACTACTACAACTAATAATAATAATAATAATACAACTAATAATAATAATAATAATAATAATAATAATAATAATAATAATAATAATAATAATATACCCGGACATGTAACAAGACCACTAAGAACATCATCCCAGCTATCATAACAGCCTCTCAAAATATATAGTTTTTTTTTTATAAAGGAAAATATAGATGACAATTATGTTCGGAACACAAAAACTATTATATCAACACTGAACAATTTCCTATTTTATCTCGTGTTTATATTCGCTCTGTGTGTGTGTTGTGTGTGTGTGTATGAGCGTGTGTGTATGAGCATGTGTGTGTGTATGAGCATGTGTGCGTGTGCGGAAAACTCCCCCCCCCCCCAAAAAAAAAAAAACGAGTAACTTCATTATGACCAAATCAGTAATGTTAGCAGAATTCTGTCTAATGGACATGAAATTTAATCTCTGATCACTTAGAATCAAAGAACGTGATCAAGGGACAGCCACACATAGAGCTAATTACTACACCACTAAACTGATGAAGTGATTTGGTAAAGAAGTCAGCGGTCGATCAATCAGTCGGTCGGTCGGTCAGTTAATCGGGTGGTTAGCTCGTTAATAAACATCAAATCACGAAGGTAAATCAAAGGTCAATGATCATAGGTCAAACAATACACTGAAGATTAACAAAACATCTCAAACAAGTAGACATATATTCCTTTGAAGATTGACCTAAACAGATGACTAGAGCATAAGAAATATCTCAACCAGTCATGATCACAGGCAGGGCCACAGTCACGCGAACGACGTGTGTGTTAATCTAGCGGCAGTACACACACACACACACACACACACACACAATCACTTCAGTAAACAAACAGAAAAATATATCGCAATAATTAAAACATTTTATCAATAACAACTCTTGTGATAATTAAAGGTGTTAAGCATGTCTTATCATAGGAGCAATTTAGACTCCAGGAACAATTAGTATTATGTTGGGGAGGAGGGGATGGGGAGGAGAGGAGGGGATGGGGAGGAGAGGAGGGGATGGGGAGGAGGGAAGGGGATGGGGAGGAGGGGAGGGGATGGGGAGTAGAGGGACAGTAACACTACTTCCATGGCTAGTATGACACGAAGCCACTGCCTCGATACCACCCACCCATAGATCTTTATACGGGTACATTAACGGTTGGTTTTGAATACACACACCTCCTCGTCACCTGCCCCTGTGGGTGTATGATGGGGGCTTCGTCACTACTCTCCTGCAGCTGAGTGTATGTTTATGTCGAGTTTTTTACAGATGGCTGCTACTGGGGCCACTGACCTCGATGTGTGTGTGTGTGTGTGTAAACATATACATTAACTAAGGTAAACAGTAATAATGTACACGCTAAATAGTCAACTTCAATGAACTTCCTACACTATGTAATTACACACACACACACACATTACACCTTAAACATTGTTGTTCCTGTACCGTATTAAACCATCTAAGATAAAACACCGTAATTACATTTTATTAATTACTCATTTGCACGTTCAAGGTATCGTTAATTACTTACTCCCTACTTAACCACGTTGTTCTTTTCATTACACATATAGCGAACACCAGGCTTAATAAATCGTACGAAACAGGTGTTGGCAGTGGACGTTAAATAAACACACACATACGTATTTCCTGTGCATTACACCTGGCTCATGTTATACCTGTCACACCTGTCAATGTTATCATGCATGGAGTCACCCTGGAGTTGTTTTACCTGAGGTGTGTGTGTGTGTGTGATGTAAGCTGTGAGAAATACTTTAATATATGCGGTTCTATTATGTCACTCACAACACGGTCCTCCCTGTAAGACACCCTCATGAAGGTGTTTTGAGCGCAGGTAGGCATCATACATACATACATGCATTTATAACAGCATACAAAACATACACACAAATGTAATCATAGACATATGGAAGCAAAAACACACACCCACACACACGTCTTAATAACATACCTGAGTTAAGGTGTTTGGTAGCCTTGACACTGCAGGGGTGAGGACCAGGGAACAGAGTGGCCCCTTGACTGCCCTCCCTCGCCCCAGCAGACGTAGCACTGCCCCACACTCCATTGTTGCCCTAAGAACAATACTGACGGAGGGAGCCTTAGCTTGCACAGGCCCAAGTTACACTCGCTCACTCACTAAGCTGGACCTTTTAGCTTGTATTCAACTCCTGGCCCTTAGCTAAGCACTGTGACACAGGGGGGGGGGGAGGGTGTGTGAGTTCGACGTGCACTACAGTAGGGTCGCCTGCCTCTTAATGTCCTCTGTACACTGAGAGAGGGGGGAGGGGGTCGCTCACTCACTCACCCAGCACCGCGCTACAGCCTCTTGATGCTTTCTGGATACCTTTTTTTTCTTCACCGTTAGAGGATGCTCATATGATTTCACTACTGTATTTTCTATAATATAAATTCTAAATAAATTCACTACTACGCACTACACACACACACAGCTTGACTTGTATCCTATCTACGTCACACACTGGTAATTTGGATTCGTTGTTAGTTATGGAGGGAGGTGTGGGAGCGAGCGTTGGGAGAACAACACGGGTAAGTAAAGGAGCACTTAGCACCGCCAGCCAGCCCAGTAGTGATCACTTGAGGTCGTCCTCGGGGTGGTGGTTATCATTGGCCTAACAAGTGGTGTCTGGTGTGCAGCAAACAGTCACTAAGCGTGAAGTGGGTAGTAGGCATGGCCCGGGGGGGAAGGGGGTTAAGTGTTAGTAGTGTGGGTGTGGTGGTAGTAGTAGTAGTAAGTATGGAGTGGTAGGAGAGGGGTGGCAACAAGACCTGAGCGGCGGGGTGGCGCACGTAACCTCACGATCTCACAGCCACGGACAGACTGCTGCTGCCCGGTGGAGCTTGGCCCGACTCGCCCGAGATACTTGCGTAGCGGCGACGGCTTGCTGCTTCACTCCACCAGATGCCACACACCGCCACGCTCACGACCTTCACGCTCCGCCACAAAACGCTTACATCCTCAAACACCGTACGTACGCTACAACAACACCTTCCTCACAAGGGAGCCACACGACGTAAATAAAATATTATACAAAAATATCTTATCATCACTGACCAAAGCCTGGCTGCCACACAGCGAGCGTCATGGTTGCCATGGAGAGGGGGGGCTAGGCCTACTCCACTCCACTCTTGACAATCCCCTGTGGCGTGACTCGTGGCACGTTGTACTGTACATTCAGTAGTAGTCATTCACTCGACCACACGAATAATAACAGCAGCACAGCAGATTTAATTACCGTCATACAGTGTAATGATGTCTTGCAAATTCAGCTGAATGAAATGACGAAAGTGAAATAATTGAATTTATATATTTCCCCTGATTTTCTAAAAGCTTCGTCCAAGAAAAACTACAGCGAGTATAGGCAGCACTCTGTGTGTGTGTGTGTGTGTGTGTGTGTGTGTGTGCGTGCGCGTGTGAATGTGCGCGTGTGTATCAGTGTGACGTGTATTGGTGTACGTCTCCACTGTCCTGGCTTCCGGGGTTCACTGACCCATTGACAGTAATATGTGGGGCCTTACTAACATTAACACAACTGGGGGATCGGTGGTAGAAGCGGTGCCGTTCTTACCTCGCAAGCGAGATGTCACGGGTTCGATTCCCGGGCCGGTGGAAGTTGTTTGGACTTACTTCCTAGCCCCCATTAGTCCCTGTTCCCCTAACAGTAAAGTAGGTACCTGTTGTAAGTCGAAAGTTGCGAATTCGTATTCAGGGAGTTGGAGCTTCCAATAACTTGATGACATAAACCACTGACTCTTCAGGCTTCTACGCCCTTAACTCATGAGACATAAAAAGGCAAGCATGAACTTAGCATGCTTCCCTGTTGGGCGCTGTAAACGCTTCTGCCCTTCACCTTACACAAGGCTGTGGGGGAGCGCCCAATAAATAAATAAAAAAAAAAAATAAAAAAAAATAAATAAAAATTAACACAACTCAAGTGTATAATAATATTTATATCACACTGGAATAAATGATAATAAACTTCAATAATAATAATAATACTAAAAGACAACCGGGAAATTCTCAATCATATAAATGACCTTGACTTCTACCAGTAACCCCAAAATCAATGTTATGTTTCTCGACGCATGGGAACTCTTAGTCTACAAGTGGGAAGTGTAGCGGGCAGAACAATAACAAAGACGACGAACATAATAAACACTGGCCTCAGTTATAAGTCTGTATCATCCCTGTCAAAAAAAAAAATAGTGATTGATTAAGTAAAAGAATGAGGAGGGGGGAAGAACACAACCCTGGGGCACAAATACACAACGTTACGTCACTGGAACAATACTCTCTTTATAGCTGCATAGATCCAGACGATATATGTAGGAAAGTTAGGTGTGTATCTACTTAATTCAGAGGATTATTTATTTAATTCAGACCTTTACCTGGATTAAAGATTGTATGCCTGTCTGGGGATATAACTGAAGTGTTGAGACCAAGGCAAATAAGAGTCATTGTACCAGCCTATGTTTCCTGAAGGTGTAATGAGTAGTCAGTGTACCAGCCCGTGTTTCCTGAAGGTGTAATGAGTAGTCAGTGTACCAGCCTGTGTTTCCTGAAGGTGTAATGAGTAGTCAGTGTACCAGCCCGTGTTTCCTGAAGGTGTAATGAGTAGTCAGTGTACCAGCCCGTGTTTCCTGAAGGTGTAATGAGTAGTCAGTGTACCAGCCCGTGTTTCCTGAAGGTGTAATGAGTAGTCAGTGTACCAGCCCGTGTTTCCTGAAGGTGTAATGAGTCACCAGCACCAAATAGATGTACCGCCAACACCCCGTCTTTAAATGAGTTCCGCGGAGCCTGTTTGATCTGCTCGCCACAGAAGAACAAGAAGAACAAGAACAAGAAGAAAAACAAGAAGGAGAAGAAGAACAAGAATGAGAAGAACATGAAGAACAAGAACGAGAAGAACAAGACGGTACATGAAAAGTCTCTTACCTACCACATTTAAAGTGATAAGTAGCCAGCACAGGTTCTCGAGTGAGTCAGGAGGGCCACCTACGCCTATACTAATATATGCCTATACTAATCCTAATCTTGTGTGTATAAATTTAATAATGAATTTTCTCCGTCCTTTCCTGACACTTACCTGTAGGCTTTAGATAGAGAGTCTTATCAGGTGATTACTTCCTGCCACACACACACACACACACACACACACACACACTATCTGGTGTTTGTTTACTGCCCTTCCCCTCACCTGCCAGTCAGTCAAAGTAAAGGTGGGTGTCATGTGTGTCCGGAAAAAATATCACAGGAAAAAGTCACAATTTCGGATATGAAAAAAAGTTACGAGATATATTGTCATTTTTTCTTCTTCTGAATAGCACAAAGAAGGTTAGGTTAGGTTAGGTTAGGTTACTTTGGATTAGATTAGCTGAGGTTAAATTAGGTATAGGTTAGGTCAGGTTAAATGCTCTGTTAAGTTAGGTTGAGTTCGGAGACGTGAGATGCGATGGTGTTCAGTGACAGGAGGCTGACACACGCTAGAGAAGGGCTGGCATAGGGTAGTGTAGAGTCAACACTAGTGCCCCCAAGTACGGGAGAGGCTGCAGTCCCCACACCTCGAGACCAGCATGACCCACAACAGTCTGTCTGGTCGATAAAAAACAATTAAAAAATACACTTCTCTAATTTCCAGTTAAATAAGCCTCCTATATTGATTGGCTGAGTGAATCTCGTGTACTGATTAGCTGAGTGAGCTTCGTGTACTGATTGGCTGAATGAATCTCGTGTACTGATTGGCTCTTGGCTCTTCCTTTATCGTGACGTCTCGACCTCTCCCTCCCCTCCCTTCCCCTTCCCTCCTCTCCTCCTCACCCTAATTTTCCCCGCGAGGTTCTGGGAAAAGGAAAGGAGTCACTCATGATGCTGCCGTCTCTTGCCTCTCGGAAAACCCAAGTCCCTGATCACGTTGTATTCACAGAGACCAAAAAAAAAAAAAAATCATTACTCTGACCTGTAACTCCGATATCACGAGCTAAGTTAGGTCTTATGTACATCGTCTTGTTAAGTTGAAACTTCTTACACAAAATTCCCCTGGCGTTAGTTAGTTAGTTTTAGTTAGTTAACCGGTATTAGAGACAGGTTCCCAGGGCTTGACTTTAATTACAGGTATCTACAGGTACGACTCAACTATGCCAATGTAAAACTATGTAAGCAGGAAGTTATGGTATACAGTACAAGGTGTAGTATACAGTAAGGTGTAGTATACAGTAAGGTGTAGTTGTATACACAATAAAAATGAAATTAAAAGTTGTTTATTACCAATTTACCAACAGCTGTGAACAAAATACATAAACATATATATATACTGTGTTTTATGAGGACCAACCATCGTGAAATTGACCTAATGATCCCTTGTAAACAATTACCACTTTATAAATACTCTTAGTTCACTTTAACCACGCCATCTATGGACTTAAATGAGATACAAAGCTTTACTGGTTATTACTTAAAATCACACTCTTGATTTTTAATAGTAAATATGATCACTTTAGTAATGTGGTAAGTGATTAAGTAAGTTTATTAGTAGTAGTAGTAGGATATTTAATATTAAGGTAATTAAATGGTGGTGAAGGTGTGGCTATTGGGGGAGGCTGGAGGCCACGTTTAAAAAAAAAAAGTAGTAGTTGTAGCAGCAGTAATAGTAGTGGTGGTGGTAGTAGTAATAGTAGTAGTAGTTTTAACCATTGAAAATAGTTCTGAAAGTTATCGAGGAGCAAAGCCACACTGAAAAGCAATATATCCAATCATTAATGAAAACTTTTAACACTTACGAGACACATCGCATTACTGTTAACGAGCTACACGACCGTAAAGATAACTAACAAGTCTTGTCTTAACCATTGAATGTATCGGCGCATTAAGGCGGTCAGAACCATATGACACCACCAGTAATTATGTCACGGTAATTATACACAGAATTAATAAGCTGGTGTATAATTGCTACGAGTAAATCAACAATTATACTATAATTGTCCTTTGTTATAAACGATATTATTACTGTTGAATGATGTGAGTAATTATAGAGATTTTAATAATTAATAATGATACGAGTAATGGTTCCTGTATGTAGTCTGAGAGCTGAGTAAAATTATATTAAATTACGAAGATTCATATGGTGATCCCGAGGTAATGGTGACCGAAGTAAACAGTAAACAATGAATGGTGAGCCAAACTATAAACAATAAAACAAAACAAAAAAGGTCAACTAATAGAAGGTCACGAAGAGCTGTTAAAAAAATAAATAAAAATCAATGAATAACAAAATCTCTGAGTAACAAAGTCTCAAACCAATGAAATAAAAGTCAATAAAAGCACAGATTAAGTCAATCACCAAGCACACGTCACTGAGCAATCACACGTAAGTCAGCGAGTAATTAAGAATGCAAAAGATATTACTGGAAAACAAAATCAAGCCTTTAAAACCGGGTTCGTATCCTGAATGAAGATATGACCTGCAATTTGGGATAAAACAGGGACTCTAGGTCACCCAAAATGGCAGGTAGAAATAAATAGGAAATGGACTGAGAATAGGTGGTAATTGGGTACGTTCCTTGTCCCCAGTTAAAAGTGGAAGGAGTTAACGTTTGAGACTCCGTAATTTAATGTTAAGGCTCCGTAATTTAACGTTTGAGGCTCCGTAATTTAACGCTGAGGCTCCGTAATTTAACATCGAGGCTCCGTAATTCAACGTTGAGGCTCCGTAATTTAACACCGAAGGCTCTGTAGTGTCCATCACCCTAATCAGTGAAGGAAGGAAATCGACAATGAAAGACCAACACACACACACACACACTCACACACACACACACACTCACACACACACACACACACACACACACACACACACTTCCTCTTGACCAATTCAAGTAAAAGGCTTCCACACTATACACTTGACGAACTAAGTGTGATGCCCTCGATACAAGTCAAGGAGAATGTGACCAACACTGTGGTCTATAAGTGCTTCAGGAGGGTGGCTGACCTCCCAAAGGGCTGTCAACACACCTAAGAACAAAACAAAACAGTGTTACCAATGCAAAACACTACACACACACACACATCACAGTAGTCGTACCAGTGTAAAAAAAATTTAAGTGTTACCAACTGGAGTTTCCTTTTTGAAATGACTTAGGATATGAACACAAAACTCTTACCTCACTCTGACTACTTGTGGACACTAGACACGCCATTAGATGCTTACCTGCAGAGCAAAAAAACAACTCGTTAATTTTATATACAATACAATATAGGTAAGATATTGACACACACTGCGGAAACATTAGTCTCTCTCTCTCTCTCTCTCTCTCTCTCTCTCTCTCTCCTTCCTATATGGCAACGTGAAATAAGTCAACATAAGTGATTTTCGTGCAATTAATCAGGGAGCAATAATAACACTCAGTCAACCAATCAGAGTACCGTCTTCATATCTGAGGGTTGGTGACCACAGTCCTCCACTCTTGGGTTGTTTTTTACATATCCTCTAACCTAACCTAAGAGTAATAATACACCATCCAAACTTTCCCTACAACTTAACAAAACTCTAGAATAATTAACAGAAAACTAACGCCTCATTCACAGTAAAATCTCACGTATGTTAAGAAAATACTAACATTACTCAGTATGGTTAAATATATAATGTCCCAGTATACAACATGTTAATATACTATACCTGGAAGATAAACAATTAACTTAATATTAACACTAATTAGGCAGGTATTTTACTCTCCATTAACAAAGTGAGAGTTTGATAGCTCCGTGTTTACAGTCCACTTTGCAATTCCTTCATTAATTTCAGCTATAACCACCACACATATCCTTCTCTAATTATGCCAATGAGATGAAACGATACACCATGTGGATAAATGAATTACTAATGAAATACCATGATTAATCTTTCTTGATTAGTGGACAGCATAATATAACCTTGAGAAGAACCCAGGTACATCATCTCAGTTTAACCTGTTGTATTATGTAAGGGAACAACACCTAAGAAATTGTTGTATTATCTTCTTGATTTTAGTACCCCCCAAAATATGTGTTTGAAAATATAATAAAAACAGGAGAGCTGGGACGTGTGTGTGTGGTACTCATACAGGTTCTGAAGGGCTACCCCCATACTCCCCACCTCCGCTCCTTACACACCCTCATTACCTCCCTCACTACACTAAAGGTACCTCAACATTGTGTAGTCACCCCTCCCCCCCCCCCCCCCCCCACACACCCTTGTATGTGATGTTCCACTCTTGTTAATTGCTTCACTCACTCTTACCTTTACCGCTAAATCAACCTTTACTTTACAACTTTTTTTTTAAACCCCTTTTAGTGTTTTTTCTTTTTAATTTCCTATTATTTTTTGTAAGTCAATATTGTGTTTATTTTTTTTATTGCAAAAGTATTTAATTAGTTTTCCTCCCAAGTTATGATGTTATATTTTTTTGTTGATTATCATTCTTAACACACACACACACACACACATCTGCAAATTTGGTAAGAAGCTTCTGCACCATCCTCGACACCGGCTCCTACTACCACCTGAGATCCCTAGCCCGAGAATTGCTGTTCGACACCACAACCGCATCCAGCCCATACGTGCACGAACTGATCGCCATAAGAACAGCCCAGTCCCAACCATTGTAAAAATTATCAATAACTTGTAATAAACCAGTGTATTCAGTCCCATTAAACACTACTTCTTGCACTGTCACTATGTTGAAATGAACTGTAGTTTGAGCTTTTCCCCATCTAGTTATTATATGTCTTATTTGTGTCACTTATGTTACTTGTATATTATTTGTAATTCGTAACCCATTCCCCAAATATGTAACTGTATATTTTCAGCCTTCTGGCTGCCAAGCTCCTTCAATAAACCGTTAATTATTATTATTATTATTATTATTATTATTATTATTACACACACACACATATAGGAAATACAAGCGTGAGTGGGCCTACGTGTCTGTCTGTCTGTCTGTCTGTTGGTCTTTATCAATTGTTTAGTTAAGTATGTATGTATGTATGTATGTATGTATGTATGTATGTATGATAGAGAGAAATGAATGAAAGAAAGAAGTGGAGTAGAGAAACAGTACCATGAGACATAGTGACATGGCTTAGAAATAAAGAAGACTATTATTATTAACAGTAGTTGTAGTACTTATTGACAAGGATATAAAAACAAAACAACGGGTAATTTTTTTTCAATTTTATTTATTTTTTTACATATCAGTTGAGGCAGGCACCTTGGGGACTCGAACAACAAATCCTGTAAAACTGCCAGTAGGTTTGCGGGACTTCTTTGGGGTTATATCCTTGGGCCACCCGTTCTCCTGGGGTACCTGGGTGGGCTTGCGGGGCACACGTTGACGGGGTTCTCTCTGGGGCTTGGGTGTAAGGGAAGCCAAAGTTTGGGTGGGCTTGCGGGGCACTCGTTGACGGGGTTCTCTCTGGGGCTTGGGTGTAAGGGAAGCCAAAGTATGGTTGAGCTTGCGGGGCACTCGTTGACGGGGTTCTCTCTGGGGCTTGGGTGTAAGGTAAGCCAAAGTTTGGGGTGGGCTTGCGGGGCACTCGTTGACGGGGTTCTCTCTGGGGCTTGGGTGTAAGGTAAGCCAAAGTTTGGGTGGGCTTGCGGGGCACTCGTTGACGGGGTTCTCTCTGGGGCTTGGGTGTAAGGGAAGCCAAAGTTTGGGTGGGCTTGCGGGGCACTCGTTGACGGGGTTCTCTCTGGGGCTTGGGTGTAAGGTAAGCCAAAGTTTGGCTGCTTTCTTCAGCTTCAACCAACTCCAGCCATGAGAGGCGGGAGCTGAGGAAACAAGAGATGTCCAATTTCTCAAAATAAGTCATAACGTCAACTTACCCTTGACCAGCAGTTCTTCTACTGAGGTCAAGTTGAAATTCGGCCACAAACTTCAAAATCTTGCGAAAAAAAATTAATGAGGTTGGAACATTGCCAAGTAAGTGAGACGTAAAGTAGTTTTATAGTGAAGTGAATACTGAGTAGTGTAGATGCTTATAGAGCCTTATAGTGAGGTGAATAGTGAAGATATTGTGTATAGTGACATGGTGAGGTGAATAGTGAAGATGTTGTGTATAGTGCCTTATGGTGAAGTGAATAGTGAAGATGTTGTGTATAGTGCCTTATGGTGAGGTGAAGTGAATAGTGAAGATGTTGTGCATAGTGCCATATAGTGAAGTGAATAGTGAAGATGTTGTGTATAGTGACTTATGGTGAAGTAAATAGTGAAGATATTGTGTATAGTGCATTATGGTGAGGTGAATAGTGAAGATGTTGTGTATAGTGCCTTATAGTGAAGTGAATAGTGAAGATATTGTGTATAGTGACTTATGGTGAAGTAAATAGTGAAGATGTTGTGTATAGTGCCTTATGGTGAAGTGAATAGTGAAGATGTTGTGTATAGTGACTTATGGTGAAATAAATAGTGAAGATGTTGTGTATAGTGACTTACGGTGAAGTGAATAGTGAAGATGTTGTGTATAGTGCCTTATAGTGAAGTGAATAGTGAAGATGTTGTGTACAGTGCCTTATGGTGAAGTGAATAGTGAAGATGTTGTGATTTTACCTTATAGTGAAGTGAATAGTGAAGATGCTGTGTATAGTGCCTTATAGTGAAGTGAATAGTGATGATGTTGTGTTTTTACCTTATAGTGAAGTGAATAGTGAAGATGTTTATTGTGTCTTATAGTGAAGTGAATAGTGAAGATGTCGTGTATAGTGCCTCGCCAATTGCACTGGTTAACCATTACCCCGGAATATGATCTGCAAATCGATTAACATCCAGGCACTTACACACCCACCCACAGACCCAGCCTCACAAAACCACCCACACGCCCCCACCCACAGCTAGACGAAAACGCGGGCATAGTGAGTAAGGGGAAGGAAGTTAAACAAACAAGTGAAATGTACCAATGAGGGACCTGTTTACTAACGCAAACGCAAACGCAAACACACACACACACACACACACACACACGAAGCGGAAATGAAACAATGACCAACGAAGCAGTAGGCGGAAAGGAGGGTGTGAAATTTAGACAGCAGGAATTAGAACACCTGTGATTCCGCACTTGGACGAGATAGTCATGTCGTTAAGCTGGTACTTAAACACCTGAGGGCTGTCCACTCACCTGTGTTTAAATTCACCATGTGTTTCTCTTATGTTTTTTGATAAATAATAATATCTTGACGTATTGAGCTATATTTTGCTTTTATAAAATAATAATAATAATAATAATAATAAGAAGAAGAAGAAGAATCACAAGGTGTTTGAGAATAGTTTTAAACAGATATCAGTTTTTATATCAAGTGTCTGTCCGTGTGTGTGTGTGTCTGTTGTGGGTCAGTGACTGGAGAGCTTGTGAGGACGACGTACTGTAGGTGTTACTGAATGAATGAGGTGTCTGTCTGTCTGTCTGTCTACCTCCTCCACACACACACACACACACACAGTAAATAACCTCATATCTTTAATTTTTGTTTATTTTAACGTTTCAGTCTTAAAATATAAACTTACTTCTGAAACGTATATTTTTTTCCTATATATATATACGACAAAAATAATACTGTATCACTATTTATTCTCGTGGATTCGGGAGCGAGAGTTGGTGGCCATTTAGCTAAATACTGTATGGTAGTTGATGAATCAGTCTAGCGGAAATTGACCAATCAGGCGAGTATGTGAGGGAGTGAGTAAGCGAGTAGGGGAGTGAGTAAGCGAGTGGGGCAGTGAGTAAGCGAGTGGAGCAGTGAGTAAGCGAGTGGAGCAACGTCTGAGTTTAGTATTTACTCACTTGTCACTTTATATCTCATTCAATCCATCATTCGGCCTTATCACTACATTGGCTGAGGTAATACTGGACCACTTACTGAACCACTTACTGAACCACTTACTGAACCACTTACTGAACCTGTGTTATTGCATGAGTCAGTTGTTCGGTCAAATAGATATGAATCAGTCGAGTCATTTGAGTCATTTACGGGGGTGACCTGACATACCACCTGCATTACTTAACCCCCCGAGGCCTCCACAGGATTTATTCATTAAAATAAAAAAATTCCTTAATATACAAGGGAGTAATTTCAAGGGCCTCACATCCCTGACGAGTCGTTGGGGGCCGAGAGAATACGACACAATGTAAACTAAAGCCTTCCTTCGGGACACAAGGAGGCTGTATAATTACCATTACTGGTCCGCCTACAGTCTCTCTTACATACCCATTTACAGCTGGGTGAACCTAGGGTGCCCCAGACGGCCCTTAGGTCAGGAGACGAAGAGTCGCCGCATCTCCTCTGTAACATTACCAATTATACTCTTACCTTCAGCAATTACCTTGTTAATCTCACCTGAGTTAAATTGGTAGGTTAGGTTAGGTTAGGTGATATGTAATAAATCCCAAACAATGTAACCCGATTCCAGTCATCAGCTACGTGAATGGCGCACTCTGAAAGTCTCGTCACACACACACACAGTCATGCAATTTTCCCTTACGAGACCTCCTACCACTACACTGATGCTTCCATCTCACCACTACCATTCGCTGTATTAAGCCTTCAACTACTGTCCTTCACTCTGTGTGTGTGTGTGTGTGTGTGTGTGACCTAGTGTGCTTGTAATTTTAAAGCATGTGATGCAGGCTGACCAACAAGGAGCAGCCCGCTAGACTTGGTGTCCCTCCCCGTCAACTGGAGACACTGTACTGTAGTTATCTGTGCTGCGACGAGTCTCGGTTCTCCTTACTGCTCATGAGACAAGACCAAAGAGCTCCTTAGGGGAGGGGGGTACCATTGCCCGTAAACTCGGCAGGACCCCTGAGCTGGTAAGGAGACAGGCAGGATTGTAAGGGCCTGGCTGTGTACTGTAAGTACAGTACAGGAGCGGTGTCAGGAAGAGGTTTGGGGTTTCGTACGAATGCGTCTTATTTCAGGGAACCTTTAATGTTTCCCAGACCAGACCAGACCAGACCAGAGGGATGATATATATCGGGGCGCGGGTTGAAGTGTCACGGCTGGAGGAGTTATATCTGCCTGAGTCCGTGCCGGTGCGGCGGAAGTGTCAAGCTAGCCAGCCAACTTCAGAGATCAGGTCAGCCTGGGCCATATTGACCGCGGTAAGTGAGTAGACTGGACATTCTCCCTTGGAGGAAGGAAGCGTCACAACTGGCCGAGTCCTTACGAGCGAATTTTAAAATTACGTTAGTCTAGGTTAGCCACGATCCATCCCGGGTGAAGTGTTGCTAGGATCACCTGTGTACCTGTACGATGTCTGCTTAATTAGCTCCTCGTCACCGTTGATGAAGTACACATGAACAAAGATGGTCCGTGTAGCCTGTAAACTGTCCACTGAAGCATCAGCGGGTGTGTAAACTCTCCCTCACCTTCAGTGTAAAGGCAGGGATATGGTCATGGTGGACCGGGAGTGTCTTTTATCCTCCAAATAAATTTTCAACAAACTCTCAAAGGGGTCCTTGGCTCCCCTTGCCTTCCTCAGAGAGTGCCACGGTGCCCCTTGTCAAGAACCCTTGCCAGCGACGGTGTTTGATCTGTCAGCGACGCCTTAACACTGACCCATAGTATCGCGGATACTACTCCCGGGTCATCAAGTCCACATCAGTGTTGGTCACTTCCGGTTGTACTGAACTGCCCTGTGCATATGTACGACAGTGTTCTCTACGACACAGGCGGTGCAGGGCGGTGTACACTCTCCCTGTGACACCAATGATGCCCTGAATTCTTCCTCCCGAAAAAAGAAAAATTATCTTGTAAACTAAATCACCAAATCAACTTACTCACTTGTCCTGTTAGACTACCTCTCACCGCTCACTCTTTTGCGCTGTCCACCACTCATCTCTACCCAGATTTTGCCCTGACTACCTATCATTCCTCACTGCCAAACTCCTACCCTGTTCATCACCCCTCACGACAAGCCTTGACCCTACCCACCACCACTCACTGCCCTACCCTGACCATCACCCCTCACGACATGCCTTGACCCTACCCATCACCACTCATTACACTGACCTACCTTAGACATCAAACACAACCCAGAGTAAACAAACAACTTACAATGAGTAATTACCTTGACTGAACACTAGTATGTAAATATATCCAGTAACACATCTCCCTTACTAAAAAAAAAAACCACATCCCAAATGAAACACACATCACTAACTCATTCCTCTATCCTTACATTCCCATATCGAACATCATACTCTAGTTATTCCACGTTTATTATCAATTATAAATACTTCTCTTCCTCATCCTTCATTCCCCCTCCTTCTATTCTTATGGTAAACGAACCTTCAGAAGCACACCTTACTTAACACCTCTCCTCCCACTCTTCGTTTATGGCACAATGCTTGATGAAGGATGGCCATAAAACAATCCATTCGTGGGTAAGGTTCCATTATTGTTGTTTTATTACCGTCTATCCTTCTGTCTCCTCCTCCTTCTCCTCCATATTATATCTCTTCCTCTTCCTCTTACCACCTCTCCCTCTTCCTACCTTAATATCGGGTTCTTTTTCCTTGCTATCTTCTAATATATTCATGATTTGCTCTCTCTCTCTCTCTCCTCTATCATCCTCATACACCATCCCTCTTTTCACACTCCACACTCGCTACATCCCACTCGCTCACTCACTCACTCACCTCCTCAGCTAAGTCTTCACTCACGTCCACTACACCGCCTCCATTATTTCCTTCCCTCCAAGTGGCAGCGATAAGAGCCAAGGAGGATAAGAAGTGAGAGTGAGTGGGGAGGGTGAGTGGGGAGGGTAAGGATGAGTGGGGAGGGTAAGGGTGAGTGGGGAGGGTAAGTATGGAGATATAAGAGTGAGTGGTATATAATGCTTATTCTGGCACACACACACACACACACACACACACACACACACACACACACACACCATCATGACGGATTTAGCCCCTCTATTACTGGTTCACAGCACGACAAAATCCAATCCATTTTTAAGCCAGCAATAAGTGTGGGTAATACCACGCCAGGAAGACCTTACCTAACATTAACCAAACCAAATCTAACCAAACATAACCTAACATTAACTTAACCTAACCTAACCTAACCTAACCCTAACCTAACCTAACCTAACCAAACCTAACCTAACCTAACCAAACCTATAACCAAACCTAACCTAACCCTAACCTGAGAACTGGTGGTAGTGTTATCTTGACGAGGGGTTTTGTAAGGAAGACGAAGAATAATTTTGTGTGAAGATAAAAAAAAATATTATCCTTGAAAGAGATAAAAGAGGTGTATGTGTGTGTGTGCGTGTGCGTGTGTGTGTGTGTGTGTACCACTTGTAAGGAGAGAAAACCAAAGTTGTGGGTGGTGGTGGTGGTGATGGGTGGTGAATAGTGATGATGGTGGTAATGATGGTAATGGTGATAGTGATGGGTAGTGGTGCTGAAAGACATGTGTGGTTAGGTGAGGCTGTGTGGTGTCGGGAAGGAACACAGCAGCAGCTTTACCCAAACAAAAAGGAGCAATACATAGGAGTACGTGAGGAGGGAAGCAACGTGAGGAGGGAGGCAACGTGAGGAGGGAGGCAACGTGAGGAGGGAGGCAATGTGAGGAGGGAGGCAACGTGAGGAGGGAAGCAACGTGAGGAGGGAAGCAACGTGAGGAGGGAGGCAACGTGAGGAGGGAGGCAACGTGAGGAGGGAAGCAACGTGAGGACGGAGGCAACGTGAGGAGGGAGGCAACGTGAGGAGGGAAGCAACGTGAGGAGGGAGGCAACGTGAGGAGGGAGGCAACGTGAGGAGGGAAGCAACGTGAGGAGGGAAGCAACGTGAGGAGGGAGGCAATGTGTCAGAGCAAAAAAAAATGGAGAGAGTTGGGATTGTCAGGGGAAGTACCGGGTGAGGGAGGTACCAGGAGGGGGTACCAGGAGGGGGGAGGTACCAGGAGGAGAGGGCCAGGGGGGGAGGTACCAGGAGGAGAGGGCCAGGGGGGGAGGAACCAGGAGAAGAGGGCCAGGGAGGGGGGGGGGTACCAGGAGAAGAGGGTCAGGGAGGGGGGGGGCAAGAGGAGAGAGGGTCAGGAGGGGAGGGCCAGCAGCAGACTAGTACACAAAACTATACAAGAAAATGGGAAGTGACGTCTTATGGGGGGAAGTGACGTCTTATGGGGGGAAGTGACGTCTAAATTTTCGTCACGAGTGTTGAGTTGTTTCTTATGTGTTCAAGACCATATGAGGGAGCAACATACACCAGCTGAGGGGGCCCACTTGACCACCAGCTGACGGCCTCTTGACCTCCAGCTGAAGGCCTCTCGACCTCTAGCTGACGGCTTCATCACCTCCACTAGCCAGTCATTTGACACCCACAAGCCATTATAACAGGCAGTGAACAACTTGCACAGAGAAATATGAACTTTTATGAATTTCTTTGAACAGTTTTTATCTCTTTAAAGCGCAGTTATAAAGTGTCTCATAAGAATCGTCACCACTTAGCACTGAAATCTTACGAAGTATGAATGAAGGGCGAGAAATACCACCATGCCAAAATTGTAAACTTTCTTAACAATACCGAAAGTAACACAAAGACCAACTACAGAAAATAATCCTTTATATCAACTATAAATATTAAAATAATAATCCCCAGTCACGAATCTTCACATTACACGAAATAATTCATGATTCACTGACCGAGTCGACCCCCTCACTTCCGGCAACAAACACACATCTTGACCCTCGGACGGATACGCTGGACACTGATGGACTCTCAGCGACCCTTGTAAACACTTGTCTGCTCCACCCACACTACAATCCCCTGCTGGCATTGGTGGAACAAAAACTTAATTTCTAACGTAATCTCAAGAGGAAAAACTAGCCCTGTAAGTTTTTCATATATAATAATTACAAGTCTTAGGAAAGTCGTTAAACAAAAAAACATGTAGTTTGGGTTTATCTAGAAAAAAAAATGAACCTGAGAAAAATCCAGGTGGGGGTGGGGGGGGGGGGGGAGTCTCTCGTTTGGGGATTAAGAGATTAACCAGGGGACGCCATTAAAGGGAGTTGATCCCAGGTGATATAACGCCTACCAGGATACTCCCCTTGTATCACCAGACCCGCCTGGATACGTGGTGAAAGCCAGAGAATGTTTGTGTTTCAGGTCAGACTTACTTACACTAATTCAAGTTCCTAAAGACCGTAAATTCAACAGCTGCCAAACAGCAACTCAACTTAACATCGGGTGCCTTGATATATGATGCCCCTAGAGAGTTTACACCTATAACCACCCACTCTGAAAATATCCAGCAGGTGAGATTCTGCAACATACCTTCCTAAGCCTTTGTTTAAACCACTGACAGATCTCTTGAAAAATATAAATAAAATAACGGGCTGAGTTTAGCAATAAGCCGAATAACTCGACACCAGCTAAAGAGATCAGCTAGATACCATGTAAATATATAACAGGAAGCGATATTCAGAGATCAGATTGGAAGCTTGAAACAAACCTGGGGACAACACATCATAAATCCCGAGTTAGGCAGAGTCATCATGGCTGGCTGACCTAGACTGTCCTCTAACGACCTGTAGTGACCTGGTACTATCAAGGTACATATATACTGTACGTTTGTCCCCTGTTTTATAATCAATACTATGTAAATCCACCCGTAGCCCCCCCCCCCCTTCCCCCTGTATGCAACCGACACATTCCGAATTAAACTGAGCGATTGAAGAGGAAGTCATACCGCGATACATAAATGACCCTTTAATATACACTTACTTTACATCCGTCTCTTATTCTGCCCCTTTAATTCTCGTTGTTCCTTTATCATGTCTTTACTGTCTGTTACTCCACTTCCTTAATTCATTACAAGTTCCTATGGTTCCTATATGCCTTATTGTCGATTTTTCTTATTCCACAGTTATCCAAAATTCTTACAATCAGGTTATCTCATTCTCGTTTATCTTATCATCTCCATTCTCTCGTGCTTCAGTAATCTTGTATGGGTCAGAACCGTGGACACTTTCCGCCAGAGGTACCAAATCGGGGAGTATTGGTGAAGAGAACTGGAAAACATTTGAAGGTGGGCTGTGGTCGCCAAACCTCAGACATAAAGATGATAACCAGAAAACAAGATTGCAGGGTTGGGTCTTGTATAGTAGAACACCGGGTCTCTGTCTAGCATTTATACCAACTAATCACTTAACCTTCACCAAGCGGCCAGTTAACCACCACTAACTGGCCACTTTATCACCATTAACTGGGCCACTTAAACGGTCGCTCCCTAACACAACTAACCACAGTTTCTCTCTCAACACCTGAGTCCTTCAACCAAACAAAAATCTGAAAAAAAATAAACTTTTGCTATTATGACAAATCAACATCGAGATCTGAAATTACAGAAATTTTCTAGCATTACGAGTTACTTCTGTATCAGGAAATACAGTCGTCTGAATACAGGATACTTTGAGGCTCCTGTGATCACCTGAAGATTAGACACCCAAGATTATCTCACCTGGTAATTAAACACACTAACGCTACCTGTGGGAGTTGAGTTAAGTAATGCTTCTCCTTTTTACCATTTCTCCACCTTTCGTAAATCAACACTTAGGCAATCAAACTCCACGATGTGTCCAATATAAACGTAGTATTATTATATATTGAAGCCTACAATATGGCCCAGTATTTTTCAAGCTACAGGTGACATAAAATAATAAAAATAAATCGAGAAATAAATTTAACGTTCCATTTTGTTCTGGGATCATTGTGGTTCTCTGTTCCAACGTGTAAACCTCGCCAACAGCTTCTAAGTGACAGGCAAATAAGCACACATCACCTTTATCGCCAGCGCCTCCCCCAGAAGCTGTGCGTGTGTGCAGTCTGGGAGATATGACTCAAGGGCGGACCAGAGCAAAACCGTTGCCTGGCCTTGTTAAACAGGTCCTCCACGCCCCACTGTAATGGCCTCTGTAAACTCCTCACTCGTGTTCCACACACTAATGTAAACAGTTAATAGCTTCTGTAAACACGTGTACTGTACCGTATTACTCTATGTTAAACCATAGGCCCGTTACGGACAGTGTGGATACAGCACACTGTACACTAAGCCTTCGGTACACAAGGCGGCAGCGTGGCCGGTACTGCACTCGACCACCTTCACTTATCCAAGTTGTAAACTTAGGTACCCATTTACAGCTGGCTCAAATGGGAGCGCCCGGGAATCGAACCACCGACCCCAGCAACAGGAAGCTATCGTGTACAATCTGTACATAATATAAATGACCCGTCAGCCATTTTGAGCGAGATAAAAATATTTGATGTGTACAGTCCCCGTGTAAGTGTTTGTCATAGTTGACAGAAATATATCTATTTTCACATAAGCCTAAAACTAAAGCTTTGTATACCTGTCAACACACACCATTGATTAATAACTCGCAGCGCGGCTCCACGAGTGCAACTTTAAATAATTATATTTATATATTAGTTACAGGTTATTGTTAACGGAGAGCCGGCTTAATATGCCCCCCTCCCCAGCCTATACGCCACACCAACTGCCAATCGGAGCGAGGCCCCCAAGCCTCTTATACAGCAGCCAGCAATTAGAGGAATTATTTCTATCCGGATGATCTACTAAAAGGTTGCTGGTGATCCCATGAATATTTCAGTTCTGTGTTGATCGCCTTCACGTACACTGGGTCATGACCTGACTCAGCAACACGGCTCAATGTTTGCCTCTCACATAACGTCATCACCCCGGCGGCAGATATTATACCTCACTGGTCTAACTCTCCTGTCATCCCACGCCCTTCAGGAAGACGACACAGTATATGATGACGATTAGGGACACCACCACTACCACCACCCTGCTCTGCACTACCACCACCCTGCTCTGCACTACCACCACCCTGCTCTGCACTACCAACACTACCACCACCCTGCTCTGCACTACCACCACCCACCCACCAATGAGCTTGATCTTATCGTAATTGAGTTGTTATTGACAGCTTATTGATCATTAAAGAGTAAATGTCACCACCGTTATCATCACAATACATCAGCCTCTTGTTAAATGTGAACCACCCTGACACATAGTTAATGAAGCACTACTTAAGAGAGACTGGCTAGTGTATAATTTACTAAAACATGACCTGGTAGTTAATGTTTCTATGTGGTGTAGAATGTGAAAACAACACACGTTATTCACTTTGTTGTTGAGTGTTTGTTCATGTCATCATCATCATCATCATCGTATTGAATATCATGTCGTAAGAAATAAATGGCTCCCAACTTGATCTAATCTAACCATTACTGTAGGTTAGGTTAGATAAGGTCAGGTCAGGTCAGGTCAGTGCCCATTAACTCTAGGACCCCTTTAAAACACAACCCGGAGAGAAGGAAACTTAATGAGATATTCTTAACTAGCTATATGGCACACGGATCTAAGGGCGGGATATTTTTGTGTGTTTATTTCCATCCCAGCCTCCAGAGTGCAGTAGAGAGAGAGGCCTTAACCCCACCTGAGTGATGTTATTGGATATCGATGACAAACCCTTGAAGGTGGGGGAGCAGTGGGACAATCACCTCAGTAACTCAAAGACAAACTGACCAACAGTATATTTTCGGGAACTTAAAATCGTCGATAATATTTTAGTTTCTCCATTATCGTGGTTTAGTATATAAGTTTGAAATATAACATTAATCTTCACTATTAATAATATTGATTTTATTTAGTTTATGATTGTTTTTTTTTTTTACCCACATTTCTAACATCAAAAGACAGTTAAAGATATTCGAGGAGTATTTTGCCGACGTGATGAGGAGTATAGGAGGAGGATTATTGAGCGAGAGATTCTAAAGCTCATTCCACGGACATGATCTTTCTTCAAACCATAACAAACATAGACCAGAGTTTAAACCTTTGTATCGTTTCACTGAGTTTACCAAGACTCTACACAGCGAAGTAGCATCGGTGATTAGGAGTTCGTTAATGGCCAAGGCTCGAGAATTATTATTAAAAACACGACGACACCAGAACACCTTCCTTCCATCCACCACTTTTACCCTTCCACTGAACCTTCTTCGATTCGAGAAATTTTCAGATCCGTAAAAGGTTCTCAGTCAGCTAGCACAAAGTTGGAGATTCTACAGTGTGATCTCTGCCACTGTAGGGTCTCCTTCATAGTTGGTTTCTGCTGGTGTCTGCTGGTGTCTGCTGGTCTCCGCTGTATCCTGAATTGGGGAAATGTTGGAGAGGAGAGGATTATAGTCTTAACTTCGCCTCCGCAACTCACAAAGTCTTCAAATTGTGTCTTGAACTCCGGGAGAGTGTATAGATCACCCCCCGACCACTCGGAGCCCTCGCTGTGTACACCAGGAGACACACACACACCGCTGTTCTTGTCGTCTGCTTAGTATCTTACGCCTCTTACATTACTAATTACCTTTATTCTTATCCAATATTTTAAACACGTTGACTACAATTGGTTACTCAAACAAGACACGAGTCATAACCAAATCACCATTCCCCGGTGTTTTATTAAAAGAAAAAAAAATCGTGGAAAACGCCAAGTTAATACGAAAAAAAAAAGTATTTCATATTAAACTAATGATTTGTAATTTAAATTAGGCTTATTTCAAATAATTCTTTTTAAAACCTGACCGTACCTGGCTACCGTATATAACCGTCTACACAAACTGTTTTTCAAGTGTTGACAAATGGCAAGAGTTGTGGTCTATAGTGCATGTGTCATCCACCTCCACTTTGACAGTCACGGGATAAACAACCTCAGTGTCATAACCCTGAGACCACCATAAATTAACGCGCGTTATTTTAAGTATTTTATGAGAGGTAACGATCTAAGCCATTAGGGAGAGAAGGGCAGGCGGTGAGAGGGAGAGGGAGGGGCAGGGAGAGAAGGGCAGGCGGTGAGAGGGAGAGAGGGGGGGTAGGGAGGTAGTGGTGGGGGTGAGGGGGGATAGAGGGAGGGGCAGGGAGGTAGTTGTGGGGTGAGGGGGGACAGAGGGGGGGTAGGGAGGTAGTGGTGGGGGAGGTGATGGAGAGGAGGTAATGTAGATGGTTGTGGTGAGGGATGAGGTGATAAAGAAGAGGTAGGAGGTAAATGGAGGGAAGAACTAAGAGGGAGAGATGAAAGGAAGAGGAAGGAGGGAGAAACAGAGGTAGGGGGGAGAGAAAGCGTCAGGTATTCAACAATTCACAGTTCCGTATTAATCTTTACTACTCTAATATATAAAACTATCTTCCGCCAATAAAGATAAAAGTTTAAAAGTAAAAGTTGTGGAGAGAATAATTCCAAAGTTTTAATTATCCGGTTGTATTAAATGATACAGTATTATTTATAATGAAAAAAAAAAGTCTAATGTACAAATCAATATTGTTCATTCGTGTGCCCGGAAGTCAAGACAATAAACGGATAGTATTCTTGACTGTTCCGTGTTTACCAAGAGGGGGGGGAGGGGGAGGGGGGGGAGGGGGAGGGGGATGGAATATTCCCTCTATGTGTGTGTGTGTGTGTGTGTGATTTAGCAAGATTATTGTTGACTCACTTGGAGGTGGGGGTAGTGGTAGCGGCTTTATACTATCAAAGTGTCTGTCTGTCTAAAGTTAATATCGGTTATAAATGGTCTGTATAAGCAAGTGTTCGTTATAATAAACTTCGGATTAAAATTAAAATCCTTCAACATCTGTCCTTATAAATACGACAGACATACCCGCGAAGACTTACGGGGCTTAAGACAACAATCACAAAAGACATTACGATACAGGCATATAGGGTTAGGTTAGGTTGAGAGAGAGTGGCTGGGGGCGCCTCTGGTTAGGTTAGGTTAAGAGAGAGTGGCTGGGGGCGCCTCTGGTTAGGTTAGGTTAAGAGAGAGTGGCTGGGGGCGCCTCTGGTTAGGTTAGGTTAAGAGAGAGTGGCCGGGGGCGCCTCTGGTTAGGTTAGGTTAAGAGAGAGAGTGACTGGGGGCGCCTCTGGTTAGGTTAGGTTAAGAGAGTGGCCGGGGGCGCCTCTGGTTAGGTTAGGTTAAGAGAGAGTGGCTGGGGGCGCCTCTGGTTAGGTTAGGTTAAGAGAGAGAGTGACTGGGGGCGCCTCTGGTTAGGTTAGGTTAAGAGAGAGAGTGACTGGGGGCGCCTCTGGTTAGGTTAGGTTAAGAGAGAGTGGCTGGGGGCGCCTCTGGTTAGGTTAGGTTAAGAGAGAGTGGCTGGGGGCGCCTCTGGTTAGGTTAGGTTAAGAGAGAGTGGCTGGGGGCGCCTCTGGTTAGGTTAGGTTAAGAGAGAGTGGCTGGGGGCGCCTCTGGTTAGGTTAGGTTAAGAGAGAGTGACTGGGGGCGCCTCTGGTTAGGTTAGGTTAAGAGAGAGTAGCTGGGGGCGCCTTTAGTCACCACCAACTTTTCGTCCTGGCGAGTGTGTGTACGTCAAGGTCGTGGCCCACCAGTAGTTGATAGACCACCTCTGCAATGCGGCTCCAAGACAGTTGTGACGGATAGCAGGAACGGCGGCGGCCCACTGTCGCCCCTGGGTGGGTGTGTGTGTGTGGTACAAGAAGGCGGTGGGAGGGGGGGGGGCGTGTGGGAGGTGTGGGAGGGGTAATGGTGGGAGGTGTGGGAGGGGTAATGGTGTGTGTGTGTGTGTGTGTGTACAAGAAGGCAGTGGGAGGGGAGGGCGTGTGGGAGGTGTGGGAGGGTAATAGTGGGAGGTGTGGGAGGGGTAATGGTGTGTGTGTGTGTGTGTGTACAAGAAGGCAGTGGGAGGGGGGGGGGGGCGTGTGGGAGGTGTGGGAGGGTAATGGTGGGAGGTGTGGGAGGGGTAATGGTGTGTGTGTGTGTGGAAGCGCGCGGATGGCAAGAATGGCAAGACGGAGTAAACCTCGCGTCCATAGTTCAATCTCAGACCCATTAATACCCTGTGTAAGCCGAGGAGGAGGGTAACACGATGACCTCCCTGCGAAGTGTGAGTCAGGACCTGAATGGAAGCCAGTGTACGGTGCCCCCCCGAAGTCTTGAGAAACTGAAGATATGGAACCCGATGGAGTTTCCTATCAGAGATCAGACCCAAAGAAGCCTCCCTCTCATCCACACACTGAATCCCGTGCATATATAAGTAACGCACAAAATTCACAAATGAAGGACACGTAACCATAATGGATTCTCTTCGCCAATTAAGTGTTTAAAGGTGTGTTTTTAGGTTCCATTTCCATTAAGAGGAGACCAGGTTAATTAATTTCTAGGTCTTGAAGATTATATTCCAAAATAATTCGTCGTAGTGCTTAGGAAATTTTGACTTTTAAGATTCAGTAAAGTGTAAACATCGATGAAGTAAATATTGAAATACTGGAGAGTGTTGGAGAGCTGATCAAAGGAGAGTTGGGGGAGAGAGTGGGGGAGGAATGTGGGAGAATAGAGGAGGAATGTGGGAGGGTGGGAGAAGGTGTGGTAGAAAGGAAGGTCAGAGAAGGTAGATATGAACCCTACCGCGGTAAATAACAGACAGACGTGTTTATAGAGAGTCAAAATCTATATTCCACAAAATGCCATGAACTATAGAACTAAAAACCGAGATCTGTCATAGTCGAACACCAAGACACAGAGTAAAACAGAGTCTAATATTCCGATGGTTTAGTAAATTAGGAGAATACAAATTACATAACTAAAACATAAAAACATTAAAGTGTTGAAATTAACTCTACCAGGAGGCCATACATCACTCCTCAGTTAATCAGCGAAGAAAAAAAAAGTGTGGTGTCAAGTGGGTTGGTAAATAAAGTGACTTGTCTGGGTCTTTGCTATACACTTACTGGGTCTTTGCTATATACTTTCTGGGTCTTTGCTATATATACTAACTGGGTCTTTGCTATACACTAACTGGGTCTTTCCTGGGTGATATTTACTATATTTACATCGTAGTATTTCACAATGCATTTACGTACAGCATTATTAACGATAATTGATTAGTCGATACGAGAGAGAGAGAGAGAGAGAGAGAGAGAGAGAGAGAGAGAGAGAGAGAGAGAGAGAGAGAGAGAGAGAGAGAGAGAGAGAGGTAGGTTCGTCCTTGTTGTCACCCTGTCATCCGAGTTACTCCTTGTTAAGTTTGCAAGTTTTATAGGAAGTTTAAATGAGTCTAATTAATACACTGTCATAAGTACGCCCTCTTGGTGTCCCTCTAATAGTCTGTGTATTTGGATTTTATTTTGCTTCCTGATAATGTGAGAATATTTCAATTTACATAAATGACCACATCTCAACTACCTTATCCATCTCAAAAAAAAAAGGAAAAAAAAAAGAATTAAGGTCTTCGTTAAGTCTTCTCATAGGTTTTTTTTTTTGAAGGGGGGGGGGGGGGGGCAGAAACTCTATTAAATTGTGAGTGTAAAAAGGCCGTATTTGCTAATGAGGTTATCCTGAAAACTTATCCTAACTTTTTTTTGGATGACAAATAAAAGTAATTATCATAAATTATATATAAATTAAAGACATTACTGTTAATAGTCTTGGCATACTAGTGTGTAAATACTATCAATCAAATTCCTAAATTAGCTGTCACAACCGGTACAGTATATGTTTTCTGCCTGGTGAGTGTAGCGCCGAATGGAATTACTCAAGGCAGCTAGTTTATCAGGGTGAAGTGGTCAGGTCGCCAGTGTTGTATGGCAGCGGTGATAAACGCGAAATACACCTTTATTGTTGACCAGTATGAGTAGTAGTCTTTTAAGGTAGGCAAGGACGATGAAGTATTACCTAGGAAAAGGCATCAGGTATCAGGGTCACTCATAATGATTCTTATATCAGGTGTTCCGATTCTTAACATGTTACCTGGCGAAAGTTGAGGGAAAATCACCATAAATAGTTTTAAACGTCAATATAGGAACCTGAGGATTTACTATTTAGACTTGAAATTAGTAAAAACTTGAGCCCAATATTTGTTATGTACGGGTTGTTAACATCTGTATCAAGACGCAGCGACAACATCTACTACAGGTCACTCACTACACACCAGGTGTCTCATACATCAGTTTAGTTGTGTGGTGCCGTGGTTGTTGTGAGAGGTGGTGGCTGTCCTGGTGAACAATCATCTCTGACTCCCTGGTACACGGGTTCTGATACTCCGCTCACACTGAATATTCCAGGATGAGTTGTTAAGCTCTGGGAGTGTGTGTAAGGTATTCTTGTATAACAATATGTTGACTATTCCTCCGCCTAGCCCCTGTGAAACTGTTAAAGGAGCCATTATTTGGTTTTGGAAACTAAAAAAAAAAATATATATCACGTTTTTCCACCTGGTCAATACTCTGGAGTTGACTGGAGTGGAAAGTGTCATCTGTGGGACTGAGTGACGACCATAGGGACTGAGTGACGACCATAGGGACTGAGTGACGACCATAGGGACTGAGTGACGACCATACTAACAAAATAATGTTATTCTGGTGACAGCTTGATGCCTTTGTTGTTTATATTAGTTCACAACACACGACGTTTGCAATATATCAGGAAGGCATATTTCTACCTTAGGAAGAAGATAAGTTATTCAAGTGAGGCGCGAGGGGGGGGGGGGGGGCGGCGGAGGGGTGAACACGACGCTAACAACACTGCCAGACTCACTCAGGCTCATCAAGAGAGGCATGTGGAGGAAATTGCTTGGGTGTTGAAGGTCAAGTTAGTGACCTTTATCCTGTTTATCAGTTTCTTGACTGTTGATCGCATCATAGTGATTATCCATGGCGGTCGAGTAATTTAGGTCGTTTACTGCTAACAAAGGTACAAGTAAATTAATTAAATAAAACCTGCCTACTGGTGCGTTGTCTTGTTAGTTGACGGAGTGTTTCCATTCCCCTCAGGTGAGTGGAGGGTCGTGACCAAGTTGATGAGTGGCGAGGCAACTGGGATCTGAAGGATTTGTGGCAGCTGACGAAAACAGGTGGTGATAGGACGACGCTGAAACTGTGTATAGCACTGGAGGAGGAGGAGGATGGTTCACGTTCTCATATATAACGATAAGTGAAGTAGGAACACCAGTCAACACCTCAGAGTAAAGCATAACAGGTGAAATAAACGGGAGGTATTGACTGTTCGTGGATGAGGAACTGGGATATTTTCAGAGAGGAAGAGAGTTTATTGATCGTATATCTATACCCAGACGAGTAGACTAGTAAATATAAGCCTAGAGAAGGAAAACGAATAGGTTCCACACAGGTGCTTGGATTAAGTTAATGAAAAGGTAAACAGGAAGCCAGGTGGGAAGCTCTGCCCCGAGTTTATACGACGGAGAGACAGGTGTGAGAATAATCAGCGGTAAAAATGACGAGTTCGAAATAGCAGAAGTGGATTAAAGGTGTATGGTGTGGCCCCTAAGGTGGTATGTGGCCTAGTGTGAGTTGTGGCCCCTAGCCTAGTGTGTAGTGTGGCCCCTAGCCTAGTGTGTGATGTGACCCCCAGCCCGGTGTCTGGTGACGGCGCCAGCTCTAGTAGTTGGCTCTTACCTGTCAATAAAAACACTCGCGTCACCTTTATTTATATACTGTACCCCTAACTGAACCATCTCTGAATCTGGCGCTACATCTTTCTACACCTCCCACACCTGATACAACCTTACTGTATTAGCCCTTCACCTCCCACACCTGATACAACCTTACTGTATTAGCCCTACACCTCCCACACCTGATACAACCTTACTGTGTTAGCCCTACACCTCCCACACCTGATACAACCTTACTGTGTTAGCCCTACACCTCCCACACCTGATACAACCTTACTGTGTTAGCCCTACACCTCCCACACCTGATACAACCTTACTGTATTAGCCCTACACCTCCCACACCTGATACAACCTTACTGTATTAGCCCTACACCTCCCACACCTGATACAACCTTACTGTATTAGCCCTACACCTCCCACACCTGATACAACCTTACTGTATTAGCCCTACACCTCCCACACCTGATACAACCTTACTGTGTTAGCCCTACACCTCCCACACCTGATACAACCCTCCCGTATTAACCCTACACCTCCCACACCTGCTTAACTTAACTCTCCCCTCCACAACGTTACACCTGTGTTTCATATCTTTTATAAATACAATTAATTTCTTCTCAAAGTTTACAAACATCTCTATCGTAAAGTCGGTTAATTTATCAGACCTTTTTATCAGTGTTATTAAAAAAAAAATTTATTGAAATATATTGGAAATTTATTCACCATTAAAAATTATTGGCTCAGTTTTATGGTGATTTAAAAATTATTAAATTATTTCAAAAACTTATCATCCTCAGTAATGTTGGATGATATACCTTAGTAAGTCCAGATATTACAGGTGTGGGTGTAGGTGTGGTGTGGGTGTACAGGTGTAGGACTGTAGGTGTAGGTGTGGTGTGGGTGTACAGGTGTGGTTGTAGGTGTACAGGTGTGGGTGTACAGGTGTGGTGTGGGGGGGGGAGGAGGGGAAGGGGAGGTAAGAAGGGGGAGAAAAACGGAGGGTAGGAGGGAGGGAAAGGGAGGGGAAGGGGGGGGGGAGGGTTAATGGGCCGTAGGGGATCCAATAAGCTAAGGTGGTTAATAGCGAAGATTGGACCACCACGCCTCAACGAACCTTATTTACCCCCTCTGGCTGACCGACCGCGCCTCTTACACCTCACTTCCCTTCCTGCTGCATCGCCTCCTGCTGTACTGCCTCCTGCTGCACCGCTTCCTGCTGTACCGCCTCCTGCTGCACCGCTTCCTGCTGCACCGCCTCCTGCTGTACCGCCTCTTGCTGTACCGCCTCCTGCTGTACCTCTTTTGTTTCCTCCTCTACATATCATGTTACCGTTGCTGCCTACACACCTGCTACACACCTTCCACAAGTGTAGTAGTAGTTCTGTACGAGATAATGATAGCATAGGTGTAGGCGTAGAAAGTGTATGTTTTGTGAGAGGGTTAAAATGGTGTGAGTGTGTGTGTGTCTTGTTTTATAATGGCCCAGGTAACGTCCACTCAGGTGTAGGGGGGTGGGGGGGGAGGTACAGGTGTGGGTGGAGAGAACATGGATAAGTGTGAGTCAGGGAGGAAGGGTTAACACAGGTGACCAGGTGATGTGGACCAATGACGTGTGGCCCTCACATGGCACACATGAACCAGGCTAACATTTGGCCGTGTTATGACGGGGGGAATCCTTGTTTTGGTCAGCATGGCGATCATTAGATTAGGGGGTGGTTTACATCCATTTTTCATTGCATCATTATGGATTTGTTGTCCTGCAATTATTTTTTCAACCCAGTCTCAATGTGTGTTTTGTGTTAAGTGATAACGTATGTTGATATTGTATTTATAACACCTTAGTGAGTGTTACCTGTCACTAATAACACCTCAGTGAGTGTTACCTGTCACTAAAAACACCTCAGTGAGTGTTACCTGTCACTAAAAACACCTCAGTGAGTGTTACCTGTCACTAATAACACCTCAGTGAGTGTTACCTGTCACTAATAACACCTTAGTGAGTGTTACCTAGTTAGTACAACTTATAAATACAAGACTTTCTAAATACGGCAAAATGTCGTATTTGAAAAAAGTTACAACGTTTTAGTTCTTTCGTTATAACTTTTGTCGAATTCGTTGGGCTAAACTTATTAAAACTTTTAATTATATTCTTTTTGTGTCGGCTACATTCCTTGTGAGTGTACGATATCATTTTCGAGTTAGTTATTTGACATACACGTAAAGTAACTTAACTAGCAGTGCACACAAGGCAGCAGCGAATATAGACCGCAGAGGACTGACTCGGGCTAAGCTCAGTCAGGTGTGTTGTCAGTCAGTCTGTCTGTCTGTCTGTCTGTGTGTGTCTGTAAACATTGCCTTCACATTAATACAACATCGATACAGACAAAATAATGAAACGTATTAAGAAATATTTTACTATAGCATAACACAAACTTCAAGTCACTGTAGTCTAGGTCAAGGTCAACAGGTGGAATTAAAATGTCACACACGCATTGTACCCTTGGCCGTCAGCTGGTTCCCGTTTTATTACTTGGCTGAGTCCGGGAAGCACCTCTATTCTTACATTCCGGGTCTCTTGAGATTTTTCAGAACTGGGAGGGTGTGGGGGGGGGGGGTGGGGGGAAGAAGGGTGGGGGTAAGAAGGGTGGGGGGAAGAGGAGTGGGAGATGAGGAGGGTGGGGTGAATAATTGAAAATGCCGACCCTCTCTCAAACTTCCTGAGGCCTGTATATATATATATATATTTTTTTTTTTATCATTTTTTTCCCCTGGGAGTCAGACTTTTAACTGAGTCAACCCTCTTTCGACACTCCCTGGGGCTAACACAGCAGGATTTTATTTATTTTGAATCACTGACGACTGACAAATACCCCCACCTTATTATATGAAATAGGTTGGTACCCCGTTCCTGTGAGTATAATAACACCCCCCCCCCCATCACCCAAAACACACACACACACACACACACACAAAATGCTGCTATGGACGTTCTGGAAATTCTTATAAGATTTTACTCTACAAATTTGTTTATAAATGAAGGGACGTGAGGGAACAGGTATATAAATGAAGACCCCCAAGTAATTATCTCCCTCTACCTGCCCTTACCTGTTCTGTTTTGTGTCCAGTAATGATCTACCTATACATACCTACAAACATTTCTGGCAACTAATTAGTGTGACTGATATTGTACTTCGACTTTTCATTTCCACGTTTTATTTTCACGGGAGAAAGAGTAGAAGTGGGTGTGGGTGGAGGTGAGGGTGTGGGTGTGGGTGGAGGTGAGGGTGGGGGTGTGGGTGGAGGTGAAGGTGGAGGTGAGGGTGGAGGTGGGGGGTGTAGGTGGAGGTGAGGGTGAGGGTGGCATCTTTCTCTACTGTCTGCCACCACTTCCTTTAGTTGCCGCCCCTTCCCTTGCGTGCCTCGGCCTGTACCGTATGTGTGTAGATGGTCAGACAGATACGATACAGCGTACCGTAGTTGATTATATGAGACAAAAACCACGACAATAGATCAGAGTGATAATGATTTTAAGGTCATCAACTTTACTCTTATATTGGTGAACATAAACTACGTCCTACTGTACATTACGAGAAGTAGCAGTTAATTTGTGATAGCATATATATACAGAGGAGTTATAACGAACTACTCAATGGCATTTCCTTCACTAAATCGTCATCGTTGTGTGAATTCAACTAAAGGATTTAAGACCATTTTCCCAGGTCGGGTCTGGCCAGAGGGCGAGGATATTATGTTGACTCTGTCTGGTTGGTGGCACACACTAGCCTCTCCCCCCCCCCTTCACCCACACCACCGCCCCTCATCCACATCACCGCCCCTCACTCACACCACCGCCCCTCATCCACACCACCGCCCCTCATCCACACCACCGCCCATCATCCACACCACCGCCCCTCACCCACACCACCGCCCCTCATCCACATCACCGCCCCTCACTCACACCACCACCCCTCATCCACACAAAGTCTGACTAAACTGCTCAGAAGAATTTTTTCCCACAATATAACAAATAACAGGGGATATATACCAGTTAACCGGGGGGTATATACCAGTTAACCGGGGGGTATAGACCAGTTAACCGGGAGACAGTGTGTGTGTGGTGTTGGTCAGGCGGTGGTGTTGCGTGTGGTACTGTTCCTTCGCTACGCTGCTACATATTTACTTAGCCGAGCCTCACAGGACGCTACCCACCTACCGTGAAATTATCTCCAGTGAGCAGGGAGGAAGGACGGGTGTGAGGGGAAGGAGGGAAGGATGAGAGTGGAGAGAAAGAAGCAAGGAATAGGGAAGTACGGATGAAAGGAGGAGAGAGGAAGAAAGGAAATAGGAAGAAAAGAGAAGGAGGGGGAGGGATAAAGGAGGTAGGAAAGGAATGAGATGAAGGAGGGAGGTGAGGAGGATATCCCAGCCGAAAAAAAAAAATATTGTAATCATCAAAATAATATTCACAATTACTATTAAAAAAAAGTAAAATAATTCCCCGCGTTGTGATATTACCACAGAGATGTTAACTTACTAACCTAACCTAACCTGACCTACAGTATACTCGTATGTGCTTATCCCCACAGGAACAGTGAGGTGTGGAAAGTTTAGTCTGTCGCACACTTATGAATCGTCTCTCTCTCTCTCACCAGGCTGCCCCCCCCCCCTCCGTCATTCACCCCATCTTCTAACACTCTGGTCACGTCCTGAGGTAGAAGAAATATATGAGGCAGGGCTCCCAGACACCTTCGACCTAGGCCTCGTGTATTGAGTCCTAGACGACAATATGACCTAACTCCTCAAAAGGAATATAATAATCGAATTCTATCAAGTTTTTTTGGGTTATAACACACACACACACACACACACACACACACACACGTTCCGTATTCCACTATCGGGTGTTTTAATTTACCGTGTTTACAAGACAAAAGCACCTCCCCCTCACTCAACAATACCGCGGGTCGCAACATCGGGTGGTGGTGGTGCGTGCAGCTGACAGCCATGGGGATGATTTCATTAAATTTTCCCCCCCGCTGTTGTTGTTGTTTATCTATTAGACATTAGTTAATATTATTTTTTCTTGAGTGTTAATATTTTCAATTATGTCTTATTGACATTATGACTATTTTTTGGAGTACAGTAACAATTATTTGGTGTTTATTAACGTTATTCTCTGTTTATTTAATTTTCTTATCCACAGATTCATTCTTGGTGGGATAAAAAGTCTCCATCCTCGTATACAGGTGTGTGATGACTGCCTGTGGACCTCAAGGTGTGTCAAGGTCATACACAGATGGTCGAGGTCAACCTGTCGGTGACCTAAAACTATGAAGGTTAAAGTATTTGTTATGACGGACTAATTCCTAGACCCAATATCTAACATAATCTAACCTAACCCATCTCTAACCTAACAATCTTGACGCCACCTAACCTAACCTAACCTGCCCTACTCTAACCTAACCTAACCTAACCCATCTCTAACCTAACAATCTTGACGCCACCTAACCTAACCTAACCTCCCTCTGACATTACGAGAGACAGACAGACAGACAGACATCGCCATGGACAACCACCAAAATCTGAACCATTTGTGAAATATTGAAGAACCAGAAACATTTCCTCACTTGTGATAAATTAATTAAAACAAAAACCACTTCAGCCTTGGAATTCAACTTAGCAACTCTTCTTGACAGTTGATCATGAATGACTTGAGTTAAAGAGTAGTATTGACGGAGCTAACCAAGGCCCTTACGACTGACGATCTTTAATGAGTTCCAGGTGAATGGTTGTCGTCCTAGTGAATGTCTCGTTATCCCTCTTGACCCCAGAAAGGCAATTGATAGTATACTCGTGGACTATTATTCAAGACACAGCCTCTTGTTGGAATTATAAAAACGCAAAAATCAATCACTGTGGGTTTTAGGAACATGAAAACCTCAGACGAACATACATATCGACTAATCGAATATGTGATGGAAGTTACACACCATAAAACTTCAGGGTTTAAGAGTTGTTAACACCTGACCTGATCACAACACGTTTAAAAGTTGACCCGGCCTTCCTATAGCCTGAGTCTCACCTTTGAGGCAACAAACATCACAGACGAGACGAACACCACAACATAAACTGGATAATCGTGTCTCTCAAGATAACATAACCTTTATCAGAGTCATGTTAATTACTTAGCTTGGGATGTCCACCTAAACGCCATGACAGATCGGAACCTAAGTGACAGTGAAATATTTTGGTCACAGGTAAAGGTAGAGAAGAGGGTTGTTGTGGTCCCCTGTAGTCTAGCAAAGTAAACTACACCAAAAGTTGACGAACCTTCAGAAATAACACAACAAGTCCATCACACTGTCAACAAATACAGTAACTTATGAAAACAAATTTATTACATGAATTCAGGAAAAACTTGACGAGAATCACTATAGCTACCTGGTGATTCTAACCGCACCTGTACTCTCTCAATAACCACATTAATTAAACTGTGTCCAAAGTTCTGCTGCCGCCTTAAAGATTGACACAAGTCCAGGGAAATAAGTTTCAAGTAAATTCCTGGGAAATATTTCAACAGTATAAGCAAGAAGGTCCCCAGGAGAGCACTATGTAAGGAACCACCAGCAGGGAAAATCAGTATTGAAAATTGTCAAGAAGTTAAGTCCCACGTCATGATTCACTCAGGTGTAAAAAAAAAAAAATATCTCCAGGTGTTTTAAATATTTTCATCATCTTGTTACGTTAGGTTAGGGTTACGTTAGGTTAGGTTATGAAGGAAAACTAATGTTGGTATTAATGTATAAATGTTTTCTCCCTGCGGTATTCAGGAGGGAAGGAGCTACAGCTGATGTGGGATGCTTGAAGCTTAAGTGGCAGGAGTTAATGGTGAGAATAAATCTTGAGGACGTATTGGGAAAAGGGGAACACCACAGCAGAACACTTATATTACAGGAGAGAGAGAGAGAGAGAGAGAGAGAGAGAGAGAGAGAGAGAGAGAGAGGTGGCGAATGAGGGAAGAGTTTGAATTGGTCGTGATTCTAGCCATAGAAACCCATGCGAGCGTGAAATAACACACACACACACACACACTCTTGGGTGATGGACGATCATCAACACAACATTCAATGGGGCAAAAAATAATTTATCGATAGAATACGCGAGGTACTGAAGGTTAGGTGAGGTTAGGTGAGGTGAGGTGAGGTGAGGTGAGGTGAGGTTAGGTGAGGTTAGGTTAGAATCATGTTGTCAATACGTCTTGGCTTAACCCCCACTACAGGGAAGGATCGTTCACCAACACTGACCTAAGATAATAACTCTTCTACCATCAGGTCACAGGAGGTTACAAAGTATGGATAAAATCATAACAAAAAACCATATATTATGTGGTGGTAATGATCCTAACTACGGTAATTTATAAAGGTCGTGAATAAAAACTTCCTGTTGATAGATTGAAGTTTTTCCTCAGGTGGATCAACTAACTGGACACCCCCCCCCCCCCTCGGCATCCACCCCACCACCACAGTCACCTAAGAAATTTATAAACATCACACCTCAACCACAACCAAAATATTCCCAGGATTATTTTATTTTTAGCCAAAGTAATATTTATTATCGAGAGGAAATATTAATATATCCTTAAAATAAATTATATCACTCCAGTAAAAAAAAAAAAAATAAAAAAAAATAAATAAAAAAATGAAAGAGTATTTTTTTAATATCGTCAGGAACTCGGCTTCGAATATCGCGGGATGGAAATAACACAAAACTCTTTTATTGGTTCATATTGGTACAGTCAGAACGGAATATACACTATGTGACGCTGAGAGTGCGATACACGCCACACTGTAGGAGTATACTAGCTACACATAACACCCTATTATAACCATACACTCAATAAACCTACACCCTAGAGTCAAGTGTCTGTATATTATTGTTACGTGGATGAGACAGACAAAGAAGACAGAGACAGACAGACACCGTCATTCATCGTCTCCATCGACTTAAAACAAACACAGTATTGATAACCCATTACAATAATAACAGGACAGACACCCACACTGCCACCACCACCAGGTATCGTGAGTCAGGTGCTTGTATATCAACCTTCATTACTACCTCTACCTAATTGAAGTTTATGTAGGAAGACAAATTGTTTTCTGGAGTTTCAAGAGAGAGAGAGAGAGAGAGAGAGAGACAGAGAGAGAGAGAGAGAGAGAGAGTTCATGACCTTGATATATGGTGATTTCCCCTCAGATAAGAGAGTATTGGTCACACACATGAGATTATTGCCAGACGATAAACTTAAATGCCATCCCTTCACACAGCTATCACGCCTCGGCACCGAAAATGGAAATTGCCAATCATTCTCCACACACACACACAACCAGCTGGACTTGTTGAACTTTTCATTGCCAGTTAGAACCCAAATTGCTCTTCTCTCTAAATGTCGAAATGATGATAACAACGACCCAACGACCTGCTGAATTGTCCACTCGTGTGTTTGGTGGAGTGTTTGTGATAAGAGAATAAAATAATAAAACTGTAATTACTACTAAGGCCATTATAGAGGGATAAGTTATGAGTCATTATTATTTACAAGACTTTATGTTGATAATTTGGGTAATATTTATCATCAATAATTAACCCAATGATATTATTAATAAAATTTACTCAAATAGTGTATCATAAAATTGGAGGAATTTATGGAACGGAACAAGGGAGGGAGAGAGAGAGAGAGAGAGAGAGAGAGAGAGAGAGAGAGAGAGAGAGAGAGAGAGAGAGAGAGAGAGAGAGAGCACCTGGCAATAACCAAAGAACATTTTACTAGTATAAATAACATGTTAATGAATAAAATAGCTTTACAAATTTTCACACATGACCACCACACTGGCACGTAAAGCATCTATGAATGTATGTTTAATTACAACACAAAGTCTAATTTTACTCCACCGAATATTAAACCAGATTACAAGTTCAGCTCTTTCTACCTCTCTCTAAAAGGTCAGACAAATCAACACACGAAGGGAAGTCAAGTAATATGGGTCTAAAATATTTCCCAGTGAGGCATTACGAATACACCTGACACACCATGACATCCGGAAACTGGTGAGCAACATTGTCCGGAAATGTAAGCAATGCATATACGTCAGCTGCGGTATCTCGGTTAACACACAACACCAGTAATTATTAAATGCCACATCACATAAATCTATCGTTAATATCACCGTAAGACAAAGGGGTAAGGGTATAAAGCAATTATTACCATTCTAATATATAATGATTCACAAGGCTATTTGCATATGAGTTCATTGTATTGTTGCTATTATTATGACAGCGGGAATGGTCATTATAGTGATGGAGTGTCAAGCCCTCCCCTTGGCCACTGCAGTTCATCAAAGGACACATGTGAGTGAATACGTACCGACCGTGGCTGCCTGAATACGTGCCCTGGTCCTGATGAAACTCTAATACAATCCTAACCTAACCTAACCTAAACCTAAACCTAAACCAAACCAAACCAAACCTAACCAAACCTAACCTATACCTAATTCAACCTAATAATTCCAGACCATATACAAAATCGAGTATTAATTTATCAGTGTTGCCATCAAAAAAAAATATCCTCCATTACGACGACAAAATAATCGAGTGAAGAAGTAAATTATTATATCAAATGGAACAAGAAGAACAAGAACAAGAAGAACAAGAATAAGAAGAACAAGAAGAATAAGAAGAACAAGAAGAACAAGAACAAGAATATGAAGAACAAGAACAAAAAGAACAAGAAAAACAAGAACAAGAAGAACAAGAAGAATAAGAAGAATAGGAAGAACACACAGAACAAGAACAAGAATATGAAGAACAAGAACAAAAAGAACAAGAACAAAAAGAACAAGAACAAGAAGAACAAGAATAAGAAGAACAAGAATAATAAGAAGAACAAGAATATATAAAAGGAAGATAAGCCATACGCTCTGAAGAAGGGAAAGACAAAATGAAAATCCCAAATCCAAACACAATTTTTTTTTTCAAGATGATCCCCTTCCCCCTGCCCCTCCTCGCTCCCCCCGCCCCTTACCCCTCCCCCCCCCTGCCCCTTCCTCCTCCCGCCCCTTGACGACGATACAATAACCCACAACAGCACAACAAAACACTGGTAAATTAATCCACCCAAAAAAAGCCCCCAGGAAAATATTTTAAATTTATGACCTTACGAAAACACATAACCCCCCCATCCCACCCCCCTTCATTTTCGTCCCACCCCCCTTCTTTTTCGTCCCACCCCCCTTCTTTCGTCCCACCCCCCTTCTTTTCGTCCTTCCACCTCTTTTCGTCCCCCATCAAAAATAAATAATAAAAATTCCTTCAGTACGGAATAAAACAGCATAATATACCCCCCTCCCCCCCCCAAAAAAAAAAAGTTTAATATTTTTTAATGAAATTCCTGTGTCGTAAGCCGTGGGATGCTAAAACTCTCTCTCTCTCTCTCTCTCTCTCTCTCTCTCTCTCTCTCTCTCTACAGCACTGGACTACAAGTTTCCGGGAGACTTGTGACAAACATACACTGGAGGTCCTGTCAGCCACAACACTGTCAAGCATAACTCACCACAATCGATAAAAAACACACAATAAGCCTATGATTTTTGAGGTGGTGGTGGTAGTAGTGGTGGTAGTGGTGGTGGTGGTGGTAGTAGTGGTTGTGGTGGTGGTGGTTGGTCAATGTGATAAGTGAGGAGGAGGGGAAGTTGAGGATAAAGGAGGAATAAAAGAGATGGAAGGAGAGGGAAGGAAAAGAAGGAGGAGGAGGGAAGGAAGAGTGAGGAGGAGGAGGAAGTAGTGATGTAAGGTTATCATAAAGAAGAAGAAGAAGGAAAAGAAAGTAAAGGTGAAGGAGGAAGAAGGAGAGATAAGGAGGAGAGGAGAAGAGATAGCTAGTAAAGAGACGAATGAAAAGAAGACATGGAAGGGGCTAAAGAAACAGGAAATGGAAGAAGAAAGACAAAGAGTAAAGGGAGGAAGAATGAAGATGAAACGGAGAGACGAGAGAAGAGGAAGGAAATGTAGACAAAAAGGAAACCGATAAAGAAGAAGAAAGAAGAGAAAAATAGTAGTCGTAGTAGTAATAGTAATAGTAGTCGTAGTAGTCGTAGTCGTAGTAGTCGTAGTAGTAATAATAATAGTAGTCGTAGTAGTCGTAGTCGTAGTCGTCGTAGTCGTAGTAGTCGTAGAAGTAGTAGTAGTCGTAGTAGTAGTAGTCGTAGTAGTAGTAGTAGAGGCGGTGAAGACGACAACAACAGGTGTAATAACGTAATAATGGAACATCAATTACATAAGGTAATCTAACAGCTCTCTCACACACACACACACACACACACACACACACAATCTGACACCAAATTACATCACTACGTCACACTAACAACAGATAACAACCTTGTGGGCAGCGACAACCAACAACAACAACAGCTGACATGAAAAACAAAACAAAAACAAAAGTGTCCATTAATATTTTGACTCGTAACTGCTGACGTGATTTAGTGTAGTGTTTTAATTGTGCGTAATCACTCGAAACAACTTAACGCCTTGATTCGACATCATATTCAACGATTTTATCATTACAGATTTTTGGAAAGTTTGGGAATATCGTATCGCGTATGTGGCCAAATTTCTTCCCAACTTGGCCAAAAATGCTAATTCCACTATGAACTTAGATAAGGCTGTTTTATATGCATGACCCCAATTACCGTCTTTTAAATAAGTGACCTGTAAAGCATCCCAAGGACATAACCAACAAACACCCTCATACAGTAACAGCGTAAGGAACTACCCATAAAACTACTACCAGAGGGGGTAGGTAGGTATAGGTACTTGGCCAATAAACTGAATAGGCAACAGAGGTTAGGACCTGGCCAGAAAATAGGGGAACCATTTGGCCAGGAAATGGAGTGGTGGGTGGGGAAGGGGGGGAGGGGGGGAGGGCCACGTCTTGAGGAGTAAATGGGTGGTGGCCACAACATCCCTGGGTCGTGGAGGGTGAGGTCATGGCCAGCCCTGAATATCAAGTAATGGCTTTGCTGGCTCTTAGCGCTCACTCCACTCTCAAGATTTTATTCAAGCATCGAGTCGACCGTACCAGCCCCCCCCCCCCCACCTCCTCCTCCCTCCAGCTGACGTTGCTGACGGGCACTGAATAATTAATTAATTTGCTACTGACGCGATGCTGACGGATACTAAAATAGCTCATAATTATCCATCCTGATGACAAGTTGCTGACGTGAACTCATTTTCTTACTGACGTTGTTGACGGCTCCTGACACAGTTTACAGCTGACGTGGATGATAAACACCTTGACATTAGCCAATACTAAGAGATAGGTGTGTGTGTGAGAGAGGGGGGGGGGAAGGAAGGAAGGCAGGAAGGAAGGAAGGAAGGAAGGCAGGCAGGAAGGAAGGAAGGAAGGAAGGAAGGAAGGAAGGAAGGAAGGGGAGGTTGATTCCCTTAAAACAACGTGTAGATGAAGACACCAATGTTCCTTACAATGGTGTTTTACTATGATGAAGATCTGTGTGGGATGATACTCAACAGCAAACAATAAGAGCTCTTGATGGGAGGATAAACAAAGAAAAAGAATAGGAAAGCAGAAAAACAAGTAGGAAGAGATGGAAAAGTAAAAGCAGAGATACAGAGAAATAAATGTGGTTACTCGGCATCATAGGAGGAAAGGTATATTAAGGGGAAAGGAATAAATAACCAACTTGCTGTTCCTAAGGGCAAGAGGTTCACCTGTAGTTATAATGAACCACTCACAACACCTGGGAAGAACCTTATATGAACACACCTGAAGAACAACTTACCACCAGAACCACTACCCCTTCCCTCACACACCTGCAGGAACACCCCATCCCCCCCTCCTCCCCAAGCTGTGTTACCTGCATCTCATTAGTCTCCCACACGTGCTCTCCGTCACAAAGTCAGGATCTTTTACGGCCGGACATATTTATACCGCCGTACTCCATCTTGGATAAAAATATATATATTTTTTTTTTCCCTCGGTAATTACTCCTGAGCAGCGAGATCCACTTTCCTGACGGGTTAAGTGGCTGCAGAAGAAAGAAAGTGAATTTTTATAAACGTTTCCACTACACCTGGCGGCATATAATTTAGCCATTGTTTCAAATACAATCGTGAATAAAACGCGTTCATTACCAGTTATGAGTGAAGTTATACGTGAAATGGATAGTTCAGAAGTAAAGGGAAAATAATCATACAAAACTTGTTAGTACATTAAGCTACAAGTATAATCGTTTAAATGGGAAAAAAGTTTAAAAGTTGACCTGTAGTGTGTTGGCAACTTTGTGCCCCTCCGCTATAAGCTATCATTTTCAACTTGAGTACAATTTCACTCAGCGTAAGTGCCACAGTATTCCGTATTTTGCACCATTAGACGCGTCATAAGCCATTTCAGTGATTCAGGAGAGGGCGGGTGGCGTTTAACTGCGAGGTGCCAGTTATAGAGACTGTGCCACCCATTCCCTCCTCCTCCACTACTTCAAGTACGAGCGTTGAGTGCATGGCTGGTCGGCTGCTGCCTCCTGCATGATGGGTCGCGAGGCATGGGTCGCGAGGTATGGGTCGTGGGGTATGGGTCGCGAGGCATGGGTCGTGGGGCATGGGTCGTGCAGGGTCAGTCAGAGACTCTATACAACATATACATACCTGAAATAATGATGTACAATTAGCTATGGTATTGAAGTACGTGACACACACACACACACACACACACACACACATGTACGTATTATCAAACTACACATATACCCAGTCAGGCATTTACACAAACCTCCACACAGACAAAACCTCCACACAGACAAAACCTCCACACAGACATTCTCATTTAACTCTTCCACTCAGCGCGTCTCTTGACAGGTAAATGTCGTATATAGACAAACTCCATTATCATATCTCCCCACATCAAGAAGAAGAACACAGCTGCCGCCTCTCTGCCCCGCCTGGGTGTGTGTGAAGGTTGCGGCGACTGTGGTGAGAAACTGCACTTATACAGCAGGTGAATAAATGAATAAATTCCTTAGGTTTCAACGCGAGACTGGCAACACTTGTTAGGTCGGGTATGGAGAGGGGGGGGGGGGGGTGTTATGAGGAGGAACACACGTTGGGAAAAATGAGAATAAATGAAAAACTAGAAAAACAATACAAAGAAAAGAAAGAATAATGGAATGAATAAATGAAAAGCTTTACAGTAGATAAATGGGTAAGAAAACTCGCAATGGAAATGGCAGCAAGGAGTGAAAAAAAAATAATGAAAAAAAATGAATATAATAGAGATGAAAGGAATGTCTTGAACAGCTGGTAAATGTAACTGATAAAAGAGAAGAGGGGGAGGAAGAAGAAGAAGAAGAAGAAGAGGAGGAGGAGGGGAGGAGGCGGAAAAGGGGGAAGAAAAGGAGAGACAGGTTGTAAAGTGCCACTAGAAATGTTAAGCTTGTTAGGTGGTGAAGCGAGGTATGGCTAGGTTAGGTTAAGTGAGGGTGTGTATTATGATAGCAGCGTGTCAAGGGGCTGAATAGAAGGGGACAAACACACCCTCCTCCTCTCCCTACAAAGAGCAGAACGAAGATACTACTGATGTGTGAGCCATGAGCCGTATACAAACTGGACGGCAGCAGTACTCAATCTGGCCGACCCGAAAAGACTTCTATCACTCGAGAGACGTGGCCAACAATAGGGGGCAGTGGCGGCAACAATAGGACAGTGGCGGACAGTGACAAGGAGGAAACCAGGATAATACCAATGGACAGTGAGTCTATTCCAGCTAAACAATGACAATACTGCTCACTGTCAAAGGTCCTGAGGCGTCGGAAGGAAACAGCGCTCACCGTCACACTATTTAGCGAAAGGTTACAAATATAGTGAGAGATGAATGAAACTCTGTGTCTATCAGGTATTTGTGAATAGTTTTAACCTCGACTTCTTAACACAGGTACTTGGGAGTTCTCATTAATCGTATAGAGGACAAGATGGAGTTTGAAAGGGAGTATAAGGAGTGATTTTGGTGGTATGTTATTTACTCCGGTCACACTGTAAAGTTACTTATAAAATCAGGTGTTTAATCGACATAAGTGACATTTTAGAGTCTCCAGTAGTCATGATTGATCTTGACTCTAAGGTAAAATGTATCTAGGAATGAATCAAGAATATAATATGAAAGTTGGACTGCCATACTGTTACAACTGTCAGGGAGTTTGAGCATTAGGGGGAAGACAATCATACAAAGTAATGAAACGAACAAAAACATTATAAACGGCCCAACGTACAGGTCGATTAACACTATAAACGGCCCAACGTACAGGTCGATTAACACTATAAACGGCCCAACGTACAGATCGATTAACACTATAAACGGCCCAACGTACAGGTCGATTAACACTGTAAACGGCCCAACGTACAGGTCGATTAACACTATAAACGGCCCAACGTACAGGTCGATTAACACTATAAACGGCCCAACGTACAGATCGATTAACACTATAAACGGCCCAACGTACAGATCGATTAACACTATAAACGGCCCAACGTACAGGTCGATTAACACTATAAACGGCCCAACGTACAGGTCGATTAACACTATAAACGGCCCAACGTACAGATCGATTAACACTATAAACGGCCCAACGTACAGATCGATTAACACTATAAACGGCCCAACGTACAAGTCGATTTTTTTTTATGTAATTCAGTTAGTACAAGGTTTACAGAACGCTGACTGCAGGACTTGTCACCTGCTATTTAAACTTTGGCTCAACTTCCACAATAACAAGAGTTTTTTTTTTCTCGGTAACATTTCTCACGGTATTAATCTGAAAGTTTAAGAGCTGTTGACCTTGAACTCGAGCTAAACAAAAGCTAATCCTTGAAAATGTGATTAAAATCCAAATAGTTTAATTTCGTCAAAAATTTTAAGAAAATCTTCAAAAGTGTGAGGCAGAGAAATCTAATGTGTCTGTAACAATGCCACCCAGTGTTAAGTTAAAGCAATACTATACTAAAATATACACGAGGTGATGTGTTCAACGAGTGGGCACCGCAGGGATTGAGACTGAAGGACACCCGAAGAGCTGATGAGGAGAAAAGGGATGGAAGGATAGACGGAAGGAAGGATCGAAGGATGGACGGAAGGAAGGATCGAAGCACGGACGGAAGGAAGGAGGATGATGGAAATAAGGACAGACACGAGCATTCCTACCACCCCTTCACACCAGCGCCCCCGGGAGGTATACACAAGCCACACATCAACAAGCTCGGCCACTTCCATCAAACAACAAGTCTATGGATAATCACAGCCTCAATGACCTCCAGGGCACAGACAAGAGGGCCTCCAGGGCACAGACAAGAGGGCCTCCCGGGACATGACACCGAGTTAAAAGGGTCTTTACTCTCCACGGTGAAAGAGAGGAAGAAGGAGGGTGACATAGAAAGCGTGGACGAAAGCCTTAAGAGAAAGAGATGGAGGGGGAGAGGGGAGAGAGGGGAGAGAGAGAGGGATCAATAGGTATGGAAGATCAAAGTGTTAGTATTGAGGCCACGACGACGGGCAGAAAGGGAAGTTAGATTAGGCACGACACTACCCAAGGTTAACAACCATCCCGATGGTGAGATTGGGAGTGTGTGAGTGTGTGTGTGTGAGTGTGTGTGTGTGTGAGTGTGTGTGTGTGTGAGTGTGTGTGTGTGTGTGTGTGTGTGAGTGTGTGTGTTAATACATCCCTAAGTTATGAATCTTCGCTGTGTTCCTCAGTAATAATACTCACTGTAGGTTCTCAGGAGCTCTACCTCTCGAGTACACCCACTTGAGGCAACACGGCAACGATGACTTGATAAACACTCCCGGAGGAGGCGCGGCTGGTGCTGACGAGCCACAAACATTGCGAGGGATGCATTCTTTCCAAATTAAACACACACACACACACTGTACAGATCTAGTTCTCCACTACAACAAATACTGACTTTAATATGTGAATCCCCTCGCGCCTGAAATGGTTCATAATAACAAGACCCCTTATATATATCGTCTGCCTGATAGCAATAACATTTTTTTTTTACCTAAATTAATAAAGAGAGACAACGAGGAATCAGACGCCGTTTGCATACGTGAATGTGAAGTTGAATAAAAACTACGTCACCAAGAGCTTTCATAAGTAAAGAAAAAAGGTGGAGTTTCCTTTATGTTGTTTAAGAATGTTTATTATTATTAACTTTAACAAAAATATAACATACAAGGTGATCCTAGACACTAAAACCACGTTATATAACACACTTGCCTGCTTACTACACCAAAAACAGACTGGGCAGTGGAAATTAAATAACGACCCCCTTCCCCCCTCCCTCACCTTCCTTAAAAAATCCTGGATCTGCCACTAATGACAAACAGCAGGTAACACTATTATCCCCCCAAACAAACCTCTCAACAGCAATTACTTCCCACATCAAAAAGTCGACAAAAAAGTTGGTCATCTCTTGGACGGGAAATTAAAAGAGTGAGTGGAGGTGTATCCTGTAGCGAGGCAGCACGACAGGAGACGGCCCCCGGCTTTGTGAAACTTATTCTCTTAAAACACTCCAGCTGCTGCCTCGGGTATTATCCTCAGTAATTTAATAGCTGAGTGCACCATCCCAACAATTTAGCTCGTTTTAAATATCACGAAATTCCAAAAAGCGTGAGATTTTCTTTTTTTTTTTAAGAACTAAAACTCATTTTGGTATATTATATAATTTACATAATCTGGAGCCCTTCTCGGTATTATAACACTACATGTAATAATTATCTCAACTATCAGAATTTTACATGCTAGTTCCTGTGTGTGTTCTTTATTGCAACACCGTGAAGCAACACAGCACAGCACAGCACAACACAGCACAGCACAGCACAGCACCAGCAGCTCTCACAAAATATGAATTACTTTTCTCCAACAATATTTAATGCGAACTTGTGTAATTAGTGACCTAAACTACTTACTACAGGCGTGATCTTAACTTTACCTCCCTGACCCCGTGACCTTACGTGACCTCATAATGGTTCACGACTAACTTCGGTGACACTGATGACTGATCCCTTTAGCCCTCGTCGAGTTAAACCCTAAAGGACCCTGTGACCCAGCCTATCACCATGACCCTGCCTATCACCATGACCCTGCCTATCACCATGAGCTCTTTGTACAGAAGCTCCGGGTCTACAAGGAGATCAGTTCCCTACCTGCGGAACTAGAGTCAGTTCAGTCCTCCACCATGACCACATCCCGGCAGCACCACACCGATTAAACCTTTAAGGGCGGTGGTTTAACTCTTTGAGGACGATGGATTAACCCTTCAGGACTCAAACGGTTAAATCACCTTTGCCAGTCCAGGAGCAGCTGGTTTAGGAAACTTTATTCACTCTAACATCAGGATTTTTAGTGAAATGGGAACGTTAAAACTGGTTGACGAGCGGAAGTTTAGTTGACTCTGGCCTCTGTAAGACGAATCATCTCACTTCAGAATGAGGAACCATCGTATTCGCGCCAAATAACGATGCTAATTGAGAAACATAAGTTTATCAGTGACGGTGAGAGATAATGAGGGGTAAGTGTGGCCTCACCTCATCAGTCGTCCCATTAGCCAGTGTTTCTTTGTTCTTACGGCCGTGCAATTAAACCAGACGTTGAAAGTGAAGATCAGAAATCAATTAAGACACTTTCCACGCTTTCCCGGAGAGGGACTTGTCTCCCCCTCAGAGTATCGTGCACAAAGCTATCTCCAGATCTTTCAATTTGAATGGATGCACTAGACCGAGGCTGGAGTTTCCACACCTCAGGGAAGAGTCTCGGAGAGGCATCAGATCAATGACTAACTAAAGGTCACATGAAAACCAGATAAAGATTCTGGTTCCTCTCATTTTCCTCAAGTTGTCTGACAAAATCTTCCCAGGTGATCAATTATCGCCCACGAAGAGGATTAGTCCGTGGTGGTCTGTATCCGATAAGGTGGGAGTATCAAGATTATTGGTCAGTCAGGAAATATCCAAGATGTATTTATCCACTGTATAACATTCTTGTCTCACCAACACTAAAACATCCTGGGAAATAATATCACAACAGATGCTTCGTCCAGGACCAGACAAGACCCCTCACAAGTGGTCCCTCAATCAGAATTATTTTACCCAGATATTCTCATGTCCCTGGCAATCGGTCCGCTTCAGGATCAACACGAATAAAGGTCTTCACGATAAACTGGAACATTTATCATAACATTTATTTATTTCCTCCAGCTTATCGAACAATCTCAAATCATTCAGAAGGTAATGATGGTAATACCTCCTTCAGGCTGCCGAGTGATTGGTTCCTCTCCTCCCTTCGCCTCATCTAACTCCTATTCAATTCCCATCTCGTTTTAAATCATGTTATAGGAACGTGATTTACTCCATGTCTATCACCTATGTTTCTCTCACTACGTTGACAATTTCTGATGTAACTATAATTCTTCTGCTAAATGCAACTCCTGAACACCGTAATGGATCGACAGATAAGTAATGCCTAGTATTTTTACCACAAACATAAACATCTAACTTTTCTTTTCTACTAATAATTTAACTTCGTATAAATTTACCAAAATCCATTCGAGGCTTAGTAAATTTATATCAAGTCGGATATATTTAAATAATCTACATCTTGTTTACCGGACTATATGTGGCACTAGTGGTTGCTTAATATCAATGCTCTGACTAGTTATTCTTAAGGTGTGTGGTGTGGGCGGTGTCTAGGAGAATCATCTGACACTAATCTCCTTCATCCCGTTCTTTGACAGTTTAGAATCTCAAGAGAACAGTTTTGGTGATCCGTATGGGCTGACTTCGCCACCTCAAGCGCGCACACACACACACGGACGTACGCAAATCTCACTACACCTCAAGCACACACGCACAGACGCACGCAAATCTCACTACACCTCAAGCACACACGCACGCACCCCCCCCCCCCTCTCAGACGTCAACATAACTCACTTGGGCTCTGATTTATGAACAGTTTATCAGCCTCGTCGACCCCCACTGAAGAAGCTGTCATGAGCCCCATCCATCATCACTTACTTATACCACAGTCACCTCATAATAGTCGTACACAGAACAGGAGGTGGAAGCTGTAGCCACGGGAAGACAATGTGGTTAGGGGGGAGGTGTGGCCAGGAGGAAGGTGTGGCCAGTAGGAAGGTGTGGCCAGGAGGAAGGTGTGGCCAGGAGGAAGGTGTGACCAGGAGGAAGGTGTGGCCAGAGGGAAGGTGTGGCCAGTAGGAAGGTGTGGCCAGGAGGAAGGTGTGGCCAGGAGGAAGGTGTGACTGGGGGGGGGGGGGGGGAGGAAGGTATGGACAGTCCCCCACCCAAGACAGTCTCTCCCTCCTGAAAGCATCAACCTCATCTTCCGACCTTCATATCCACCCCATTTTTATCCACCCCACTCTCTGTTTCCACCCACCCCTCCCCCACCTCCTCTCCCCTACCCACCTCTCCCCTCCCCACAGTTTAAACCTAAATGACATAATTTACATTTGAATTATAAAAAAACAAACTATTTTTTGTTGTTGTACCAAATAATGAACTTTTGACTAAACAAAAAACAAAAATAAAGAAAAAAATCTGTCATTTGTTGTCAATTAAAAAATATGTCATCAAAAGTTGAATATATTAGTTGTAATGTTATTTATTTTGTATTAATAACCAGTAAATGTTATCATGACAGTATTAGGTTATCTTGGTTATATCGGTAACATATGAAGAAGAATGGAAGATGATGATAACAGATAATGACGATAACAAAAGATAATGATGATGATGATGACGAAGATGATGATGACAAAAGAAGAAAGAGAAGAGAACAACAATGAGTCACACAAGAATACTTAAATGGTTTTATAACAACACTATAACAATGACCTTGACCTTTGACACACACACACACACACACACACACACACACACACACACAGGCTCAATTAATAGTCTAGAAACCAAATTTATAATGACAATAACAAGGGCGTGACTTAGGGAAGAGGGAGGGTGAGAGGGAAGAGGGAGAGTGAGAGGGAAGGGGAGATGGGAGGGTGAGAGGGGCGAGAGGAAGGGAGTGGAGGAAGGGAGTGGGGGAAGGGAGGGTTGCAGCTGTAGGAGACAGAGTTGATTTTAAAAGATGTTTATTTTTTACCGTGTATATACAACAGCGGCCGTCGAAACCTTTGTGATTTCTAAGTTGTGGAAGGATTGATTCTTTTCTTGTTAACCTTATAGTGAAGATGGTTGTGTGTGTGTGTGTGGTTCAGTGTTCCGTCGTTGCTGAAGTCTCCGTAGAGGGTTTTTGTTTATTATTTAAAGCACCTGAAGCATAGAGGTCACGCTTCCAGGTAAGTTCAGTCATTTCCTCTTCGCTGCCTCACCTTATTTAGCTTCTATGTACTGAAACAAAAGTCTTATTTAAAAAGGCAGTTATTATACTCAAGTGTGCTCGACTTTAACGACCCTCACGAAATGAAGACTCAAGTTTGACCTCGTTGCCACACGTACGATACCAACTCTCTCTCTCTCTCTCTCTCTCTCTCTCTCAACAAATGAATCTAATTTATTGCTGTGATCTTGGATTCTGTGAGTAGCACGACCACATACACTACCCAGGACCTGACCTAACCTGACCAACACACTTGTCTCACGTCCCGGGGTCATCAACGAGGAGGGACGAGCGTGTTCTCTATACTGTTTACTTCAACACTTAGGTTAGGTTAGGTTAGGTTAGGTTAGATCATTCTTTAAAATCGTCATTTCTCCTATTCTTTTACTCTCAAAATGACGAATGTTACAGACAGACAGACACGCCAGCCCCACACACACACACACACACACACACCACACACACACACACACACCTTCACTATCCTTGAGATCTGGAAAGAAAACTCCTAAGTATATCTCACATCGTTTCTCAGCGGGTGTGGTCCTTGGGGCGAGGGTGAGGTTCCTTTCTCCCCTAATACCCGATTCTACGTAAGACAGATGAACGTTCTTATACACCAACACATCCAACACATCCCACGAAAATGTTGTATTGCTCGTCCTCACAGCTCTTGTCCCGTCCACCGCGTTAAGTATGTTTTGGTGGCGTTCTTAAATCCCGCTGGTTTATTTATTTCTCATGGTTGTGGAAGCAGCAAAATCTATCGATATTCTAGTATGATAAACCGACACATTTTGTATCAGGACCATTATATTAGTCTACCCCCTCCCCCTCGATACATGGTCGATCAGAAATTCTATTTGATGCTGAAAGATATTAAAATATTTATTGGTGGGGGGTCCGTGGCTCACCGCCGGCAGAATGTTAAAAGCTCTTCTCTGGGGGGAAAAAAAACTTGTTCAGAAGATGTCACAAGCAGGAAACCTGATTACACGCAACCAGCTCTCTCGTGTGTGTGTGTGTGTGTGTGTGCAGGAAGCCAAAAGTGTGTTGTGTGCAAACCTTGAAGACGCCGGCCGGTAAGTCAGACTAAATGGCAAAACCAACGTCTTAGATGACCGTCGTCCGGTTATTCAGGAAAACCCGTGTATAATATAACACTGCAATAAGTCCCCGGTAATGGCCACTATCCTCGCTGATACATGGAGCACTAATTAAAGCTGTTGTATTGTACATGTTCCTATCTGTGAGTGACCCTTAAACTATCCATCACACCCACACAACTCTCTCTTACCATCACGCCCACACAACTCTCTCTTACCATCACGCCCACACAACTCTCTCTTACAACACAATCATATCAACGTAACTTGTTTTGTTTACAGTTGGGAGTCATATTGTTTACTTGGCGACGTTAATATTTGTTCCTCATACGATAAATTAAGAGCCGGGGTCTGATAAAGCGAGATGTCACCTTATTTTTATTTTAATGGTTAATTTACTCGACGTTCATTGTCTATCATTTATATTGAAGCTACATTAAGCATTCCTCAAGCCACCATGAAGTACAATATGGTTCTATGTCTCAACTCTACGATGAGGCGGAGAAATACAAGGGAATTGAATTAGTTTCTCTATTAAATCAAAAAGATAATATTTACACAGTGTAGTTCCATGGAAAAATTTAATAACAGGTTCAACAAAAGGTCCGCCACCAGTGAAAATGATTTCGGGTAAGTGTGGGGCGGGAGGCGCTCGAGCCATCTCCCTGTGACATGACAACTGCATCCCGCCCAGACGGTGCTCATTCACCAGTACAGACGGCTGGGTATCTCACTCGTTTCCAGGTGCATAACTTTATTATTCGTTTATTTTCTTAATTATTACCTCTAGTATTATATAAGCGTAAAAATTAGATGATTTTTTTTTTTTTTAGTTACTTTTAATGTATAATAACAAGTGAGGATCGGACATTTGTTCACGCTGGACATCGTGAACAGCCTCGGTAATGTAAACCTTCGGCTCTTCTACTGTATTAAGAATGTTTCCTCGCGGGTAAAAAATCAACAGAGGTCAAGTCGAGAGAACGGGGTGGTCTTAAAACACAACAAATGGGTACAGTCTTCAAAAACTGTCCCGACTCCTTCCTGTGGTGAGCGTGTTGCTGCGCCGTCTTGCCGGAACCATCCATCTCGTTTTATTCTCTTCACTAATTCCTTGAAAACTTTCTGGAGAATATAATTTATGCACAACTAAAACTTTTACGGTATCTTTTAAAACTGTTGGTCATCTAAAAAGGCTAAACCATGCACCAATTTAATGATCATGTAGAGGTTTATTGCATGACTATTTCCCCCGTGGCCAGATCCTGTTGTTGTGTCAAATGATACACCCAGACACCTAATACCTAATATTCCCTTTTACTGTCCTGAAACTTGGAAATTATTGGTAGTAACCCGTATGACTGTATCGGAGAACAAGTTAACAAGCTACATTCACTTTATAAAGACCATTTTTTTCCGTATAACTGTGTGAGAAACTAGTTGAAAGATATTTGTAACGTTAAGTATATGAGCGATTTTTTGGGGGGGAGTTTCATTGTAGCACCAGACTGTCGATCCACTTGGGGAAACATTTCTGCAACACCGACAGTTCCCGAAACATTACAATCGATGTTTTTACAATTTCGTTGACACAATCGTCCTTGGTAGAATTTCTCCTACGAAAAACCAAACACCTCTCAGTATTGTACTTCCAATCACGGTAATAAAAAATACAAACTGCCCCAAAACAACACTCCTCCGCAGTTAACACCACCAACTCATTCCTTAGTGACATATAACTATTAACTTCCGGGCAGCATTAGTAGGTTAGGTTAGGTTAGGTTCACTTTAGTTGTCTCAGCTGGTGGGAATCTAACCAGTTAATGATGCCTACAGTCTGTGTATACCTCGACCACACCATAAACTTACAGTACACTTCACAGACAATAGAATTCAACTTTCGCTTCACCTAAGACTAACCTGATGTATATGTATGTTGTCTTTTAATACCAGCTATACATAATCATACACCGGGACTTTATACATAACATTCCCTCGATTGATATCACACAATGCCGCCCTCTTATACTCTCTACACACACATCACTGGTCCACGCCACCATTCTCCTCCCCCTGTAGTCACACACCATAGCCTCCACCAGCCCCGTCTGTCGCGTCTAATTCACCGTGAATGATTTCTTCCAGCTGGGCAGAAAATTCGTTCCCCGACTCACTTTTTTCTCCATCAGTGTTCACGTGGGTGTTAGGTGTAGCCTGCTGTGTTTACCTTCACCACCAGGGCTACACACACCTGTCGAAGCAAGAGACCTGCCAGGGCTACACACACCTGCCGAAGCTGAACACCCGCCAGGGCTACACACACCTGCCGCAGCTAAGCCCTGCGAGGCGGCCAGGGAGGGGAGGGCGGCTCACGACTTAGTATTTCCCCGGCGACGACCTCCACTGATTTTACACTTCTTAACAAAACTCCCTGGCGAGCAGGAGTTACGGTGCCGCAGTCTGGTGGGTGAAGCACGCCATTCTTTGAGGTCTTTTGTTGTCGAGGTCTTGGTCACTCTCTTCTGCGAGTCATTCTCTCTCAACTAACACTCCTGCAGCCATCCTCATTGTCCACCAGCTCCCCCACCCTAACGTCCTCTGTCCTGCCCATCTCCTCGTTATTGTTTTCCCCTTTTAATCAAGACTTCGTCCCTTGGTGTCACAAACAATTATGACGAAAAACTTATACATGAAAAAAATCTATGGCCATCTCTGAGGTCTCCATCACGTGTTTGGAGTTAGTTCTGTGGTGGCAATAACAAATGTCGTAGGCTAAGTGTATTAGTACAGCAGACTGGCAGTTGTTATGTCACTATAGGACACACATGTTTCTGGTCCACACTACAAGGTCTAACTACTGATGTGAGGAGAGTAAATGCCCCCCCCCCCCGCCAGCCTCTAGGTAACGATTAGCAGACAAAAGAAATAATTATCATAACTAATAATGCAGATAACTGATGCATGACACGTGTCTACAGACCCTAGGGAATAGAAATTAGATCCAATTGCAGTCACTAGGATAAATACTCATTACAAGTCGTTTGATGTTTGAACTACCTGTTATTATGCACTCAAGTCTCAAATTGGCGTCCAATTATCCCGCCGTCAGAAGGTCTAGTTCCAACACTGCCCGCCAGGAGGCTCAATGAGAATGTAATAATATTCATAAATCACTATTGGAACTTATATGCTGAACAACATGGGTTCTCTCGTGACCACTGGCTGTCAGAGTGAAAACTAATTGAAAACTAAATTAATTCCCAGAGGATATGCCAGAAAAGATTTAGCTAATAAAAGATAAAACCTTTTCTTTTACTCAGAGGAGCGACATATTCCTGTACTTCTGTCGCCATTACCTGGTCCACTACTCGCCTTCTGACCCCACACAGTAAGAGGTGAGTCAGCACGTCAACCAGAGTCGCTCACCTGTTGTACGGTCACTCATCGGTGTTGGCCGTGTTAGCAGGTGTTGATATTGACTGACCTGTGGGAAGAGAGGAGTAAAGTCATTCAGTTTCAGACACCAAATCAACAAAGGAACACAATAATGGCAGAGGGAAGCATCACCCACATCAACAAAACGACACAATGATAACTCTTGTGACCCCGAAAAGTAGTTTAAGGTCAACCATCAGTGAACTAGATCTTGTAATGCTGATGTGATGTATTCCTGAGGCTAAGACCTTAGACTCAACTGCTTGTGACATATTCGCACTATACAGCTATTCACAACACGTGTATGACCTTAACATATCACGACGACACTAACCTAACCTCCCCCACTGACACCTTCTTGATGCTGGGAACAATTACTCGCTTGAGGCTTCGAGTTTATTACAAGACAGACGGACACTCACACGACCTCTAAGTCAGTACCTCTGATCCCTCCCTCCCCGACCTCATTCTCGACTAAAGGGACTGAGAAGCGAAACTGTAGCTTTAATACTGCAGTAACGGTTCTATACTGCGTCCATAATATTTTTACTTCAATTAAAAAAGTTGCCTTCTAAAAACACCAACATCCAGCATCAAGATTACATTATGGAGATAAAATTTCACAACTACAGCCACGCCAGACTCACCATAATACTGAACTGTGTGTAAGAGGCAGTAGGGACACACACCACAGATACACCACAACAGACTCGTACATATTTCAGCTTGGCTCTGATCTTATTGTTGTGTTGCATATGGTAAAGGAGACACCACACACTTTTCGGCTCGGGAAATATCAAGAGCATTTGGTGTAGCTAGAAATATCAACCCTGGGAATGTGTATTGGGAGTTGGTGGGGGCGGTGAGGGACAGATCAGAGGATAGGGGCGGGAAGGGGCGGTCCTGGTGGTAGTGTCATCTGCCCCACCACCACCACACTGTTGGCTCTACCCCGTTACTTTGGCCAGACTACAAGTTTTAAGGTGGTATTATAGTGTCATGGTGTATTGGTGCTTAAACACTGGATGGTCTTGTGTTTACCTCAAGTCACAACACATTACAGAAGGAAGATTTCGACTCCATTTCTTATTTTGAGTCGAGGCGGAGTGTAGTAATCCGACATCAACGTGAGACAGAGAAGCTTTACTGAAGTTTTAAAGCTGGATTATGATTTGTATCAACAGGGTAAATTATCTTCATCCGGGAAAGTGAGGAGAAACGAGTCGGTGCTTCATTCTGTCATAAATAAAAGCTTAAAACAGTTTCTAAAAGACTCAGTTCTACGTAAATAGTTAAGTATATATATATATATTTCCTAAACGAAAAAAAAGTCTTTGTACAGTTCCGTTACAATGAATTCACGACGAACGTATTACCGGGGGAAAGACGTAGGCCCTACCTGCTGCACCTGGAGGAGGAGGAGAAGTGGAAGAAGGTGGAGAAGAAGAAGGAAGAGAAGGAGGGGGAGAAGAAGGAGGAAGAGAAGAAGAAGGAAGATGAGGAGAAGAGGGAGAAGGAGAAAACGGAGGAAGAAGAGGTGAAATAATCTACAGGTGTGCCTATAGTCTTCATGTGATCACCATATTTACTTAATTAGTTTATTACCTGGATACAACATTCACCTTTGACATTAGTTAGTTGAAGAGATTTACGTATACGAGGAGAGGCTCACAAGCGTCCCTCTGGTGGCGACGTCAACAACCAGGGAGAAGCACAACACTAATTATTGGCTGATTGAAATGAACCGGTTGTCTACTGTAACACTAATTGGTCCATTTATTCTCTGACGATCATTGACCCTAAATTTTATCCAACAGTATTATAAACACCGAGTAAAGTCTGATAGTTGTCCCCCCTCAAACTGCTGGTGGTGTGTTTAGCGTTCCTTTCAAACACTGATTGATAAGTCGTCCACGTCTTTCATGCCTTGACTGATATATTTACCCACCCTTGAGTGTCGAGTTGATATCGTATCTCGTCCGGTATGTAAGAGGTTCCGGTATATGAGGAAGACAAGTCCGGTATATGGATGATGATTTATCTTCAAGGGGAAACTCTCATGAGTGTTTGTCATGGAAATTTTTCAATGGGAAGTGTGATGAAGTTTCGTAAAAAAAAAAAAAAAAAAAAAAAAAAAAAAAAAAAAAGTCGAATTCGTTTATTTTTCTGTATCTCTTTTCGTCTCTTCGTGTTATTCATATCATATATATTTATTCTCAAGTATAACACGTATAGTTATATCAGTTTCTTATTTCCTTCTTCCTCTTTTATCACCATATTTGTCTCTGCTTTCTTTATAAATAATGCGGTTTTCTCCCTTCATGCATCTATCATTTCACCTGTTGTCTTCTTCCTCTCCATTATTCTTGGATTTATCATTTGACTCTTCCAAAATACCTCTCTCTCTCTCTCTCTCTCTCTCTCTCTCTCTCTCTCTCCCTCATTTTCATCACAAATTTTGCTTCACATTCTCAAACATCTTGGTGTTTATTATTCACGTCGACCGGAGCAAGTGGGGAAGTCGGTATACAAAAATTCTGCTGCTGAATATATAACTCGGGTACGTACGATTCGGTCCGCTATTACCGAGACTGGTTACCGAATGACGCCCTCACAACCGATTCAGGAGGGAGGAAGGGAGAGAGGGGGAGGGAGGGAAGGAGAGGGAGGGAGTGAAAGAGAGGGAGAGAAAGAGAGGGAGAGAGACACCGAGTTGCTGGATCACGACTTGGTTATAAAATGAGATTTCAGGATCAAGCCGCCATTTACGACGTTACGCGCGGCTCTGTATACTAAACCCAGCAGGGAGGAGGAAGGTACCAATAAACTTCCAAGCGGTGGTTAGCTACTAACAGTGAACTAACGTGAATTCTATAGGAAGAAATATAGAGACGAACCTTAAGCCACACAGATCTTTCGGTTCTCTATGAAAGGATCAACTTACCAAAAAAAAAAAAAAAAAACTCCCATTCAGGACATCCAATAAGAGCGTCCCGATAGTCTCTCGTCCCTAGAGTACAGCCATGAAAATCTTGAGGAAATTTCTCGTCCCAAGTCCCCACGACCCAGTAACCTACACCAGTCCTGAGGATGGAACTCGAGGCCAACCGGATATGTTACTTATCGACTTGAGGACAAAGGCACAAGGTTTCCTCTGCTCCCATACTCTGACTCGGAGTTGAAGCGAAAATAGAATAGAATTTGGAGAGAGTTGAATTAGTTGGAGAAACCATACTGGGCCGGAGACGAGTCATGGAACTGCTTTAATTTCCTTGTCATGTGAAGCTTACAGGGAAGAAGGTGAAAGCGATGAAGCTGATTCATAATTTATACATAAGTCCTGGTGAAGGCGAGACGAGTACTAGGAGACGGTGATGCTGGACGCTCACCCTCAGGGGAAGAGACTAGATCAAACCTCCACTCAGAAGGAACTGTTCTCTTCCTAGACAATGATTCAGCCCTGACATACAAGGTGTCATCAATATGTGTGTGTGTGGAACCTATTGTTCACGAGTCTCAACGCTACGATGAACACAGTTTCCCCAGCATTCCCATTAGGCAGCAAAGGATCTATATGAATCCCGCTGCTCGGTACATGTTACAGCTGGCTTGTTATCAATAAAACACAGGATACTCCTCCCAGGTGTAATGGAAAGACAAGAACGGAAAAATCAGTTCTCTGAAGTTGATAAAAAAAACGCGACATACATATGGAGCGACAGTCCCTTATGTTCGACGTCATCAGAGGAATGGTAACTCAGTCTTGTGTTTGTTAGAAGCATTTGTCCACTTCCTCCACCTGAGGTCCCATGGAACACGATCATCCTGTTCAGTGATTCTTAAAGATATTTTACTCTCTGCCCCATACGAGTTGAGCGCTGCCCCCCCCCCCCCCCTGTTGCCTCTGAATACAGCTTTTAACGACATTAATTCTGCAAAGAATACTTTCTCACTCGTGTCTCGCACAGTCTGTTAAAAACAGTAACTCTGGAAACTTGGTGAAGATTCCTGGAGCAGCTCTCAGCCTTAAGGAAATGCTTGGATACTGGGCTTTACCTTGGCTGTATGATTGGAACACACAAAAGGGGCTATGGATAGGAGCAGATTTCAGACTCGTCCCTACGCAGCGCCGGGGCAAGTTTATTGGGCAGCCCCTTACATTCTGTGTAAGGTGAAGCGTAGCAGCATCACAACGCCCAACAAGGAAGCACGCAGAGTTCACGATTGCCTACTGGGCAAGAGAGCCTGGGGGGGCCATTGTTAGTGTAGCGAGTAACACATTGCGAAGGAAGAATGAACGTTTACCTGTTTATGGCAACGCGTGGTTGGTCCTTATTAACAACATGTACCAGGACTGTCACTAGGAGGAGGGATATGTGGTCAAGAAGAGTTGTGGCGTGGAAGGTACCAGCAGGGAGCTTCTTAAGGTCAGCAGAAGTTGACCAAACACCACGCTTTAATTTTTACCTCATCTGCCTTTTAATACTGATCATCCTACACCCAACACCAGGAATTACTATACAGTCGCCCACCTGAGATGAAGAATTACCACACAACCTCCACAAAATTAAAAAAAGTGAGTGAAAATGACTCAAGACCCAAAAGGTGAATTATATTTTTATTTAACACTTCATCCACATACTCCCAGGACTGAAGTACCAAAAGGCTCTCACTTTTAACTACAATCATCCCAAATAAACTTTCACCGCTCAAGGATCCCGTTAAACTTTAAAATGAGTCAATCTTCCACCCACTGAGAGACCTTCACCTCTTGTACTCATACCTAACCCCTCTTTCCTTTCCTCTTTCTCCCGTAGGAAAATTAAAAACGACCCAGTGTTAAATTTTCTCTTAAAACTCGGTCCTAATAACGGAAGATTAACAGAGAAGAGGCCTTCATTCAGTAACCCTAAAACACGTAAATGTTGCAGTATAAACAAGACAGTGTAAGGGTTGTAAAAGTGTTGGACATTAAACACTGAAGACACACAATATAGCAACGCTCGCCTCTCTACACTGAGGAACGAGGGGTGTGTGTATCAGGCTGGAGCGGATATTTCTCCCCAAAAGAAATAAAAAAGTCTTTACGAGATCAGAGCAAACTGATCAGATTTAACTTTTTTTTTTACGAAGTCGTGAGAAACATAGAGTTGCGGAGGTCACCATTGTATATTCTGTACTAAACTAAACTAACCTAACCTAACTCATAGTACTGTGTGGCAGCAGCAGCAATCAACAACGACCGTAATAGCTTAAAAAAACTCAGATGCATTACTTCGCTTTGCCAGTGACGTCGGTCGGTTCTTGTGACATCTTAAAGCAAATGTCAACAACAGTGGATCTGAGTGTTCATGTTTACAGCCTTCAGTTTCCTCCTCTTAACTCCCCCTTCAAGCCAAGTGTTTCCCTGTGATCTCCTGTATTAACACTAAGAACAAGCTGATCGTCTGGGTATGTTTATCCTCCTAAACTTGTTAACCTCCAGAGAGTTGTTCGGTCCAGGTGTTATCGTGGATGATAAAGGAGTAATTAAGGGGGAGACAGAATCCTTATGTGAAGTGAGATAAGTTAAGTAGTCCCAAGAAACACAAGTGCCGCAGTAGTCCCCAAGAAACACAAGTGCCGCAGTAGTCCCAAGAAACACAAGTGCCGCAGTAGTCCCCAAGAAACACAAGTGCCGCAGTAGTCCCAAGAAACACAAGTGCCGCAGTAGTCCCAAGAAACACAAGTGCTGCAGTAGTCCCCAAGAAACACAAGTGCCGCAGTAGTCCCAAGAAACACAAGTGCCGCAGTAGTCCCAAGAAACACAAGTGCCGCAGTAGTCCCCAAGAAACACAAGTACTGTAGTAGTCCCCAAGAAACACAAGTACTGCAGTAGTCCCCAAGAAACACAAGTACTGCAGTTGTCCGCAAGAAACACAAGTACTGCAGTAGTCCCCAAGAAACACAAGTACCGCAGTAGTCCCCAAGAAACACAAGTGCCGCAGTAGTCCCAAGAAACACAAGTACTGCAGTAGTCCCCAAGAAACACAAGTACCGCAGTAACAAACACACACAGAGACACACTGAGAAGCATCCTACATCAGGTGCGGTAAATGTGAAGGTATAAAACTTTCTCACAGCTTCTGGTGGACTCAGGGGCTCGACGCCTCATTATGACCAACACTCATTACGCCCTCCTCCTCCTCCTCCTCCTCTTCCTCTTCTTCTTCTTCTTCCTCCTCCTCCTCCTCCTCCTCCTCTTCTTCCTCCTCCTCCTCCGCGCTACACCAAGTCATCACACTCCCCCTTGATAAAAATCTCGAACGAAAAGTTAAAACGGGATTCCTAAAACGTTGATGGTGACTTAACAGTGGATAATATCTGGTCGGGGAGAAGACGAACACAACACGTCCTCTCCCCTGTGTGTGTGAATGAACTTGACGGCAAAGTACATAGTGGGTAAAGAGCTCGTCTCTAATCTTAAGTCACTGGTTTGCATTCATGGCACCCCCAGGTTTCACCCAGCTGTAAATGGGTACCTCCCTCTTACCTTTAGCAGTTTAGGGAATAGAAAGCAATGAGGTGCAGGGTTCGGTCACATTGCCTCCCTTACTGTAGTGTGCTGTATCCTCAACGCCCGTACAAGATCTACTTTCCTTTGCTGTCATTCTTTAAGTTTTTAGTTGAGAGAGAGAGAGAGAGAGAGAGAGAGAGAGAGAGAGAGAGAGAGATACCATTACAATAATCTTTAAAGTTCAACCTACACACTGAACATATTTCCTATTCAAATTATATTCTCAACCGGCCCCTTGACTTGTGGCTTTGTCATTGAAATGTGATGCGGATATGCCAAGCTGACTGACTATATATATTATTTATTTACCTTTACTTTACTTTACCATTTCATCATTTCCTTCTACCTCTCTTTTTTTTAAACAATAAATCCCAACTCGTTCTGATATTTTTTAATTTTTTTTTCCTGAATAAAAAAAAATGTAAATATCATAATTTCGTTGTATCTTTTTTTCATAAATATTCGTTCATATTTTTTTTTTTACTTCATTAATATCTTTCCGTCTCCATTCTCCCATACACACATTCACTCAAACACACCACAAACGTTTCTATTCCTTCCATCATTCTTTAACCAATCAATCTTATATCATTCTCTCCCATAGCTTAATGTTTAGTTGACATATTTTTTTTCAGTTATACTTCCTTGCAATTTCAATATCTTTTTTATTTTTCCTGTAAAAGATCCATCAGATGTGTGGTATCGTGTCTAGCCAGAAGATTATCCACCTCTTCTCTTTACCAGGAACAGTTAACTCCGCTCCCCTCTCATATTTTTCCCTCTCTCTGTCTCCCTTCCCTCTCCCTGTCACCCTTCCCTCTCCCTGTCTCCCTTCCCTCTCCCTGTCTCCCTTCCCTCTCTCTGTCTCCCTTCCCTCTCTCTGTCTCCCTTCCCTCTCCCTGTCTCCCTTCCCTCTCCCTGTCTCCCTTCCCTCTCCCTGTCACCTCCTCTCTTACTGCTCCGCCCGTGACAATGCTGGACACACCAACAACCACCACCACCACCACATCACCACCACCACCACATCACCACCACCACCACATCACCAACACCACATCACCAACACCACCACATCACCAACACCACCACATCACATCACCACCACCATCACCAACACCACACCATACATCACCACATCACCACCACCATCACCAACACCACACCACCATCACCACATCACCACCACCACACCATCACCACACCACCACATCACCACCACCACATCACCACCACCACATCACCAACACCACATCACCAACACCACACCACCAACACCACATCACCACCACCACATCACCACCACCACCCACCAACACCACATCACCAACACCACATCACCAACACCACCCACCACCACCACATCACCACCACCACACCACCACATCACCACCACCACATCACCACCACCACCCACCAACACCACATCACCAACACCACCCACCACCACCACATCACCACCACCACACCACCACATCACCACCACCACACCACCACCACCACATCACCAAGATAAACTTTGAGCTGCAATATTGAGATAAGGTTCTTTCTGATAATTTTTCCTCCCAACAAATTCACACAAGTATATAGACGAAAAACATTAAATGGAGCTTATTTCCCATTACTTCCTTAATTACACCCGGCGGGGAAAAACATCTATTAGTTAATTACCCCACGATTTTTTTTCCCAAACATTTCCATTATTTTTGTTTATTCTTTTAAGTGAATGAAATAATTCTTAACTTCATTCTTTCAGGTTACATGCAGACAACCTAACCTAACCTAACCTAACCTAACCTATTCGCCACTACGGAACCATCCCTACCACGCTGACCACCTTATATAGGGCAGTGTCAACGTGTGTCGCGTTCAGAGGCGGGTGAGGCACTGAGCTGGTCGGCGCTGAGAACATTATTTTATCAACAGCGCCAGACCACTCGGGTGTCTTTCGTTTTAAGCCACAAAAAAAAAAATCCTACAATATTTAGTTAGGGGAAAAAATACCAAATAATTCCTAAAACTCAAAAGTATATTTTCTTAATAGTAAAAATAAAGGAAGAATACAATAACTTCCTAACTTACTAAATGCATTAACGAGTAAAAAAATTCTCTATCAAATTACCGGGACCCAGCGAGCGTGTGTAGATCCCCAGGTAGTTAACAAACCGCTAACCAAAGATAAAAAAAAAAATAAAATAAAAAATTACAAAAGGTAAATTTTTCGTTAAAGTTTCAATTCAGGACCGAGGGAAAAATGTCAACACTTGGAGTGAGCTTCAGGAGACTATCAGGCCCATTAATGATCTAACAGCTAGCCAGCCTTGTATGACCTGTGTTGCTTAATGCTGCTCCCTCCCTCTCTCCCTCCCTTATTCCTTCCTTCCTTCCCTCCACATCTTCCTTCCCTCCTTCCCTCCCTCCACACATTCACGACAACCATAACGTGAAAAATAGAATCAATCCCCGGTACACACACACACACACACACACACACACACACCACTACAGTCCTACCCTCAATGCTCGGGGCGTCGATCCATTAAGCCAGAGAGACAGGGACTTTTCACCGTGTCAACTCACAATTACCACCAATCACCTTCATCCACCAACCTCATCCTACTAGCAGGAGTAGGATTTAACCTCTACCTCACTCTACCTCTCATGATGATGATGATGACGAGGAATGTGGCTCTGCTTTATGATGCTTGATGATGATGATGATGATGAATGATGATGAATGATGATGAATGATGATGTAAGAATCTCTACACTATGCACCACCATATTAATATATTTTGCTTAAGTTAAAAAAGAAATAATATCGATATTTCAGATAATATAAGTGTTTTTATTAGACAGACAGACAGACAGACAAGGGTAACACTATACACCCTCTTCCAAACACTCCTGGCGGGGCATAAACAAGAGAGTGTGTGTGTGTGTGTGTGTGCGTGACAGTTTGATGAATGTTTCCTGTGACCTACAAGAGTCGACGTGAGTTATAAGAATATTCCAACAGTCAGGGAATAAATTAACTCGCCGAGAGATTTATTTAATAGCGCAACACTTGAGAGTAAACGAGCTCATGCAACCACAAACCCAACGAAATAATAATAATAATAATAATAATAATAATTTAAGCATTAAATCCAGGCTTAAACCACAGTAATATAATGTAAACTGCGTTGCTTATATACACATAATAATAATAATTTAAAGTGTACGTGTGTGTGTGTGTGTGTGTGTGTGTGTGTGTGTGTGTGTTACGCTTCTAGTCACGGGCGAAAGTTGGAGGGACATACACAACAGTACACCTCCACCCAGATCAAGTGCAGTGTTACCTGAGAGAGAGAGAGAGAGAGAGAGAGAGAGAGAGAGAGAGAGAGGAATAATGGAAGAGAAGGGAATATATGACAGGAAGGGCGGGAGAAAACGGAAGATGAGAGGAGGAATTACGACAGGAAATGATGAAGGAGGAATTGTGGGATAAGAGTGAAAAATAAAGAAGGGGAATTATGAGGAGAGAGAGAGAGAGAGATAAAGCAGTGAGGAGGAGAGGAAATAGCGAGAGAAGATAACGACTGAAGAACATAAAGGAATTATTATTATTGAACGAAAATATAAAATAAAATAACTAGAATTGAAATACCACGAAACACTAAGATAAAATGAAAAAAAAAATAATAATAATAATAAATTCACGATCCGTCTGGTTTACATTAGACCTACAACGACCACCTGTCAAAGTGTGTTACCTCAATATCACCTGAGCGAACACCTGTGGACCAAACCTGGCGTGTTTGTTTACATCATCTCCGGTTACCTGTTCAGTATGTCAACACGTGTCAGTCTCACCTGTGAATTTGTTTAGGTCTCTCACACACTGTTGTTTTAATTAAAGTGATGCCCAGGTAAAGGTGTAAGTGGTAGTGGTACGAGTGGTAGTAGTGAAGATTACAAATAGTGGTAGTGGGGATTAAACAACAAAAACATCAAACAAACTCCAAACAACAACAAAAGCGACAACTAAAACTTTTAAACAACACACGGCCAACATAAACAAGGACACAAAACAAAAACAACAAAAATTAAGAGGAGTGACTGGGTCCAGTGGTCGTGTGTGTGTTAGTGTGAGTGTGTGTGTGTGTGTGTGTGTGTGGTGTGTGTGTGAGTGTGAGTGTGTGTGTGTGAGTGTGTGTGTGCGTGAGTGTGAGTGTGAGTGTTAGTGTGTGTGTGTGTGTGTGTTAGTGTGAGTGTGTGAGTGTTAGTGTGTGTGTGTGTGTGTGTGTGTGTGTGTGAGTGTGTTAGTGTGAGTGTGTGTGTGTGTGTGTGTGTGTGTTAGTGTGTGTGTGTGTGTGTGTGTTAGTGTGTGAGTGTTAGTGTGTGTGTGTGTGTGAGTGGGAGTGTTAGTGTGTGTGTGTGTGTGTGTGTTAGTGTGTGTGTGTGTTAGTGTGTGTGTGTGACTATAAACAGGGATAATCGACCAATTAACCTTAAAACCCAATAAGAATAACACTATCGCTATAACATCAAGGTAATTAGTTCATAAATAGGTTACAATTAGCTCTGGTTCAATTAACACGTCGTTTACCATCAAATTAAAAACCTAATTATACCCAATTAGTAAAGATTAGTAATGATGTTATTTGTTTAGTTCATTGTAATTATCTAAGTGATCGTCCCTATAAACAGATATTATTCAGTGATTCACCAATTTGTTACGGTTAAATTTCACCAACGGAAACAGATACAATAATCCCGATACAAAAAAAAAACTGGAAGGCCAATAACAGTTCAGTACATAGAGACAGAACCCTAATATACCAACAGTATAGAGTATAGTATTATATAAAGCTCTAGACAATAATACCTGTGGGTCATTAGTGATACAGGTACTCCCAACACAGTTCATCCTTTCATTGTTCCTCTAAGTTTTCCATTACCTTTTGGCGTGTGTCATTTGATTCAGAAGCACGGTGAAGAGTTCCTACTTGAGACCACTGGACTGCCTGGTTGGAGAGTCCTCGTCATTCAACATAGGAATTGAGTTTACAAGTTTACTCTTCTTCTTCTTTTTCTTCTCCTTAGCCAAGATAACATCATTGTACACTATGTCTGTCTTCTCTCGTTGTTTTGTTCTCGTCGTGAATATTTCTCTCCTGCTGTAGATGTTTCTATTGCACCCTGGAGGAGACTTAGCGAACCTTGAGAGAAGGAGGGAGCGAGTCGGTAATCTAATGTACACAACCTCAATGTTTTACCTCTGACTCTGTCCCACTGAAATTCTCTTCCTTCATATTATTCGAGTTAAAAAAATAAAAACTTCTTTATTTTCTATTGCTTTCACTACACTACCGAGTCAGAACTATAATGGAAATGTCTTCTGTTTATCGAAATGGTTTGAGTAAATGACGCCACCGTGGGGATACAATTCTTCTTCCCAGCTGAACACTAGGAGTTAACATGGACTCCCAAGACTAAACACACACTGTGAACATCCACATGACATGAATTTTTGATAATCACTCCAGAGTTTTTATCCATACGCTGTGTTTGTTCCCAGTAGCCGGCCAGACACCGTGATGGCCGGAGGTAAACACTCTTAGGTATATTGAAGGTAAATAAACTATAAGATTGTATCACAGTTGTCGACTCACCTAACTGATGCAACTTGGCAACAGGTTGTTTATAAATGAGAAGCTCGCTGGCATGGAAGACGACCAATGGTGCGGATGATTGAGAACTTTAGCAGATAAAGTAGCTACCTTTAAGAGACACTGAGTAAAATACAAGAATTTCTTCATACATCCTTCATAAACGGCGATAATGAACCTTGTTTGGGAGATTTTGTGTCCTGGACGATACTGATGTTTGCCACACTTATTGGTTCTCCCAAGCACGCTAACATCTGCTCACAGGCGGAACACAACCACCGGGGAAATGTTAGTGACACAATAACAAGAGTGAAGTCAGCCCCTCTCGCTGAGGAAACAGAAAACGATGAATAATCTCCGGTAAAGATTCCACACACACACTTATATATATATATATATATAATATATATATATATATATATATATATATATATATATATATATATATATATATATATATATATATATATATATATATAGCTAAATTCGTTTTTAATACAAGCAAGCTTTATTATACCGTAGTGGTGACTCCCCTTCCCCCACACACTGCAAACATTACTAATGGCAGAACAAAGAGAAATTAATTACTCATACACTGTTCAAATACACCAAGAAATGTTTCTGGCATCAGCTGGTTATGCTTCCTAGGAACGGAAATTTCTGACACGAGGTAGCGAGCCTGACGGAGGGACTCTCTCTTACAGGAGCACCAGACAAAAAAAACACACACAGGTTCTTGGAATTCTACACCATTAAGAAATACAAAGGCTGGTCATTACGGCTCTAAACGGTATCAAAAGGAAACCCCTGAACTAAGAGTAATTCCGAGGAACTCTAAGACAGCCGCGTCACCAGGTAACAAGCACGGCGAACCCCCCACAAAGCCGTGAAATATTGCATTAATAAAACATACCATTAAAATACTGGTATCACATACTACTGAACTATCCCCCTAGTGATCATGACAGAAAACCTGGTGACTCAACCTGCCGAAGATTGTTAGCTGGTGGCAGGAGGTAAACAGCGCTCAGTAACTCACGCTGACGACTGTGTTCATGTAGTAACACCAGTGATAAAATATATGGAAATGGGTCTTTAATCTTCATACAATCAGGTGTATCAGAGTGTGGTTCTGTCATAACTGCAGTATTGTTTCTGTATCCAACACCTCTTGGTCAAACACTACACTACACCACACCACGCCACGCCACACCACACCACACTACACTACACCACACCACACCACACTACACTACACCACACTACACTACTCATATAGTCGAGAATCGTGAAAATATCCTCCTAGCCACAACACGTATGGTAACGAAGAAGGTAAGACACGCTACACCTAACCTAACCTAACCTACAGTACGCCGAGATATTGACATTTTGAAACGTGTACAGTACAGGTGGAGAAACAGCAACAGTGAGTTAGGCCAGTGATCGTAATATTTCAATCTATGGTGCCTAACACGAAAATACTGACACACTAAAATTCACAACTTAATCTCATAAATAAAAAAAAATATATAATAATGGTCATAATAATTAAACTCTTTGTATTACCATAACATCAATTAGTCATTCCGGACATTTTTCATTAACTATGCAAAACTAATTATCGATAATGGTTTGTATTACATCATTACACTGTTAGTTTTACATTTGATCCATCACCTTTGTTAACATTTTTTTACAGGAGAATTATTAAACATTGATAAAAAACATTAACAAATATAATCAGTGTTTTATTAAATGTTAAAATTATCTAGACTTGACTTAACAAAATTATAAAATATATAATGGCTTTATTTCTCATATAATACCATCAACCACCCGGTCATGACACACACACACACACACACACACACACACACACACACACACACACACACACACACCACTACCTCGCTCTTAACTTCACAAACAGACAAGATGACACACTATTTTTATTCCAGTCACGATTCTCTCCCCGCCAGGCAATATTATGTAGTTGAAATTCAGAGAGTCAACACTCCATAATAAAACACAAGATTTACAGCTTTATAGACAACACACAAACGCCATTATCCCCCCCTGACTAGAGTGTTAAATGCTGACAATCAACTTTAACCGGACAAATAACAGCACCCGACTCTGTACAGCAGGGAGCGAACACAGCACACGTTAACTCCTCTCCTCTCCCCTCTCTCCTCCACGGCCTGACAAATGTGTGCCATCTATAGTGTTTGTGTTGTGTTGGCGTGGTGTGTTACTGGGTGTCGTGTGTTGCGTTAGAGTGGTGTGTTACTGGGTGTTGTGTGTTACGTTAGAGTAGTGTGTTACTGGGTGTTGTGTTGTGTTACTGGGTGTCGTGTGTTGCGTTAGAGTGGTGTGTTACTGGGTGTCGTGTGTTGCGTTAGAGTGGTGTGTTACTGGGTGTTGTGTTACTGGGTGTCGTGTGTTGCGTTAGAGTGGTGTGTTACTGGGTGTCGTGTGTTGCGTTAGAGTGGTGTGTTACTGGGTGATGTGTTGTGTTGTATTACTGAGCATTGTGTTGCATTATACCTACGTCTTACATAAAATCAGACAAACTGTTTAATGTGTTGTTTTTTCTTCATAATATCATCAATTCTCGACATATTACCAATTATACATCATAATATTTTTAGGGGCGTCGTTTCTCCTATTCTCAAACATCGGATCTTAAGTCAAATGATGAACTTAACTCCCATAGACTCACAGCAGGAAGACGAGCGCAGTTAAGACAACGAACGAATCACTGGGCTATCACTCACTAACGCCACCACACCAAACCTTAAATAATCACTGTATCATATATATAAATACGACCTAAATTCTTTCTTTAATAAGTTAGAAATACATAGACTTTAAATAGATAAATATACTGTAATTTTCAACCTGAAGTGTAAATATTAAATAAAAAATATCTACACGTACAAAATTGAATGCCAATACTGTACTGTCAATATTGGTGTTAATTTATGTAAACATGTGAACCATATCAGCTTTTAAACTATGAATGAATGATCTGATAAAATGAGGTAGTTAACGAGCTGCGTGTCAGTCATCCCTCCCCCCCTGCATACTTGTTGAAGCACAGCAACACAACATAACACTTTACAGAAAAATATAACATGTGTAACGCGAGTAAATATGAATACTAAATGACTGGCAATAATTTATGTATTATGGCATATCTCAGTGTAGTGAAGATTGTGCTTATTTGGGGAGGGGGGGGGGAGGGGGGGGAGAAATATAAATCCACAGTGAGTTAATCCCTACTTGGGTGAGAAGGTCAGTTTGTGTCTCAGTGTCTGCCTCCGCTGTCTCTTCAATGGCTCTTCAAAATATTTACTATAACACAATATAAATAATTATTAATCCATATTTCTCACACTACTGTCCGTATATGTTATCCAATTAATTTAAAATGTATTGACAGTCACACGTGATATTTTGTATCAAATATTACTGGAATGATTGATGAGTTTTGGTAATTGTTGTTGTTAATGATGTCAGTACCACACACACACACACACACACACACAGAGCAATTTGGCAATATGAGGACCTCCTCTACATCACACTGCTTGGTGAGCTTTCTGGATTTTCTGCACAAAAACTTGCAGAAACGTAAGACATCACTGGCCGTTGCCCTTGTGGACTTCAGGAAGGCCTTTGACCTTGTTGATCACTGCACTGTTATCAACAAGGCTATTGCACTAGGGCTGCCCACCAACCTGGTCTCGTGGCTCACTGATTTCTTGAGTGGACGTCGCCAAGCAGTGAGGTATCAGGGCTCGGTCTCCACATTCCAACACCTCACCTGCGGTGTTCCCCAGGGGACCAAGATGGGACCACTGTGCTTCCTCATCCTGATCAACGACGCTCTATCGGACACTCCTCACAGGTGGAAGTACGTGGATGACTGCACTGTGGGGGTTTCAGTGGACAACACCGCACCAGACTACTCATCGCTCCAAGGCACCCTGGGCAGGCTACAGGCATGGACTACGGAGAACAAGGTCACCATCAACCACACCAAAACCGTAGTCATGCACATCAATACCGCCACCACCCCAGTGCAAGCCCCAGCAGTCACAGTGGGTGACCATCCTCTCCAGCTGGTGCAGTCTGCCAAACTCCTGGGTGTAACTATAGACAACAAATTTGACTGAAAGGCCCATGTAAATAACACAGTCAAGGCAGCCTCGTACCGTCTCTACATGCTACGAAGACTTAGGTCACTTGGGACACCCACGCCAGAGCTGAGGACCAACTACAACGCCTTTATTCTCCCCAAACTAACGTATGCGTCACCAGCCTGGTCGTCTTCTCTCAACTCCACCCAGCAACGTCAGTTAGAGAAGGTACAGAAAAGGGCCTGCAGAATTATGCTCGGCGCAGAATACTCCGGCTACACCAACGCTCTCTCCACCCTGGAAATGCCATCCCTCAGTGACCTCCACCACCAAGCACTGGAAAGGTTTGGCCGTGGACTACTGCACCACCCTCGCCACCTCCTGCCCCCCACCCAACTCGCGCAGTCCGCCACTACAACAAAATTCAGCCCATAAGAGCCCGCACCGATAGATATAAGAACAGCACCATCCCATTTATTGTTAAAATAATAAACAACTCCTGATTTATGTACTGCACAGCCCTGTAAATGTATTCAATGCATATAATATCATTATGTCTAAATTAAATGTAAGTCTGTATATTTTCAGCCACCGGCTGCAACTCTATTAATAAACCGTTTATTATTATTATTATTATTACACACATTTAGTCCATCCTCATGTAAGAGTAAATTTACCCCCAAGCGTTTTCATTAATGACTGAAATAATTTTATATATTTTGATACAATTTGGTAGAATATTTAATTATATTTAACTCTTTTAAAATTGATAAGGGAATATTGTATGTACTATGAACACATTGATAATTGAGTCAATATTAATGGCTGGCGTGTTGAGCAAATAATGTCCAGCTGCTGGACTTGATAAAATGTTTAGTGAAATAATTATTTTTTTCACTAACCTTTAAAATATGATTTATATTGGAGCTTCTGGGAACAGAGGCAACAAAACTACCCCATTAAACAAGAGACACTGACGGTATCATGGTACACGAATCACGACATGACATAACGCGAAATTTAACGACATTTGTTTCAACACAGAAATAAAGTTTTTGGTTGACAAGCATTACACGATACAGAGAGATGTTGTTCATATTTATGGTTTGTTTGTGGTCATTACAGCAGCACCAGCAGGGCGAGGCGCTATATCTGTTGTCCCAGAAGAGGTTATGAACTGTGAGGCGGACATACGGACGCGATATAAGGTAACTCTATATATAACTATATTATATGATTAATCCACTGGGTGCAGCCAGGATACACCAGTACGAGCAGGAATCGCAGCCAAAAGGTTAAGTGATACATTAAATTAATCAATATAAGAAATGGTCGTTCCCGAGACCATCTAGAACATCGGCAAAAACAATATATTTGACGAGTCCACATCTACAACTGGAAGGTGTATCGTCACCCCGTGAAGGGTTCAAGAGTTTACCCAGAAACTATACAATTGTTTCAGTTACCTTCTGGAGTATAAGGAGGAGGCCACTCAAGAGGTGTTACCTCCTGGCTCTTGTTCTGACTCCGTTGTGGTGGTACAGTAGGGTGCTGCTGACTCACTGCTCTACCCGTTCATGCTTCACCATCTCAGCTGTTGGGAAGAATAAGGCGCTGCTTTACAGCTGCCCAACTGACAGAGCGACATCACTCGACCAGTTCTTCAGATTTAATTTTGGAGGAAATTAAAAACGTCACGACAGGAGCAGGACCAGTTTACTGCCAGTGAGAGGATGGACGCTCAAGACACATGGCATTGCACTGGTTCTTTTACTCCCTGAAGGTGTAACAAAGCACGGCAGGGGCGACCATCCGCGCTGCGTCAGCTGCAACTGCTGCACCAGCTGTGCTCCGCCGCCACAAAAAACGAGTTTATATCTCGCACACCACTGAGTTTTTCTGTAAATTTGTATAAAAAAATAAATATTTTTTGTTGACAAAAGTTCTAATGTCTGACAGTCCATCAATGGGACCAAACCCAAAGGAAATTAACCCACTTGGTCCAGGGAAACTCTCCTGCTGAAGACCAAAATCTACTAAGATTACTTTCAAGCCAACAGCTCAGAACCAGCCGTATAAACCTTAATCCTACGACCTTAACCTTTAACTGATCTCCATCATATTTGGGATGTACTTATACTGACCTAAATATCTAACTGTACTTAACAAATACCTCAGTCATACACTACCCGGCAAGCCTGGTGGCCCCTGTGTGTGGTTGCATGTACACCGCCAGCACCTCCAGCTACTTACTCAGGTGTATCCATCGCCTCACTACAGGAGAGAGCGGGGCAGGTGTCGAGGCTCTCACCCACCCCGACACACCGCCTCCCTGTACCCACACTCTTCATACCCATCTGGCTCAGTCCCTGGTGTGTGTGAGAGAGAGTGTGTATCATCCACAATAATCCGCGCAGGTGAAAGAAAATTATAAAACAAAATACCATTAACACCTCACAACAACGGTGAAGAGAAGCACAACAGAAACACGCTCTCCCCTTAACACAGCCTTGGCCCTTAGAGACAGAAAAGGCTGCAGAAGAAAAAAACAACCCAGACCAACATTAAAGCCTTTGAACTATACTAAACTAACCCATGAACACTGAAGCCCTCAACACAGAGGTTCAGCAATACCCAAAATCAAGAATACAAACCAGGATATTAATGAAAGGTGATCTAATATCCATGAAACTATCAAGAGCATAATAAGTCATGGTACAGGTGTTATCTAAAAGGCACCATATAGCAAGTTACATGTAGGGAGATGTATTACAAGACTGAGATACAAACAACTCTTCCTGTGACCTACCTTAGCATATTAGGTCACTATACGCGACCAAAACACAACGAGTAACATTCAGTTGGCTGGTTGGAAGCGAGGGGTCTTTTGCCTTTTCCTCTGTACCAACCATCCTATGAGCCGCTATCGTCTCTCTCTCTCTCTCTCTCTCTCTCTCTCTCTCTCTCTTCACGTGCTGGTGGGCGGGTGAGCAGTAGGAATGAGCCCGAGGCAGACAAGTGGCCGGTGGGGAATACAGCGGAGAACTGACTCAATAAACAAGGACACCACCGCCTCCATCTTTTCAGTTTACAACACAACACTTCTTGCTTGGACGGCTTGCGGCCCCCTAGACGACCTCACCCAGAGATATGAGCCGAAGAGCGGGGAGGAAAAACGGCAGGATGGTAAGAGAACAGACCTCGAGATAAAGGAGGGAAGAAAACAGAGTAAAGAAATGGTAAGGAAGTGACAAGGATAGTAACAATGGAAGAAGAGAAAATGTTAGTTATAGTAGGAGAGAAAAAGAGACACAGGAGGAAAGAAGAAATGAGAGAGAGAGAGAGAGAGAGAGAGAGAGAGAGAGAGAGAGAGAGAGAGAGAGAGAGAGAGAGAGAGAGAGAGAGAGAGAGAGAGAGATCTTCGTACAATTTAAGTTTAGCGACGGTTGCTTAAACAAATTATTTGACTCACTCTTACCTTAGGGAAGAATAATGTTGAATTTTCGCTTAAACAGAAAAAAACTCAAAATTTCCTCACAGAAGTTTTTTTTTAATATTTTGAGAAATTTTGTTTATTTATATAAGCGGAGCTAGACGGCAGCCGACACCCGCCACCCAAAAACACAAACTGAGGCCCTGTGACTCTCCTGGGATATTATTATTATCATTATTAAACACAGGTGTGGGAGATAATTGCACAGGTATAAAAAAGGTGTGAAGGTGTGGAAGAAAGACACCTGGCATTGAGAACTGGCACCTATTGACTTATACAACACCTAAGTTTAACCCCTAAGGCACCCTGAAGGAGTAAAGTTTATGACACACAGACAGACAAGGAAAACTGACCACTGTAGAGAGAGAAACGTTTAATGCTTCTTCTATTATGCATAAACAAGCAGCTTATATCCCCGACAAAAACAAAAGATAAGACGCCAGTGATAAGGTCTCTCTCTCACACACACACACACACACACACACACACAGTCTTATCTCTCTTAAATTTAGTAACACAGGAGGAAATTAATAAGAAAAATGACTAAAATTGGAAACCCAAGAACTGTAAGAAATTTAAGGAAAAACAATCAGTATTTTCCTGTTATTGTTATAGCAGATTAATAGATGATTATTGTGACCCAAGACCAGGTACAGATCAGGTCAGTCAGAAGCGTCCAAGGAAAGGTTAATACCACCTGAAAAGACGTTCGACGAGGCGGGTGCAATCAAGGCCCAATTCTTCCCCCAAACATCATTCAGACGCACTTCTTCCGAGACAAAGTTTGTGGCCAAGAGAGAGTTCAGTTGTAACCCACACTGGCCATAAAGGTCAGTTTCGTACACTGGGGCCCTCTGCTCTTGGTCTATAAGGACATGTCGGCTGCAGGCTCATCACTGGGCCACGAAAATTCCTTAACTGCACATTGTGGCACTACTGGGTGCCTTGGACAACCAATTTTGGGCGGCCCATCTGGAAATGCCTCTCTGTTGGTGCCATTTTTACGTCCGCCAACAATATAAAGTTATACCTTGAGCCACAAACGACTAGGAGTAATGGGCTGTACGAGTCTTACATGGAGGTTAACGAACAAATAATGTTTCATGGCCCATAGCGACAAACACCACGAGGTACACGAGGCAAGTAAAACAACAACAATAACAACAACAAACAAGGACTATAATTGTACGTCTGAAGGAGGTGTGTGAGACGCAGTAAAGGGGGGGACATGTAATACAGAAGAAGTGAGGGAAAATTATACGCTTTATGTAGCAGAGGTCACCATCAACCCCACCACCCCACGCTGCGGTTCATCTCGCCAGGGGAATTTTACGTCCACTAGGGGGGGGGGGGGGGGTGTAAGGATGACTACTCTCTATGGCGGGAGGGGAAAAATGGCAGCAAGTATTTTTCCCTAGATGAGATGGTCGTAGATAATAGTAGTTATGGTTACGGGTGTAGTCGTAGGTGTTTGATGGTCGTGAGTATTGGTGGTCGGAGATACTGGTGGTCATAAGATACTGGCGGGCGTGGATAACGGTGGCCGTGGATACTGATGGATTATGGTTTAAATTTGTGAGCTATGGATATGTGGATAATGAATGAGGGTGCCATTGGTTTTCACGACCCATTAGGTAAAGGCTACCAGCACTGAAGGAGGCACTGAAGGAGGCACTGAAGGAGACACTGAAGGAAGCACTGAAGGAGACACTCAAGGAGGCACTGAAGGAGACACTCAAGGAGGCACTGAAGGAGACACTGAAGGAAGCACTGAAAGAGGCACTGAAGGAGGCACTGAAGGAAGCACTGAAGGAGGCACTGAAGGAGGCACTGAAGGAGGCACTGAAGGAGGCACTGAAGGAGGCACTGAAGGAGACACTGCACTTAACCAATAATTCCATCAACTGTTTAAAATTTATTACCGATTCAACAACTGGATATAGACCGGAAACGTACAGGGATCGAACCAACATACCCTTAGAACAGAAGACGAACACTGTATCCACTCGTCGGGGGAACTGACACACACACACACACACACACACACACACACACACACACACTTCCTATGGTTCTCAAATAACATATAATATTCACACTACTTGACATACATACATACATACATACATACATACATACATACACTCCAACTTCTACAGAACTTGCCAGACAGTGACAATTTATTGGTGAAGATAATGCCTGTTTAATTAATCACCGGTGTCAACATGTTACCGTAAGCTAAATGTTACAACAACGAAGAAGCTGAGTTATATATTGACCCCCCCAAAAAAATAAATAAAAATATCCCATCAAGAGAGGAATTTATTTTATTTATATAACTTAAATGGTGATATGTTGTACTACTGTTGTTGTTGTTGTTGTTGGTGGTGGTGGCTGTTGTTGTTATCACTAAGAGATACAAACACCCAATCAACTTTATATTTCGGGAGGCTCAGCTAAAAAAAATAAAATAAATAAATAAAAAATAAAAAATCACGCTCCCACACGCATCATTCATTCATCCATCCATTCATTCATCCATCCATTCATTCATCCATCCATTCATCCATCCATTCATCCATTCATTCATTCATCCATCCATTCATCACGTTCCTCTCATATTTTACAATTAACACATTGAAAAAAAATCACACTGGACTAAATTTATCTCTCAATCTGTACCGACTCACAATTGGGAGTTATAATCCACACAATTAAAACAACAGTTTAAATTGGTGACTAAAAAAAAACAGGAATTTGTATATTTTAATGAGTAGTTTTTTTTATCATACGGGCGAGGCTTCGTGTGTGTGTGTGTGTGTGTGTGTGTGTGTGTGTAATAATAATAATAATAATAATTAACGGTTTATTGAAAGAGCATAGTAGCCAGAAAGCTGAAAATATACAGTTACATAATTCCACACACACACACACACACACACACACACACACACACACACACACACACACACATTAAAAATAAAAGCATCCATTGGAGGAAGAAGAGAGAGAGAGAGAGAGGGGGTTAGAGAGAGAGAGGGAGAGAACCTGGATATATGAGGAGATAAACTTGGGTTATATATCACAGGAAGTCTCATAATATGAAACTCTTGGATAATTCACAAAGTGTAAATTAATTATGAGGGGAATCACAGCATTATACCTGAGATGTGAAGTAATTCCTAACATAAAAAAATCAAGAGAAGTGGCGAGTTAAGTGGTCAAATTATCCCTCCACTTAGTTCACCACATTAGACATTATAAACAAAGGGAAGAATTAATGTATATTGATAAATCTGTCAACAAGGTGAAGGTGTGAGTCTTAAGGTTCTGTAGATACAAGAGTCTAAACCTATCTTGGCTCTACACTCGATAAACCTAACCTAACCTAACCTAACCTAACCAAACCAAACTAACCTGATAATCACCTCTACTATTTTTAATATATTATCATATCTATGCTTTGTACTTATTAATACTTTTCATCATATATAATACCAGTGAAGCCTTATAAGCGTCACTCCTCTACATTAAATACTTTTGTTTAACTCTCCTAACAAAACAAAAGACAAATTACAGTTGTGTCATTATGCAAAATATGTGAAAAACGTAAAATATTAAAATATATTAATAAAATTTACATCAACAAACATTTTTAGCATCAGTGGTTCTTAACATGGCTCGGCTCTGACCCATAACCTACAGCTGTGAATCACGGACACAACACTGTATTGTCGTGTTGCGGATTATGTAAAAACTTAACCTTTATCCAGTACAGTAAACATCCATGCCATATTGAGGAAACCCTGTACCTATAAATTGAGTAAAAAAAAATAAATAAACAAGTGACCTTTTGACCTTTGACCCCATGACCTGCGAAAAGTTCATGAGGTGTAGAACTTTATGTGTGAACTATGTAGTGTGACTTGGATCAATCTCCGCCCCGGGACCCCAGTGGTGTTATATATTCTGTACACAAAATCAAAATCAGGATGGCTGGACCAGGTCATGACATGTCCTCCGCTTCACAGTGAGGCATAAAATTCAAATTGTCTCCAAAACAATTCATGCGTTTTATACAATGAAATATTTTGAAAAGATTCTGATTTTTCGAACCAAATTCTATTTCGAATCTCCAGGTGACGTGAGGAGAGAGAGAGGGAGGGACGGGAAGAGAGAGGGACGGGAAGAGAGAGGGACGGCACCCCACATCAGCTGACGGCCAGGAAACAGAGTAACATGTGTATTGCCTTCAAAACATGAACTGCTGTCCTCTGAACTGTGTCTTCACGCCCCGGGTCAACAACAACATGTACTACTGCCCCCCTGAACTGCACGCGCACGCACACACACACACACACACACACACACACAGGGAAACCAATGAAAGAATACAACCCTTATCCCTACAGGTGTATATATACATCTATTTGCTCCAGTGCCCGAGTCCAACAGGTATATGTCTCCCGTCACTTGAACTCGTCCTTCAGTGGCGAGCAAAACACCGTGGAGACCTACTCGTGTACAAACCTCTATAAGCAGGTCTCTTCTCTCACATCTCGACCAACACTGATGTGAAATACCTGCCCGAGATCTGTCTGAGGCCCACCTGTGTGACGGTCACCGATCCCACCACTACGTTCAATAACAAGGTACTGCACTGTATAAGAGGTTGGTTATACATACTCCCTGGTGGCACAGTTATGATAGCAGCTACAGTAACATAATACTAATAGTTCTTGGTGTTGTATTACCACTGTAGTACTGTATATATCCCAGCAAACTCTTGGCTCTGATCACACACCAACCTATGTGACAAAATTCCCCCCACAGGTAGCCAATACAACAACACTCAGGGAGACAGGTAAGAGTCCAGGTGAGGTACTTTACTCTAACCTGCCATATCCTTTGTTTATGAGTACACTTAAGGGAACAAGTGTATATATCGAGTCCATAAGTGTCATTATCATGGTTCTTTAACACTCCCTGAACACTTAAACAAGAATAATGACATTTCGTATAGAGAGGTCCAGGAGTTAAGATGACGTGGCACAGATGTAAACAAAACGATAAACACAGTATTTAAAGGTGGATTCATTCATCTTACCTGAGTAGTCTTCCTTCACCTTCACCTGCATATTAATCATCCATCTCTCTCTCTCTCTCTCTCTCTCTCTCTCTCTCTCCCTCCTTTATGAACCATTTCTTACCTGGGAAAAAAAAAAGATTTACAAAGTTGCTAGAGTTACGACGTTAATGTACAGACTATAAACTTCACCTGAAATATAATGTTTGAATTTGTGGTTCAGGATTGGGTGAAAAATTACGACATAAGACTGATGCGGTTTAATCCTGTTCACATGTACACCCCACACACATGTACACCCCACACACATATACACCCCACACACATGTACACCCAACACACATGTACACCCCACACACATGTACACCCCACACACATGTACACCCAACACACGTGTACACCCCACACAGCTGTACACCCAACACAGATGTACACCCCACACAGCTGTACACCCAACACAGATGTACACCTCAAACATGTTCATACACAGGTGTTATCCTCTCCTCTGCACACCTGTTACCCTTCTCACGACAGTTCTTTGGTAAAAAAGTATATTTCGCAACCATCACTCCACCACAGTTCCCTCCCTCCCTCTACCACAGTTCCCTACCTCCCTCCATCACAGCTCCCTCCCCCCCTCCCTCTACCACAGTTCCCTTCCTCCCTCTACCACAGTTCCCTCCCTCCCCCACCACAGTTCCCTCCCTCCCCCACCACAGTTCCCTCCCTCCCCCACCACAGTTCCCTCCCTTTAGTTCACCTTACCCTAGCGGCCTTGCACATAAAATACTATACAACACAACACGTCTCCCCCATCATTATGACCCCAACACCACAAACTCTGCCATACATCAAAACTTCACTAACTCTTGGCCTGCCCCCCTCCCCCCTGTATACACCCGTTTACTACAACACCTCGAGACACTGTATATATGCTAAAGGAATTTTAAGTGGACGTCTATTAAGAAAAACAGAATATTTTAAGTGTCTCGTTCTTGCCACACCACGACAGTCTATAGTGTCACCGTCCTATTGAATGTATTACAATGTATAGAATTAATGTTATTAGTTTCAACACATCCTTCACTTGGCCAGTGGTTTTTACCTGGAGCTAACTTCACCCTCCTTACTGTATCCGCTGATGATAAACTAATTAACTAAGGTAACTATTCCAGCTGCTTGGAGGACTTACCACCAAATGTGCCCAAGTTCCCCTCACCCTCTGCGGGGAAGGCCACTGGGGGATGATCAAACACTGCTCTTCTACACAATACTAACTTATACGTAATGGGTAAAACAGCACCTTTGAATTTGTATGCAAGTGTCTGGGAGAGGGCCGGCAGCTGGACCACTACCAAGGTCTGTTTCTTCATTCAAAGGTTAAGCCTCGTATGTTACACGCGTGAGAGAGTCTCTGTGTACAGGAGGGTCACTGAACCTCGGACACTACAGGTTCAGCCTCAGCCGTGATGAACCTTTACGATTGAGTCTTCGGGTTTTGTTTTCGGTTGTGGGTTATAACATCAAACACCAAGATAGTGGGGTAGCCTGGAGCGAGTGAGTGGGGGCAGCCTGGAGCGAGTGAGTGGGGGCAGCCTGGAGCGAGTGAGTGGGGGCAGCCTGGAGCGAGTGAGTGGGGGCAGCCTGGAGCGAGTGAGTGGGGGCAGCCTGGAGCGAGTGAGTGAGGGTAGCCTGGAGCGAGTGTGTGGGGGCAGCCTGGAGCGAGTGTGTGGGGGCAGCCTGGAGCGAGTGTGTGGGGGCAGCCTGGAGCGAGTGAGTGGGGGCAGCCTGGAGCGAGTGAGTGGGGGCAGCCTGGAGCCAGTGAGTGGGGGCAGCCTGGAGCCAGTGAGTGGGGGCAGCCTGGAGCCAGTGAGTGGGGGCAGCCTGGAGCCAGTGAGTGGGGGCAGCCTGGAGCGAGTGAGTGGGGGCAGCCTGGAGCGAGTGAGTGGGGGGCAGCCTGGAGCGAGTGAGTGGGGGCAGCCTGGAGCGAGTGAGTGGGGGCAGCCTGGAGCGAGTGAGTGGGGGCAGCCTGGAGCGAGTGAGTGGGCTTTTCTCTCCATTCAGAGTTTGTGTTGGTGAACCACTCGTCGCTGCCTCACACACGCCACCAATCTAGTTATGGTCTAGTCTTTCCTCAGCCCCCTCCTCAGCCCCCTCCTCCTCTCCCCCACACATCACCAGTCCCAGGCGGCTGGTCAAATGGGCCCGGTCGTCCTTGAAAGCCAGAACCTAACCTAATCGTTCGAATTACAACCTAATAAGGGACTGTGGGCCATCAGATCAGCCCCTAACACCTCCAACACGCGACATAAACAGACTCAATTGGATTTATATTCTTAACGTGACGTGTGTGTGTGTGTGGAGATATTCTGAACCCAACATAACCAGTTTTAGTAGCTTTGACCACTTAACTTTGACCTATGAACTTTAAAAACATTAATAAGATCTAAAAAGTATGTATGTATGTATGTATGTATGTATGTATTTAGCGGGACGGGTGAACTAGGGAAACAATATTATCCCCAAACTTCACGGTGTCCATATAAACTGTCAGATACTGTGGACTAAATATCCCTATGTTTTCCCTACATGAATGACCAAGAGAACAGCAGGAAGAACTCATACACATGAACATTTTACCTGTACATAGTAATTAATCAATCTACCTGTAACTATCGATTAGTCACTTTACCTGTACACCTTAATTGATATAAATTACTTAATAATTTTCAAATAAAAACTCGTAAAAGTGGATGTACATAAAAAAATCCGTATGTTTAGATAATAAAAATAAAAACAGTGGTTCAGATACAGAAGTTTGTAGAGGAATGGGAAAACTAATTACCCAATAAAATCATTAACGCAATTACCTACGCCGGGAAGGTTCCAAATATAGGTTGGACAGATATACGAGTGATATCGATTGGCTGATAATTGAAACAACCTGACAATAAAAGACTAGTGACTAGCTTTTTTTTTTTTTTTACTAATATCTAATAAAAATATATATTACTTCTTCTAAACATTAATATCTCACAGTAGTACAAGACAGAACACAGTATTAAACGAGATTAATTTCAGTATTATGTTATCCCAGGTCAAAGGTCAAATGCCCCCCCCCCCCTCCCCAGTGCTGATAGAACCCCATCTGAGCCTAAGGCATTAAGATTAGGGGTCCAGTTTTAAATGGACATCAAGTCTAATGGAAGTAAATCCTAATGGTGAGGTGGAGCTGAGGTCTGAGGTCTTATTGTAACTAACACCATCTGAACCTGTAGTTGGGAGATCAGGTTACATGCAACTTGACCCTCAACCACGAGAGAGAGAGAGAGAGAGAGAGAGAGAGAGAGAGAGAGAGAGAGAGAGAGAGAGAGAGAGAGAGAATTGTACACATTCAGGTATAAAGTACAGGTACCCTTCAATAAATTAGAGGTAAAATACCATTCAGCCACACTTCTCTACTTCAACAACTTTGTACTCAATGTATACGAACCCTGAACCACCCTACTCCCCCCCCCCCTCAAAGGCTTAAACTTTTTCGTAAAACAATTTAGGTCAACACAGCGAGCAGCAGCAATATCTTTCAATATTTCCCAAGCGTAAAATTTCTCGTGGAGATATTTATTCCCTGAGAGAGGAAAATCTCCAGGAAGAGAAGCTGGCCTTAAATTTTCCAATATTTCACTAAATCGTGTTGTTTAGAGGTAATGGATTGACCTTATTCACGGCCAGAGATGAGGCTATCGAGTCTATACCAGTACAGTACATGTATCCCAACAAACACAGTCCCTCGGTATTTGTACAGTATATATTATCACGTCTCTATATTACTACCCTAACCCCCCAAACAAACTACCCCCCCCCCCCCGACAAAAACACAAACATTCAAACTAGCACCGGGGAAAGAACTGGTAAAGCGCACTTAGTTAAAACAACACACTCAGAGCCACAAGGGGAAGACACTGGTCCACTGAAAATACAATGGACGTGTACCCAGACAAGCACCCAGAGGCGGGAGGCAAAGAAAAAAACCCTAAGTAAACACAAGATCCACACTGTTGAAAAGAACATAAGAAAATAAGGAGTCTGCAATAGGCCGGTTGGCCTGTGCATGGCAGCTCCTGTCGAGAGTTACTACCACTCTCTATCATCCATGAATCTATCTAGCCTCCTTTTGAAACTTTCCAGAGTTCGCGCACTTACTACAAAGTTGCTAAGCTTGTTCCACTCGTCCACCACCCTATTTGTGAACCAGTTCCTTCCTATCTCCCTCCTAAACCTAAACTTATCCAACTTAAATCCGTTGCTCCGAGTCCTATCCTGCTCGGATATTATAAGAACTTTATCTATATCCCCTTTATTGATTCCTTTCACCCACTTAAATACTTCTATCATATCTCCCCGCACTCTTCGTCTTTCTAGGGAATGCAAGTTAAGTTTCTTTAACCTATCCTGATATGGAAGGTTTCTAAGTCCCGGAATCATTTTCGTCATTCTTCGCTGCACCGACTCTAGTGAATTTATATCCATTCTATAATAAGGGCACCAGAACTGAACCGCATAATCGAGGTGCGGCCTGACTAGCGCAAGATATAGTTGCAATAAGACCTCTGCACTCTTGTTACTTACACTTCAAGATATAAAACCCAATACTCTGTTTGCCTTATTTCGAACATTAACGCAAAGTCAATAAAAGATAACAAGATATACAGGGTGTTACAGAATGCTCTCATGTTTTAATCAGGGTCATCATTTATAGACACCCTGTACGTATTTACATAATATAAGAATCGGGGAAAAACACACACAAAAAAACACACACAAAAAACACAAAAAAACACACAAAAAAAGTGTGTGTGTCAGGTGTGTGTGTGTGTCAGGTGTGGTAGCAGCAACATAACTCTTACGCCTTACTTCTTGAATTTGTACTCAACGCCTGACGAGTCAACTTCAACCCATCAACAACTTGTGACTTTGTTGTTACTTGATTATATTTGTATTGGGGAAAATATTATACAGGTAGTACACGTTTACCTCACCTTTGTAAACATGGTGACCTAACATTTATTAATAACGCTGTCGTTACTAAAACAACTAACGGGTAACTGTCGTATATTTATAAACCAGTTTTATTTACAAATGATCATTACCCGTGTTTCATCTTTTCCTTTAAGTTAGAGTAAATCAACTTCACAACGTCTCACTATAATAAGTTACAAGCTAATGATCTCCAAGAAACAGCGAAAAAAATAATAATAGCCAATGAAAATAGCCCTCACCAGTACAGAGGTATACACTATGTCCCGTACACGTGTGGCTGGCTACCTTCTCCTCTCTAGCCCTTCACAAGTTAAGTAAAAATAGCCAAAGTATGTTTTCGGGCGGGGAACAAGGACCACTTACCAGACAATCCCCAAGACTCGGTATTCTTCCTAACTTAATTATATTGTTGGTGGTGGTGGTGGTGGCGAGTATGGTGGTGGTAAAGGGAGTGTGTGGTGGGGGTAGTGTGGTGGTGGCGAGTATGGTGGTGGGAGTGTGTGGTGGTGGTGGTGGTGATGGCGGCGGCAGAGTAGTGGTGATAGGGTGGTGGTGCTGGTAGAGTGAATGTAACGTGGTTTTCATAATGATTTGTAAGGACACAACAGATACTGCACACCGTCCACTAGGCCCCAGCGCCCCAACAAAAAATTACATATAATTCCTTAACTATAAATACTATCTTTAATTATCAAATCATTACCTAATAACATGATCGGCCTGAGATTACCCTTTGACCAGGTCGACTACAGCAGGACCACCTCGTGTACTTTCTCTCGGGGGACCAAAGGGACAACGTATAGCATTACTTTCCGCGTCCTCTCTAACTCTCTGAGCTAACTTTCACACTTGAGTCAAGTATTCCGTGATCAGTCGTGACGCTGGATCGGTTAAGACAATACAGTTATAATTTTCATCAGGCGAGTGTCAATAGCCTTTAAAAATGTCAAAAGATGACAGTTCCCTCAGATGTATTTTGTTGGTGTATAATATTAAAAAAATCGTTTCAAGAATAAATAAATATTATCAATTTTACTTTTGAAAGATGCCTTTTGAACGAAGGAAATGTATACTAAGAGAATGTTTCCAGTCTGCAGCACACAGGAACAAAGGCTGACGAGATACTGTCTGAGGCGCCGCCGCCGCCCCGACTGTTGAAGGTTCTTCCTACTACACCTTCTACAGCGTCTACCGCCCCTGCTAAAATTATTAAAAAAAATAAATAAAAATAAAATTATATATATATATATATATATATATATATATATATATATATATATATATATATATATATATATATATATATATATATATATGCTGAGGTTGTGGCGATGATGAGACTTCCTGGCGGCAGATCTCGGTACTGGAGATGGATGGTGAGGTCTGTGATGGAACCCCTTAGCCTAACCTAACCAAAACAATAACGCAAGGTTTGGTATGATTGGTTCGTGTCGTCTGTCATCGAGCATAAACAAATATGGCGTCCATCACCTACCCCGGCTGATGTATGAGTTCTACGGGAATATATACACCATAAGAACAACAAAATATATAGAAAAAATTAAGGCATTCTGGTACATAACAATTAAAACTATATATATATTCACTAGTTAAAGCGGTTTATAACAAGTAATTCTATTCCTCTTGCGTCAGTATACATCAAAGAAGGCATAGACAACAGTGAAAGAAAGTGAGAGTCGAACCACTGACCCCAGAAACAGGAGGCGAGCGCTATATCCGCTCGACCACCGCCGATGAAAGATGGAGAAAGGTTGTCACAAGGATGTAAACAAACAACACAGGCCCCGAGTAGGTCACCTGTGCCCCAATACCGTATGTAGGTAAAACAAAAGTGACTCAGTGACGTACAGAACTAGTGTAAGTGTTAAGTCAATTGCTAAAGTGCGTTCGTCTCTCCTCCTTGAACCACGAACCCCCGAGATTTAGACTCATGAATCCGAAATATTTATGGACAGAATAATTGTATCAGTCTACTGCTTCGGGTTCACGAGTCTGAATCTCGGGGGTTCGGTGGTTCAGGGAGGACGAGGCGAACGCACTTTAACAATCGACTCTACAATAAAAACAAACCAGGGACATGGAGGTGACCAATGGGTGTACAGAACACACACACACACACACACACACACTAAAATAGATAAATATTTACATTACAGACATAAATTGAAGGAAAGTGTTAAACGTCCAATCTTCCCCATTAGTTTGAAAAAAATAATTAGAAAAAAAAAAGCTCACACTGAATTTATTTTAGCCGTTCAAAAAAAATCCCCAAACGTGTTCTTCAATAACATTTTTTTTTAATACTGAACTGACGCTTGGGCATGAACAAGCACACATGTTCACAGTTTTTATGCACACACGTAAAACAACAACAACAAAGAAACAACAACATAAAGAAGAGAATCTATAAAAAAAAATAAAAAAAAAATAAAAATACTACGTTATATTTTTTTCTCATTGGTACACACACACACACACTGGTTACGAGGCACCTACATGGTCTACACACACCTTACTCGTTAATATTTTCTCGAACACAAAGAGAAGTCCACACAGATTTATTCCAAGTAGGATATTCACACCATGTTAATTAGCGATCATTATGAATATATTATTATTATTATTATTATTCAAAACAAGAGATGGAAGGAAGCCAACTGATGTGTTATGTGACCGAGTGAAAAAAGTACTCAATTCCTACCTTAAGCTGTGACCGAGTGAAAAAAGTACTCAATTCCTACCTTAAGCTGTGGCGGAGTGGAACCTAAACTTTACACAGTAGTTGAAAAGTGAATATAACTAACGAGCAGTATAGCCAACTTAATAACAAACCTTTATTAATTATTACTTACATCTTCCTCAACAACTAAACAAATTACAAATATTAAAATACAATCATCTAATTAACAAAAGGTAAACGACTACCTCACCTGTCGCGATCATTCGTTGTGACAAATCCAATCCACTCAATAACCAGCTTGTGTGTTTGTTGTTGTTGTCGAATAATTAACCCGACGTCAACACCAACCCATCAAATACCATGGTGTAAACAAGAATATGATGCTGACGTGTTTGTTCCCCAGAAAATATTATGATATGGGATACAGGTATATGTAAATGAAGACGAACAGGTGTGATGTGTTTTCGGAGAGAGAGAGAGAGAGAGAGAGAGAGAGAGAGAGAGAGAGAGAGAGAGAGAGAGAGAGGTGGTGATTAAGATTCGTCGTGGTGGGTAGTGATAGGTGTGGCCACAATGTATACACAGACCCAGGGTGCACCTCCCTCGTCTACAGTCAAATACTATCCCCTTCAAACCTTGCTCTCATCGCTTGTTACTTCATTCACATATCCCCTTCAACCTCAACTCACCCTTACCTCCCATCTGTCCCCTTTAATAGCTGCTCTCTCTCTCTCTCTCTCTCTCTGTTCTCTTCCGCTTTGGACAACAGAGTGAATTCCCCCCTTCCCCCCCCCCCCCGGGTGAGAAAAAAAAACACCTGTCACCTTTTCTCCACATTACGACAGGTGTTGGGTTTAACCATGACAGGTGTTTGATATATAAAACAGCACAACAAATTATACCTATAACAATATTTACCAGAGTATCTCACCCCCGCTCCTCCCCCCCGCCCCCAACCCACAACCACATCCTCATTTTACCCCCATCCAGTAAATCACTTCCTGGAGGTCTATCACCCCAACCCACCTCACCCCACCCCACCCTACCTCACCCTACCCCACCTCACCCCACCCCACCCTACCGCTTGCTGTACCCTTCCTCGCCCTTCACGAGAGACGTTGCCTACAATGTCCTTCAACTCTACGTAATCCCTACAAAACAAAAAATAAAAAATCCAAGTGTTTAATTCATACTACACCACCTGAGCCCTCCAAATATTATACACCTATAATTACTACAATGCTCATTACGAATATTCTCACCATTCTTTGTGTTGTAATGGATTAAGTAAGATTATATAGGTGAAAATAAGCGACCTCGGGATCTCTAGTGCGCATACGTGACTCACTGTAGTTTTGGCTGATGATTGGCTCCCAGGCGGTAATGCGTGTGTTTACTTACCATCTTTTCCTCAATATTGGGTGTATGGTTCACTTAATCTAGAGTTTTAATCTGTAAACAATGAGGATCTGTGTCACTACGGGAATGTGACCACAACACTTTATGGAAAATTGAAAAGAAGAACCGTAGAATATCGCAGTTATTCCCCCCCGCGTGTTCACAGTAGAGGCAGATTCAGGGGCAAGAAATCTCCCTCGTTAACAACTTTGAGGACCTTCTTTACTTGAATATGAAAGAGAAAAACAGACAAAAAAAAAAATTCATGAACATAAAGGTTGATAAAATCCCCAGGTCCTGATGCACTTGATTACACGTTACTGAAAGAGGAGCATAAGACAATTACCAATAACCTCTAACACATCGCCTACAACTGACACGGGAATGAAAAACTACATAATGTGTGGAGTTGTGATGGAGACTTTTGAAGACATACATTAAAACAATAAACCATAAAATACAACACCACACAAGCACAGGCCAGACACTCAAGCTGGTCAGATACGTGTACAGGCCAGTTGAGACCTGACACCTTGATCTAAAATATGAACAAACAGACCAGCCTACCTGAACAAGCTAAGTCTGACCTACAACCCTACCTGGAAACCTTCAAGGGACGACTGGACAAGCAATATATATAACAAGAACCCGGACTGTACACAATAAGAGCCACCAGTCGCGACTAATGTGGAGGAATATCTGAGCGAGTATACAGGGCGAGTACAGTAGCACAAGACCTGAATATCCCTAATGTATACGTCGGCCAAGCTATGTATACCCATAACCAGCTCACTATAGTCTAATGTAGCTACAACCTCCCATAACCCACTACAGTAGAGGGTCACTTAACCTCTGCAACCACTTCCTATGAGCCGCTACAACCCCCCACAACCCACTACAGTAGAGGGTCACTTAACCTCTGCAACCACTCCCTAAGAGCCGCTACAACCCCTTCAGGAGTCTTTTGTAGGAGTAGCCGACCCACGTCCACCACCACCAATCTTGAGTGTAGAGGACCCCCCCCCCCCCCCCCCCCAGAACAATGGCTCCTTCATGGGCTGTTGTTTCTGGTTTGTATCTTGTATTGATCTCCCCTAACACACACACACACACACTTACTCTTCGTCCCTCTTACCTCTACATACATACATACATACATACATACATACGTACATATACATACATACATACATACAAGGTTTTACTAAGGAGTCCTCCATTGAACACTACCATGATGAACATGCCCTAACACACCCCCTGACACATCCCCTAACACACCCCCTGACACATCCCAAACACACCCCCTGACACATCCCCTAACACACCCCCTGACACATCCCAAACACACCCCCTGACACATCCCCTAACACACCCCCTGACACATCCCAAACACACCCCCAGACACATCCCCTGACACATCCCCTCACAACCCCTGACACATCCCTAACACATCCCCTGACACATCCCCTAACACACCCCCTGACACATCCCTAACACATCCCCTGACACATCCCTAACACATCCCCTGACACATCCCCTGACACACCCCCTGACACATCCCCTAACACACCCCCTGACACATCCCCTGACACATCCCTAACACATCCCCTGACACATTCCCTGACACATCCCCTAACACATCCCCTGACACATCCCCTGACACATCCCCTAACACACCCCCTGACACATCCCCTGACACATCCCTAACACATCCCCTGACACATCCCCTAACACACCCCCTGACACATCCCTAACACATCCCCTGACACATCCCTAACACATCCCCTGACATCCCTAACACACCCCCTGACACATTCCCTGACACATCCCTAACACACCCCCTGACACATCCCCTGACACATCCCTAACACACCCCCTGACACATTCCCTGACACATCCCTAACACCCCCTGACACATCCCCTGACACATCCCCTAACACACCCCCTGACACATCCCCTCACCCCCCCCCCCCCCCCCATACTTCCACTGACTGTATAAACTCATGAGAAACTGTAAGAGTATAGAGACTGGTGGCGCCCCCAGTCGCCTTATAAAACCGGACGTTCTACAGCGCCAGGGAGAGAGTCGGGAGAATGGCGCGATTTCCAAGTTACTCGGTACGGTATAATGCATTTTCTGTGTAGCGATACTCAACCTTCTATTTGATCCCTTCTGCTGGAGTCTCACCCGGAGGTCATGACGCTTCCCCCAGGTACTACTACTGACGCTGCTCTACTGTTCACCTTTAACTTTAATGATTTAGTTTATGTATCTGTAAGAATAATGATTATCTCTTTCCAATTGATGTACACACGTTAAAAAAAAAAGTGGAATTTCACGTGACAAAAAAATCAATTCCAATGATTTGTGTTATTAATTACAAGTGTGACGTCATTATAAAACACCTCAATGGTTTATAACACTAACACAGACTCACGTCCTCTGGGGTTGAGCAGCTGCTAACTCGGCACAGTTTACTGAACAAAAACACAAGACGATGTAAAGAAAAACCTGTAAAGACCAGGCCGGAGTATCGCACAACACGGTAACTGGTAGACGTGAGGCACATGAGCGTGTGTGTGTGTACCTTGTAGAAGAACTTAAAACAACACAGTTAAATGTTCCAGACAGCCGAGTCCAGTTGATTTGGGGAGGAGAGGGGAGGGGAGGGAAGGAGGGAGGGAAGTACAGCCCACTGCACCCAACGTGAGACACTTGAACACTTCACACACACAGCTGATAACATCCTGGGAGTGACCTTAAGGTGAAGGGGGACCTGTCGAGAACAACCAACAACAATAACCCACCATTTAACTACACAACAAGAGACTCCCTGTGATCTTGACCTATGACCTTTGACAACACTTTTAAGTCCCTAATATATTGTCCACCATTAACCAATATGGGAAACAACTCTTCCAGTGAACAACTATCTTCTTATCCAATAACATCAAGTTCCTAGAGTTCGCTCAATCAGTGACGCCATAATGTAGGTAACTCCTCAGACCCATCCCCACAAAACCCTCCATCCTAAAGTGACTGGTAAGTACTGGTAAGTCACCCAAGTACAGAGTCAGATTCACTCCACGGCTCTCATGTACTCCCTGCTAATGGACCCGGGGACGCCACCCGAGTACATGTAATACCTATGGACTCTTGAGGTACCATGGGAGGAACTATTACCTACTATGATGAACACATGAGGATTACTATAGGTATTCAGGTGATCTTTGTACAGGACCTTAGCTATAGGCCAGCTCCTGTAGACTGGTCACGCACGACCCATTCATTTCTCATTGACCAAACAATACAAACTATTGGAAATGGAGATGTGGATCGTGGCCAATACGTACTTGAGATCTACACAATGGTGGTGAGGAAGGAGGATAAGGAGCTGAGAGGGAGGAGCTGAGAGGGAGGAGGAGGAGCTAAGAGGGAGAGGACCACCGAAGGATCCATACATAACTTCAGAAGTTTACAGCCACAACAACCAAAAACTATCGAGGCTACGTCACACACACAAGCATGAGGGCCATTTAATTCATCTAGTTTACGACCATCGACTTTATCCTCACCTTTATCCTCACATATCCATTGAGTCTAACTTTATTGATCAGTTCACCCTAACATTTATTCCATAATTTATCCTTCCTCTATCCCCATGACCCCTTCATCACATTGAATTGGTTTACAAACTCCATTTCATTCGTGTACTTTCTATATTATCTCCATACCTTTATAAGTAGTTCGTAACTCCCTGAAGCCTGAAGATAAAACATGGATTATCGCATTTACCCGAGACTTTGTTTATTTCCACCCACCGAACATCGTCGAAATCTGTTATTCTTTATTCAAGTGAACGCGTTTATAGAGTCGGAAGAGGACTCACACACGCAACAAAAATGGCCACAAAACAACGATAAAAAAACCCCACATAAGACAGAATGACGTCAAACAATAAGATTCTAGCTCATGTGTTCTGGAGGTGTCGTATTCACAACTCAGGTCCAAGGACGCGCCGACGGTAAGACAGACAGGACGGTAAGACAGACAGGACGGTAAGACAGACAGGCAACATTATATTTTTCAGGTCTCCTCCCACCCTCTACGTGACGGTAGACAAAGACAACTGTGTTTGTGTACATTTTTTCCTAACACTATACAAGGGAAGTATACATCAGTGCGTCCTCTGAAGGGTAGTACCACATTCACCCTAAGTTTACCCAGTACACTGTGGCAGAGATAAATGACAATATTTGTTTAGGTGTGTGATATGAGGCGGGTATATATACCTATTCGGAAAGAGGGGAGAAGGAAGGGAGTTCTTTTCTTGAGAAGTGTGGGGAATGAGCATGAATGATGACGAGGTTTCCACTAACTAAGGGGACCATCTCGTAGAGTAGGGGAGGCATGGAAGGGAATGACGTGTCTTACGAGGGGTGAAAAGAGAGGGTTTGATAGACTAGATTTCATGAACATACTGAATATGGAAACGGCATTAGAATAGAGTACGTAAGTCGTCTCATATGGAGAGGTGGTGAGAGGGAGTGAGGGACCCTTCGCTGTAGAATACCTTGAAGATTGAATTGTATTACGTAGTGATAAAAAGGACGGTAGCGCGACACTCCACTGGCGAGAATAAAATATAGACATGTCTGCTGTAGAGAGTAAAATACTGTGCAGTGAAGTATGAACGAGCACGACAAGTGACGGTAAGGTGAAGGATACTAACGCAGGTATAATGGAGATGATCAGAGTTAGAGGCTGGAAACAATATGTACATGATGTGACCTGTATGTGTAACTTCCTCCAACCAGCACTACTATGACTTGCCTCCTCGACCCAGCTCACCAAGCATCGTTCTTTTGATCTTAAGTTCATATGCCTTGTTTATACCCGTGACCCTGGTACACAAAGGTATCGTTGCTCCTGAACAATAAAAAAGAAAAAAAAGTTTGCTTCCTGGGAAAACGTCGTTATAACACCTCGCACTTGTCTGGCTTCACTCCTCCGGCAGCTTCTGTTGTTGCCCCTCCACAGGAGAAGCCTGGGTAAACTTTCTCTGTATAGTTTCTCAATTCAATTTAGTTTTAGCTTCCTCTCTCACGCCTCTCCTCGTCACTGCCAAGACTAAAGTTAGAGTGGTTATTTTCTTCACAAACAGAGACATATTCAAATATATCTCTTACGTAAAAGATGAAGATGTCCAGTTCCACGGCAGGACCCCTCGACAGTCCTTGACACTCCCCTAACACAATACTTCACTTTGTCTTTTCCTTAAATTTTCCCTCTCTGACGTGTCTCCCTTCACAGTATATATTCTACCTATATTTCTCAGGTCAACTCAACAGTTTTATTCATCTTAACACATCCAATACACCCACCCACTTACCCACCCATCCATCCACTTACCCACCGACCCACCCACCCACCCAAACAATAAGGAGCAAAATATTATTAACCTTCCTCAGTGATAATCTTGTTAGTGCTCAAATAATTCCATGAAAAATATACTTCAGACTTCAAAGGAACTCACTCCCCTTCACCCAGTGTGTGTATCTCGCCCTCGTTCCCCACCGTCCTTCACCCAGTGTATGTCTCACCCCTACCCACGTCCCCCACCGTCCTTCACCCAGTGTATGTCTCACCCCTACCCACGTCCCCCACCGTCCTTCACCCAGTGTATGTCTCACCCCCACCCACGTCCCCCACCGTCCTTCACCCAGTGTATGTCTCACCCCCACCCACGTCCCCCACCGTCCTTCACCCAGTGTATGTCTCACCCCCACCCACGTCCCCTACCGTCCTTCACCCAGTGTATGCCTCACCCCCACCCACGTCCCCCACCGTCCTTCACCCAGTGTATGTCTCACCCCCACCCACGTCCCCTACCGTCCTTCACCCAGTGTATGCCTCACCCTCTCATTTCCCACTTACCTGCCCTCACCCCCACGTTATTTTCATACCATCTACCATCCCTATCCCCATGTCCCTACCCCCCTGTCCCTAATCCCGTGTCCCTATCCTTCTACACATGTACGGCTTCACCACACACTAACACATAACAATACATCTTACTCTGTACACTTTTCAACCAACCAAACACCAAACACCAAAATCATACATCCAAATCAACTCAACCTAAACTAACCTAATCTAACATAACCTAACCTAATCTAACATAACCTAACGTAGTAAAAAAAAATATTAGATCCTTGTTAACACTCTACACACACACACATTCGTTTCCTCCTCACTGCTTACCCCGACACCTGCGCCATGACTCCGGGTCCCTGGCTGAAAATCCTACCTAGATATTTAGAATACCTCGCCGCCGCTGCCTCTTCCCGCAGTGTTTATTCAACCAAATTATACACTTTATGACTTAGTCCTCTCACGTACCACCCTCTTAATGGTAGGCAGATCCACTAAGGTGACTCTACTCTACTCTACTCTACTCTACTCTATTCGAGACCTCTTCTATCTTTGCTGTTCTCGACTCATGGTAAATAATAAAGTGACAGGTAAGGTATGAATTAATTAGTCTAACACCTGTGACACCTTTATCACCTGAGTAGTGACACTCCCTATACCTGTACACCTTTTACACTATATACACCCTCATTACTACACCACCCACACAAGATGCAGCCAGTGGGACGGAGACACCATCCAATACCAAGACAGAGAATAATGTAAGACAAAGAAAATAGTCGACAAAAGAGACACACACACACACACACACGACGGGGGAAAGGGAAAAAGTAACGACAGGGAAGGGGAAAAAGTAACGACAAGGAAAGGGAAAAAGTAACGACAGGGAAGGGAAAAAAGTAACGACAGGGAAGGGGAAAAAAGTAACGACAGGGAAGGGGAAAAAGTAACGACAAGGAAAGGGAAAAAGTAACGACAGGGAAGGGGAAAAAAGTAACGACAGGGAAGGGGAAAAAAGTAACGACAGGGAAGGGGAAAAAGTAACGACAAGGAAAGGGAAAAAGTAACGACAGGGAAGGGAAAAAAGTAACGACAGGGAAGGGGAAAAAAGTAACGACAGGGAAGGGGAAAAAAGTAAAAAAAAGAAAAATCCGGCTTAGAGAACTTGGAGGAAAAAATAACAACGTACTGTAACTGATGTGGAAGAAAGAGAGAAAGAAAAAGAGAGAGAGAGAGGAAAGAATGTAGAGCAGAGTCGACGGTGGCAAAAGCTAGGCACAGGAGTAGGTGAAGGATTGGAGTGGGTGAGGCACAGGAGTAGGTGAAGGATTGGAGTGGGTGAAGCACAGGAGTAGGTGAAGGATTGGAGTGGGTGAGGCACAGGAGTAGGTGAAGGATTGGAGTGGGTGAGGCACAGGAGTAGGTGAAGGATTGGAGTGGGTGAAGCACAGGAGTAGGTGAAGGAATGGAGTGGGTGAGGCACAGGAGTAGGTGAAGGATTGGAGTGGGTGAGGCACAGGAGTTTTGAGTGCATTACAGTCTCTTCCTCACCTCCAAAGTTTTAAAAATCACTCAATCTCCTTCTTGATATTTTCTCAGTTGAGGCGATATCAATCTTGAGCTCTCGGGAGATAATATTACCAGATATTTTAACTATTATTTTACGTCACCTCTTTGTCTTCCGATAATATTCAAGTGTCAGCTACTATTCTGCCTATGCTTAAATGTCTTCACTCAGTCCTGCCATGATGAAGGTCAGTAAGTCACGTACTGTTGCAACATCACACATAGGGAGGGTTCAGTTCACGTCAGGCTGTAGGGGTTGACTGACTTCAAATTACAAGGGAGTGAAAAGTAACACAGACGCCAACACGGTGTACCTGGGGACACATGTTAACTTCAGGATCTGGTCGTTAGTGATAAATGTCTATGTCCTTATTCTATCATGTAATGTACTTTGTCCGTATTTTGTGTTATTGTTCCGTGTACTTTGTCCGTATTTTGTGTTATTGTTCCGTGTACTTCTTAACGATGAGAAGACAACCAATCTATATTTTGTTTTCTAACCATTTTACGATTTCCTGTGAGAAGTGGGAAAACTATGATCGCGTTTCCAAGCTTTCCAGAATATTATACCAGGTTGAGCTCTTCCCCCACAGGACATTAAAAGTTCGTGATACAGGAATTTTTCATATGACTCTGAGCCCAAAACTCGTGGAATTCTAACGTCAGAGGCGGAGGAGGGGATATAGGCATTTTGGCATTGACTCTCTCTCTCTCGATATATGTGAATTAGGTCATTACACACACACACACACACACACACACACACACATTCTACAAACTACTTAACTCTCTACTTAATCTATTCCAGCTGTGATATCTATTCATATTTACACACACTACGACTCTGTTACGTTTTCTGGCATCTACTTGTCTACTTATACACACACGTTAGGTCTATATACTTGTACTTAAAAATTCTACAACAGTTAAAGGCTTCTACTACTTGCTTTATTTTTCATCTACTTGCGTATCTACTTATACTTACTTCTACTACTACTACTACTACTTGCCTTACCTCCACCTACTTGCGTATCTACTTATACTTACTTCTACTACTACTACTACTACTACTTGCCTTACCTCCACCTACTTGCGTATCTACTTATACTTACTTCTACTACTACTACTACTACTACTTGCCTTACTTCCACCTACTTGCGTATCTACTTATACTTACTTCTACTACTACTACTACTACTACTTGCCTTACTTCCACCTACTTGCAAGTCTACTTACACTTTGCTCTGCTCCTGCTTTACTTTAGGCTGCATGTAAGTATAAACAATCTTGATACCGTGAACAATGGTCATATTTAAATATTTTTATATACAACCAAACAACCATCTTACTGTTACCTGCCCCCCAAACAATGAATAAAACGAGAATTAAACTATGATATGAAGTTTGTTTTGATTTTTATAAGTTTAATAACAGATAACAGTAAGACAGGTTAATGAGAATAATAACAAAGGTACAGTATACAGGTAGGTGAATATTATTACACGAGTATTATTACATCGATGGTTTAATTAAGGTGATTCACTAGTTTGTTTTTTCCCTACTTACAATCTTATAGCCCCAAAGTAAAGCAAATCTAACCTAACCTAACCAAACCTAACCAAACCAAACCAAACCAAACCTAACCTAACCTAACCTAACCAAACCAAACCCAACCCAACCCAACCACCTGGACCATAGTTAAAGCCAGTACTCCTCCCTGGTGGTAATCAAACAAGACACAAAGTAGACACGCAGCCTTTAAACCTGTTATCACCATGTACAATACAACCAACGTCCATACACAAGTGATACCCATTGTTTGTTTATGAATATGGACGAGAGAACAGTACCCGATGCCACATGATTATCATAAAAGAAAGCGAGTCTTCATTCATATTACACAAGGAGCATTCATTCATTCTTTCTTTCATTCATTCATTCTTTCATTCATTCTTCCATTCTTTCATTCATTCTTTCATTAATTCATTCATTCTTTCATTCATTCATTTTTTCTTTCATTCTTTCATTCATTCTTTCTTTCATTCATTCATTCATTCATTCTTTCTTTCATTCATTCATTCATTCATTCATTCATTCATTCTTTCATTCATTCTTTCATTCATTCATTCATGCTTTCATTCATTCATGCTTTCATTCATTCATTCATGCTTTCATTCATTCATTCTTCCATTCATTCTTCCATTCATTCTTTCATTCATTCATTCTTCCATTCATTCTTTCATTCATTCTTTCATCCATTCATTCATTCTTCCATTCATTCTTTCATTCATTCTTTCCTCCATTCATCCATTCATTCTTCCATTCATTCTTTCATTCTTCCATTCATTCTTTCCTCCATTCATCCATTCATTCTTCCATTCATTCTTTCATTCTTCCATTCATTCTTTCATTCATTCTTTCCTCCATTCATCCATTCATTCATTCATTCATTCTTTCATCCATTCATTCATTCATTCTTTCATCCATTCATTCATTCTTTCATTCATCCATTCATTCTTCCATTCATTCTTTCATTCATTCTTTCCTCCATTCATCCATTCTTTCATTCATTCATTCATTCTTTCATTCATTCTTTCATTCATTCTTTCCTCCATTCATCCATTCATTCATTCTTTCATCCATTCATTCATCCATTCATTCTTCCATTCATGCTTTCATTCATTCTTTCCTCCATTCATCCATTCATTCATTCATTCATTCTTTCATCCATTCATTCATTCATACTTTCATCCATTCATTCATTCTTTCATTCATTCTTTCATTCATGCTTTCATTCATTCTTTCCTCCATTCATCCATTCATTCATTCATTCATTCTTTCATCCATTCATTCATTCTTTCATCCATTCATTCATTCATCCATTCATTCATTCTTTCATCCATTCATCCATTCATTCATTCTTTCATTCATTCAGACTTCCCACGAAAAATAAATAAGGACATTCATGCATTTTTTTTTTTTTTTCACAACTGGAAAAATCACCTACGCATTTTGTTCTTTTTACCAGAGTATAAAACAAACAGCCACACACACACACACACACATACCTGAGACACACCTGTAAATTAGCTACCTGACACCTCTATTATATGGAACTATACATCTCACCTCGTATAATAAATAACAAATTTCAATTATAACTTCCGTTGCTGTTTGTGTCAGCCGCTACCTTAAGTTATATACCGGACGGGAAACTAATACCAACATGGGACCACAGACGGACGGATTATGATAACTTATATACAACGACCATTAAAAAAATCCCTCTGGTCTTATACCCTAACAATTTAAATCTTCCAAATAAAAATATGGGTAATTTTTTTTTTTTCGGGGGAAGGACGAGGTGGGGGGGTGGGGGGAGGGGTGTGGGGAGGGGAGGGGTGTGGGGGTGGGGAGGGGAGGGGGAGAGAGGGGGGGGGAAATCACTACCACACCTGAGACATATTTCACATAAGGTACGTCTATCCAATCACACGAAGGAGGGGAGGGAGGGGGGAGGTGGGGGAGGTGGGGGAGGTGCTTCCTGTCTATGAGAAACACTTGTACAGGGTGAGGGGGAGTGGGAGGGTGATGGTGAGTGGGTGGGATGAAGGAAGTGGTGAGTGGGCTTGGCAGGGGATGGAGAGGAGGGAGTGGGAAGCGACTGACAGCCATAGTGTTTTTAAGTCACAAGGAAGACATGACGGGTAGGGGGAAGGAGAGACGGGAGGTGAGGGAGGAGAGACGGGAGGTGAGGGAGGAGAGACGGGTAGGGGGAAGGAGAGACGGGAGGTGAGGGAGGAGAGACCGTAGACGGAAGAGGGACAGCAAGAGTAAAGAGGGAGGAGGAACAGAGGAAGTAAAAAGGAACGGAAGAAGTAGAGAGAAATTGGGGGACTGAATGACTAGAGAGAGAGAGAGAGAGAGAGAGAGAGAGAGAGAGAGAGAGAGAGAGAGAGAGAGAGAGAGAGAGAGAGAGACTAAAATGAAACAAAATGGAACAGAGGAGGAGAAAGAGAAGAAGAAGTAGAAAACAAGAGAATCATATAGAAGGAAGGAGTGAAAAAGACGAGAAAATATTTACCCAAGAGAAAAAATAAAAGTAAAAATAAACACATACGATTTTTATTCAACCTTCCAGTAGTAATGAGAGGTACAGTATATAGACTATGGCAGCTCCCGGACAATAAAGGAAGATGAGGAGCGGTTCTTCCTACTGTCAAGAGGTGAAGTGCGCCACACAATACGCGTCCAGATGTAACAAAAGGTGAGAGAGAGGAGCCAGGCTAGATTGTACGGTACAGTCTCTCTCTCTCTCGTGTGTGTGTGGTCGTATGGGTAACTTTCTGCTGTCTCTGGCTGTGGACTGTCCCTCGTCTCACATTGTTACGGCATGACACTGACCTACATAATGATAACAATGGGAGAGAGAGAGAGAGAGAGAGAGAGAGAGAGAGAGAGAGAGAGAGAGAGAGAGAGAGAGAGAGAGAGAGAGAGAGAGAGAGAGAGAGACGTAATCATCCTGGCGGGGTAATAATAATTAAAATGAAAAATAATCCCCATCTTTTTTGTTTATGTTTTGCGAGAATAATAGACATTGATATACCCCCCCCCCCCCCACACATACACCTCTATGTATAATTACTAAACACAATCATCTCAAGACTCACATCGCACACATCATACTGCAGTAAAGTAAAAGAGATAAAGTTAAAGGAAACATTTTAGTCTGTGGAGTGAGGCAGCTGGCAGGACCCCCAGGGCGAGGGTACAGTAGTTTACACCACCAGCAGGAGTGGCTGAGGGCGACGCCAGTTTTACTTTACCTTCACCCAAACACTGGCCACAACACGTCGGGAACAAGTGAAGGTGAGATACACAATTTTATACGAGAAACTAAACAATTTCCCACAGGTAAGATGACCAACATACCTTTACAATACACAGAGTTGAAGACAATATACCTGGAGGTAATTAATTAAACAGGCTGTCCACACTGGCTCTCCTACTGCCTTAACACGGGTAATTACCATACGGTTAGCTAATAGCGTGTTCAGGTAAGCAGCTCACCTTGAAATTACCAGCTACGGGGCATCAAAGACATGACAAACGTAAAAGTTAAACCTTAAACCACCAACGAAAACAGCAGCAACGGGTGAGGGTGTGTCAAGCCGGATTTGCTAGCGGCTGAGGTCTGGAAAAATACAACGGGCCACTTGGGAGGACAACAGGAGTAGAATGTCACATGAAATATACATCAAGTGTGTGGAAAGAGGAGAGCCACACTCCGCTACAGGAGGGAGAGAGGAGAGCCACACCCTGCTACAGGAGGGAGAGAGGAGAGCCACACCCTGCTACAGGAGGGAGAGAGGAGAGCCACACTCTGCTACAGGAGGGAGAGAGGAGAGCCACACCCTGCTACAGGAGGGAGAGGAGAGCTACACCCTGCTACAGGAGGGAGAGAGGAGAGCCACACCCTGCTACAGGAGGGAGACAGGAGCCACATCCCTCCTACACCTCCATACTCCCACACCAACCATCTTTACTGCCTGACACTGACGGTGAAAGTAGCTTATAATACAGTACTGTCACTTATCCGTCCTTCCGTAAGTCTGTCTATAACAGGTGACTCCCCCCCCCCCCCCATAACACTCTTGGTCTTATAGTTAAGTTATCTGACAGACAAATGAGCATTATAGCAATATATCAACAGTAGGCATTTCTTAATCTTGGTGAAAGGGGTGTGTGTGTGTGTGTGTGTGTGTGTGTGTGTGTGTGTGATGTATTTTTTTACGTAAATTACATCTGCCATCCGTTTAAATTATTTAACAACAGATACATTGAAAATAAATCCTCTAAATAAATTATCTATTTAAAGAAAAAAAAATCATCAATAAAAGAAAATAAAAATATATACAAATTAAAAAGATATACCGGGTCTATACACTGGGAGGAGACCAAGACCAAACCAGACCAGACGCCACAGTAAACTTGAAAAAATTCAGCCTCTGGGAATGATACACCTGCTCCTGAGAGCTGAGGACAGGCAGCAGTTATCATCACCTCCCAGAGAGAGAGAGAGAGAGAGAGAGAGAGAGAGAGAGAGAGAGAGTAGGGCGTCAGACTGGGACTTTTGACCAGCAAGTACCTCTCTCTCTCTCTCTCTCTCTCTCTCTCTCTCTCTCTCTCTCTCTCCTGGCAGACATTAAGTACCACACTACGATAAACTGAAAAACTGAATACGTTTATATAAAAAAAAAATGAAATGTGAAACGAACTCAGAAAATTTAGATTACAAAATTTTCTTACAGGGATCAAACATAACCTGGGTAAAACGACACACACACACACACACACACACACACACACACACACACACACACTGTCCTTACCTGTTCAAGACTTCCCACCACCATATTTTATCCCGTCCTGTCTCATGGCACAAAATATGGGGCAGCAAGATTAAAAAAATATACGTCATCAGCGTTAACGGTGGTGGTGGTGGTGGGGGCTGCAACAGTGGTGGTGGTGGTGGGGGCTGCAACAGTGGTGGTAGTGGTGGTGGTGGGGTGGTGGTGGTGGAGGGGGTGGTGGTGGTGGTGGTAGAGAGGGCTGCAACAGTGGTGGTGGGGGCTACGACGGTGGTGGTGGTGGTGAGGAGGGGGCTACGACAGTGGTGGTGGTAGAGACGGCTGCAACAATGGTGGTGGGGGTGGTGGTGGTGGAGGGGGCTGCAACAGTGGTGGTGGTGGTATGGTGGAGGGGGCTGCAACAGTGGTGGTGGAGGGGGCTGCGACAGTGGTGGTGGTGGTATGGTGGAGGGGGCTGCAACAGTGGTGGTGGTGGAGGCGGCTGGTTCAATAATGCCGCCATTAGCGAAGGATCTGCATCTTTATTGTAGGTCGTTGTGTTTGTCGCCGGTCGATGCTGCATGTATGTGTGTGTGTGTGTGTTGAGAGTCACCACCATGCCAGGACCCCCCCCCCCCCCCTCCTGGATCAACATAAGCACGTGCTTCCATTGTAACTGAAATTGATCCCTCTCCTAATAAGACCTAACCTAACCATTCTAAAAGAGGTCAATTACCAGTGACCTCAATTCTAGAGATTACGTCTGATAGGTAGGGACTTATATGGACCAATCGCCGTTGCTCCAGCCAGACTGCTATTATTTACAGCCTAACTAAAGGTCGTACACATGATGATAACAAAGACTTGAACCTATAAACAAGAGGCACTTAACCCCCCCCCCCCCCCACCCCCTGAGTACAAGTCCCTCACTGGTCCAACATGAAGCACTTAAAAGAAAGGGACTTATATCATGAGAGACGGCCCTACTTGACCCTTTTCCCTACATTGTAAACTATAATAAGTTATATGAGAGTGTTCTGCAAGTACATTGACAGCCTCGTATAATGAGAGGAATTCACGGGACAAGTATAATGCTGGGTTGTCATCCCTGTCAAATGTTCAGTCGTCAAATTTCCACAAGAACCATCTGTCTCTACTACCTGGTTAATAAACTAGACAAAAATATACATACAATCCTAATCAATGGCAGAAATTATAACTCACATTAATCGCTATTAAAAGAAAAAAAAATATCTTCTAATATTAAAACACTGAGGAGTTTTTTCTGGTAATAAGTTAGTCCAGCAAGTCGACGACATGCGAGTAATTAGTCCACCATCCCTCTCTCCCTCCCTCAAGGTTACATTCCAACTACAAATCTTAGCAGAATGAGCGTCTCCTCGTGTCGGCCACCTGCCCAGCACCCACCAGGACCCTGAATAATGGAGGCTGAGCGCTGCCCATTACACCTCGTCGTCTCCACATATCCCCACGTTTATGCCTTGCCTACACCTCATATCTTCCTTTATCTCAAACATTCTCTTCTTTCTTTTTATCTCCCTTACAGGAATAGACCTTTTATATACATGTCATTGTGCGCTTATCTTGCACCTAATTTAACTCTTTCTTCTTTTTTTTGGAGGTGATTTCAGCTTTTTACCCGTGTGTCTTACTGCCAGTTACTCTCTCATAATGACCAGGATCCTCTAATTACCTACCCTCCCCCCCCCCCTCACACACACACTATACACCACGGGCCAGACTGTAGGTGATAACTCCAACTGGCCACCAAATATTAGCTTCACATGCAGAAGTTTTTTACGGTGCTCAGTGAGAGGCAGGCGAGAGGTCCCACTTTAGAACAATAACTCGTAATAACACGGTAACTTTATGGTGAACACTCGTAATAACACGGTAACTTTATGGTGAACACTCGTAATAACACGGTAACTTTATGGTGAACACTCGTAATAACACAGTAACTTTATGGTGAACACTCGTAATAACACGGTAACTTTATGGTGAACACTCGTAATAACACGGTAACTTTATGGTGAACACTCGTAATAACACGGTAACTTTATGGTGAACACTCGTAATAACACGGTAACTTTATGGTGAACACTCGTAATAACACAGTAACTTTATGGTGAACACTCGTAATAACACGGTAACTTTATGGTGAACACTCGTAATAACACGGTAACTTTATGGTGAACACTCGTAATAACACGGTAACTTTATGGTGAACACTCGTAATAACACGGTAACTTTATGGTGAACACTCGTAATAACACAGTAACTTTATGGTGAACACTCGTAATAACACAGTAACTTTATGGTGAACACTCGTAATAACACGGTAACTTTATGGTGAACACTCGTAATAACACGGTAACTTTATGGTGAACACTCGTAATAACACGGTAACTTTATGGTTAACACTCGTAATAACACAGTAACGTTATGGTGAACACTCGTAATAACACGGTAACTTTATGGTGAACACTCGTAATAACACGGTAACTTTATGGTGAACACTCGTAATAACACGGTAACTTTATGGTGAACACTCGTAATAACACGGTAACTTTATGGTGAACACTCGTAATAACACAGTAACGTTATGGTGAACACTCGTAATAACACGGTAACTTTATGGTGAACACTCGTAATAACACGGTAGCTTTATGGTGAACACTCGTAATAACACGGTAACTTTATGGTGAACACTCGTAATAACACGGTAACTTTATGGTGAACACTCGTAATAACACAATTATGTAACCACAAAAAAAAACAATACCATAATATGAACACAGAAATACACACAAACACACGAAAGATTTATATCAGATACATTCGACTTCCATTAACTAATAATTTCATAAAAAAAATAATATAACACAAAATATAATCTTCCTAATTCACTTTTATTCACAGGTATAAGAAGGTTGGCAAGGTTACGTTACTTACATGAATAAATTAAATATCATATCTCAAGACTGACTACCACATCCCCCCTCCCCAGACAATGTTACATCTTGGTTCTTAGTTAAGTTATTTTTCTTCTGTTTCCTCGAAGTGTGTTAAGAGCACTCGTGTCGCCTCTGAGTCTACGTCTATTGTTGTAGTTGTTAGTGTGTGCAGTCTGACGCCATTGTATCTCTCTTAATCCATCAGTGTAATTTATACCCGGTAAATTATGAAGTAAACTTATATACAGCCAAATGATGTCGTTTTTTTATGACTATAGTGCGTTTTTTTCTCAGCTGGGAAAAAACACACTATAGTATAGCACAGAAACAGATCGGAAACCCAGAAAAAAACGAGAAGTGGGAAAAAACAGTTGAAAAAATTAAATCGAGGTTTTATAATTATCAACACGACAGATGTAGTTTCTTCAATGACACGAAAAGCATTCACAGAGACACTCCTATTAGGTGAAAGGACAGGTGTTCTCTGCTCAAGCACAACCAAACGAATCTACAATCTGGGAAGAATACTTTTACGACCTACTAAACAGATTCTAACACCGTGGGGCCAAGTTACTGATCAGAATCGTCAACTTCCCATCACAGAAGATCTCGGGGTTCCCATCAATATTCGCTGAACACATCTTTATTTCCTCCTCCAGAAGATCTAGAACCTGAAAGAGATTCCTCGGGACCTGAAGAATGCTACCATCGTCACCATCTTCAAGAGAGGAACACACACATCAGGCACCGATAACTACCACGGTATCTCTCTCCTCATCACTGCTGGGAAGATCCTCGCCAGAATATTTATGAATATCTTCCTCAAGGCTGCCGAATGTTTCATCCCTGACTCTCAACCTACCTTCAGATAATCATGAAGAAGAGCGGACATGATCTTTGCCGTTTATCACCTTCAGGAGAAACGTTGAAAATAATATCGACATTTTACACTGTACACGGCTTCCATCTGTCTGATGAGGGTGTCCATTTCATCATCAGGAATTTGTATATGACCCCAGTAATGTCTGCGTCCAAGTGTCCAAAGACAGTTTAAACCCACCAAGACAAGACGCCAGCAGCAGTTCTTAACAATGGCTCTAAATGTGATCTCTTATATCCCCAAACTGTAGTCGAGTAAGACTGTGAAGCCGCGCCAGCTCTCCTCTTATCCGCCCTCTTCCTCCTACTCCTCGCTCCTCTATCAGAAATCAATAATAAATCCCACACAGACAGACAATTGGAAACTCTCAACCGCCTCAGTGAAAGACCCAAGGATACAATAACCTTTGTCATCGACTGCACTATGCTAATGACAGTGTTGTCTCCACACACAAAATGTTCGCCCTGGAGTGCTCCGCCAGAGCCTGTCAACACTTACAAATCTCCCTGAATGCCACACATACCAAGGTTTTCCATCAGCCTTCTCCACACCAACCACCTCCTCAGTTTCCAGGTATCAAGATCAACGGAGAGACACTTGGGGGAAAGTCGGCAGCCACCTCTCACACCCGGCGATGAAGAGAGATCAACAAGTAAGACAAAATGTACTAATGGTGTCACAGCTAAGACAAAACTTTTATGTATTTCAAGCTGCCATTATCACTAGAATCCCGTTTGTCTGAGTTATGTTAGGTGAGGTTAGCTTAGGTTATGTTAGGTGAGGTTAGCTTAGGTTATGTTAGGTGAGGTTAGCTTAGGTTATGTTAGGTGAGGTTAGCTTAGGTTATGTTAGGTGAGGCTAGCTTAGGTTATGTTAGGTGAGGTTAGCTTAGGTTATGTTAGGTGAGGTTAGCTTAGGTTATGTTAGGTGAGGTTAGCTTAGGTTATTGTGCCCGAAGGTGAGACATCTGTGTCCCCTTTAACAAGTTCGCTCCCAGCTGTTCTAAAGCAAATAACACCAACCGAAAACGTGGGACAAAGAACTAGTGAATAACAAGACAAATACTCGACTATTACTTAATGTCAACTACCTTGGAAAATGACAGACGATAAAGAATATAAAACAAGACTCAATAATCAACTCCCCCTACAAGTCCATTTTCTTATACAGGTGAAAGCAATTAAAAAGTCAATAAATTCCATATTAAACTCAATAACCATTCTCAGACCCATGGAACGTCATCATATTTGACAAACGAAGGACCGCCATCATTACTTCGACGAAAAAAAAAATATATTCAACGAAAAATATGGTCAAACGACTGACCAACCACACGACGCCAAAGAAAAACAACAACACTGGATCTATACTACAGTTTATAGAGGACGAGGCTATACACTGTCCAGGGAGTGCTAAGATGATGGAACTATCCCTCCAAAGATCTATTCGTTCCGCTCTATCCACACCCCGGATACAACCAACTAGCCACGACAGCTAGTCATCATAATCCAACTAACTACGAGCTATTAGTTTGACCTCCAGACAATAGTTAAGTTAGACATAAAATCTCTAGCAATCGATAATCCAGTGAACGAGTCATACTTTAGCCAACACTAATCCTAAACTTTCACTTTCCAGAAAAAAACATTACTTCACTAACTTCTGCTTAATGTCCGTCTCCTCTCCAGTTACTCTGTGCCCCCACATCCGTAAACTCTTAGAGCGACCGTATAAAACTACAATGGGTAAAGTTTTGAGAGAGCAATTAGCTTCCAACTCCAAGAATGGTGTGCTACATCCCCCCCCCCCCCCCCTGACAATACCAAACTTACAAGGTCATGTTTGTTTTTTGTTTGTTTTTAGAAGAAAGAACACGAATCTTAGCAACACACACACACACACACACACACACAGCTCATGTCGTCCTAGCATAATATAAAGTATTTTCGCTTTTATTTATATTCCAGTGGAAATACTTTTGCTCTCTGAAGCGACTAACAAACACACTATCTCTCTAAGGCGGTGTCGCTGAGGCAGACTTACAAAACGTTCTCTGGCTTAGTGCTCTTTAACCTGGCGGTGTGAGACACAACACGAGGGACTTTACAACACATCGGCATACTAGATTCTATTCATGAGACCTAACTTACGGAATACATCAACTCCTTAATACATGCGTCTTAAATACCCCCATAATAACTGCTACTTGTGGAGTAGCAATGACCAAGCCAGTGGAGAATTAAAACTAAGAATGGAAGGAATGATTAAAAACTAAAGGTTTAAGAGTGAGACTAAACCCAGCAGTGTGGAAGATATTTCTGGTGCAGCCTCGGGGAGCACAATATTAAAGTTGGCCCCGAGTGTGGCCGGGTTCCCTGAGAGACGAGACGTTCATTGCCATGCGGGTGTGCTCAGCAAATATGACTGGGTCTTGAAGCATCAATATGAGATGTGGCGCACCGATGAAGACGTAACGCCCTCTGAGCCTCCCACACGTGACCCGCCTCACTAACATCATTCACCTCCTCGTCCTCATCCATTCTACTTCTGTTAATAAATCACAATTCTAACATTAACCTCACACATTGAAATCAACGTAAGATGAAACTTCCTCCCTCCAAAGTCAAGAATTCAACAAAATTACGTTAGTCTTGTTCTTGACAAGTTCTACGTGATGGTGATTACTCTCAGACACCACAGCTGTTGTATTAGATGGTGCAGTTACGGGTGATCTCAAGATAATAATATGAGATGAAAACAGTGACAATAGCGTCTTGTGGGGGGCGCTCGTGGAGCGGTACCGCTAATTGCCTCGCAAGCAAGATGTCACGGGTTCGATTCCCGGGCCAGCGGAAGTTGCGTGGACACTCTTCCTAGTCCCCCTGGTCCCTGTTCACCTAGCAACAATGTACAGTAGGTACCTGCTGTAAATCGAAAGTTGCGAATTCGTATTCAGGGACAAGTTGTTGGGGCTTCCAATAACTCGCTTAGACATAAAAACTTTTGACTCTTAAGGCTTCTACGCCCTTGACTCTTAAGGCTTCTACGCCCTTAACTCATCGGACATAAGGCAAGCATGAACTTGGCATGCTTCACTGTTGGACGCTGTGGGCGCTTCTGCGCCTCACCTTACACAAGGATGTAGGGGGGTGCCCAATAAAAAATTAAAAATAAATAGCGTCTTGTCTCTGTGGTAACTAGTGGCCTGTAGGTGGCGTCAAACGCAAGGCAAACTGATGACTCGGGTTAAAATCAAACGTCTTTTCTTCAACAAGCTAATTAGTCGCCTTTAAAAGTAAAAAAATATGTGGATGCTTGTGGGCTTGGGGTGAAACTGGTGGATCAAGAGTAAAAGTGACGACCTTTACAGAAAAGTTTGACGTGAAATTTGTGTCGTCTGCAGGAGTTCAGGGTGGGGAGTGCTGTAGGAGGAACCAGCGATCATTTATCTTGTCAACAAAGACTTTGGGGAGGAGAGGCTACCTTATCCCCCCCCTAACACATTTCTTTCCTTCCATTAATATAATAAATTTCCCACAATTCCATTCATCTTCATTTTGTAACTCTTATAATATTAGTGTTACCTGCCGTTAATCACTAATGAACGATGATAACTTGCAGCACATATAATACAGGTGTACTTAGACCTCTATACAGTATCCCACACCCTCTACGGCATTTTGCTAGCTATAGTAGTAGCCCCTCCACCACCGCTGGCTGAGTGTGACTCACAGTTGGCTTTACCTGGATTTACCTGGATTCACAAAAGAAGATCCTCAGAAAGTGAGGTTCTCGTTTGTGGCTCTCACTGATAACAAGAGTAGCAGTTATGGCGTCCTTCGTGAGCCAACATGAACATTCCTTAACAACATCGTCAATATTAATGATTTCTATGACATTCTAACACACAGACACACGATACTCAGATGTTTCTCGAGTGGAGGCTGGGATCATTCCTATACACTAGCTGTTGTATACCAAATAAGCTTACCACTAGCAGAACAAACCTTGGGTGTACTAGCATACTCCCAAGAGGGGGCGAGTAACCCACTACCTTGCTGAGACCTCCACCAGCTAGCACTAGTGTTGTAATCAAGACCATGGCATCTCTTCTACCCACTCACTCACCTCTCTTCCCCATCACCCTCTCTTCTATCCCTCTTTTCCCCATCACCCTCTCTTCTATCCCTCTCTTCCCCATCACCCTCTCTTCTATCCCTCTCCATAAATATGTACATTAAATACAACATCCTCCCTATGTGTATTTGATTAATCGTTCTCCCTCTCTTTGGCATATAGCGACGACACACTGGAAAAACTGATAAATGGTGATTAACAGAGAGAGAGAGAGAGAGAGAGAGAGAGAGAGAGAGAGAGAGAGAGAGAGAGAGAGAGAGAGAGAGAGAGAGAGAGAGAGAGAGAGACCCTCCTATACTAAAAAAAATTAATAAAAAAAAAAAAAATAAAAGTTGTTTGAGTGTAACTGGTGATAAAGGTTTGACCAGAAATTGGGTTGTGGAGGCCATCTCAAGGGGTCGTAATGGTACAATGATCTTATAAAGGGGTCAGCAGGGAGTACTCAGGAGGTCTTGGCTAAAGTACTGGTAATAATACGTGTCTCCGATTTGCTGTTGTTTTCCTATGTGGACTGAATTTTTTTTTTTTTTTGTTGCATCTTCGTTATTTTCTTTTGTAGTTGTACATTTTATTTCTGTATTTGCATGTATTTGTTTTTTGGTTTTTTGCTTGTGGTTATTTAGTACTTGTGTATTTTGTTGTTGGGTTTATGTAGTTATGTAGGTATTTCTGTATGTACTTTTATTTAGGATGTCGTTCGTGTTGTTGTTTTTTGTAATGTGTGTTTGTGTTCAAGTCCTCTGCTGCCTCGATCTGCTCACAAAAATTCCAACTCTACTTTCCTATGAGAGTTCAGCCGCTGGGTTTAGCTACCAATCCCCGTGTGTTTATCTACGGACGATTACATTATGTGAGTCATACACTCGTAATGCATCAGCCACCATCTATCGTGAATAACAAACACCTCACCCCGGTCCCCCCAGCTATTTGCCACTAGAACAGCAAACCCCTACCCCCCTCCCCCCTTACAAGCTTGTGATATCAATTTACTGTTCATATGTGATTCTATTTTAACACACACACACACACACCACCTGTCTTACTTACAGGAGAAGAGATTTGTGCATAGACATAAAAATTCACAAGCGAGTCTTTATTTATTTTAGCATCTGTGAGGCAGAAGAGCAGCAGCACAGTTACCACATTGCTCAGTCTGGCTCACAATTTCCGGAAGGTTTCAAACAGCGACCAAAAAAAGCGAGAGCGACAATCAGAACCAAGTGGGAAGGACATAAACGCCTCGCTGTCCGGTTAGGGAATTCAGATAAACGTCATTGTCCGGGTAACTTTTTTTTGTCCGGGTTAGAAATTACAAATATATGGTTGTGGGAATGAGTGAGGAGAGACTACAACACCGGCACTATATATAGGAACTGCACTCATATGACCTGACCTGACCTGGCCTTCATCCTTGACACAGATACGGTACTTGACTTCACTATTCTGCATTTCGTTGTGTCATGTTAAAATATATACTACATGACGTTTCAACAAAATCTGTGTAGATATCTTGTCAAGAGTTGTATTCTGCACAATGGAAAAAGTTTACAGACAGACACACACACACACACACCCGTACCATAATGACGTCCGATGTCAACGATATAATAAAACACTAGTAAACTTTACAACCTTTTTCTTTACATTCATATTCATTTACGCTTGGAATAAAACTTCACAGACAAGGTCAACTAATGTGAGTTCTCCATACACAGGATAAATTGACGGACGGGAGGGTGAAACAGCACAGCACAGCACAGCACAAGCTCTGCCAACATTCGCTAGTGAGGGTAACTAAGATACATCACTGTGGACGACCAAAGATAGATTGCCAAAATGCTCTGCTTGTATCGCCCATTGTAGCCCAGTTCGGGAGGCCGCAATACACCGCTTACCACAAGGAGATGAGATTCCCAACAGAGCTTGTATGCATCTGGTCACGTAAACACCTCGTGAGCATTGTAAACAACCTTGCCATCATATCAATAAATACAAACTGTCAAGACAAAACTATTCTACTTCCTCATAATATCTTCATCATCTATATTATTAACTAACTTTAATCATACAGTTCCTTCGGGTCAAACTTTAAAACAAATTCTCTTTTACAGATTTAACCCAAAAATATGAAAACTCGAATCGACGAAAATGGAAAGTTATGCGCAGGTTCTAGAGAAGAGGAAACAGGTATAAAAGAGACGTTCTTGTTTATTGCTGTAATTTATGAACGTACAGACTTTCTACAGTAAAAGCTTTATTCTCCGGCACACTTTATCAGCCAGCATTGTTCAATTTATTTATTTATGGGCCACTTTTAGCATAGTGTAAAGTGATGATATGCACCAAGTGGCAACCTATAATGTACTAAATATTAAGGCTTGATTGATTGATTGATTGAGTGATTGATCGATTGATTGATTGATTGATTGAGTGTGGTAATTACATCCCTGTTAAGTCTGGGAGAAACAAGCTACACGAGAGACACAGACAACAAACAAAAGTAACTTGTTGGTGATTCACAGCATGAGTGTTGACGAGGTAGTTTGGGCTGAGAGTGTGACAAATGTGTCGTGACTCATGTACACAAGAGGTGATACAACCAGACAGTGAACATTGCCCCGGAGTAATTTCCTCGTAAACTTACATAAATGATCCTAAACTTAACAAGAGGAACATAGCCTCGGCAGTTGGCACCCATATGTCGGCCGCTCCACCTGCCAGCCACCAGGAATAGTCTCCCCTCTCATCTCCCCTCACACCTACACTATGCGTTTGGGCGTGTGGGTGGAGAGGTTAATCTATCCCCCATCACACCCCAGACTCCGGGGGTTATCTCTCCTGACCCAGAATCCTAGACTGGAGGTAACTGCCTTGTTCTCCCACCACCTCCTAAAATATGGGAGACAGTCTTCCTGTCCTCCCTGTTAACTCAACGTAAAGTATGGAGAGGGTTAGAGGGGGTTAGAGAGGGCTGGAGGGGGTTAGAGAAGGATGGAGTGGGGTAGAGAAGGATGGAGTGGGGTAGAGAAGGATGGAGTGGGGTAGAGAAGGATGGAGTGGGGTAGACGGAAGGGAGAGGGGGATAGCTCTCCTCTCCTTGCTACAAACACATCCCAAACACCACAAAAAACGTAAAAAAAAAGACTTGGAAAAATGTTCAACAACTACCAGACTTCACATCATTCATTAAAACTGTCAACATATTCTCTAAACAAAGTTATTCCCCCTGACCTAACGCATTAACTATCATCATTAACTGTAGTGTTTTGTGAAGGATAACGATAAGGTGTGTAGGGACCATGCAGTTAAAACACAAGACTCATATCTGGTTCGTTCCCGGGGCCACTCTCAGTCTACCAAGATGTAAATGTGGAAGTGAAGGCGGCGGAGTGCAGGAGTTAGTATACGGTACAGTGTCTTGTATACGGTATAGTGTCTTGTATCAACACTGTCCCTATTGGCCCGTCAAGTCAATAAGACCTACTTCCACTCTCACGATAAAGACAACAGCCTAGTAAAGCACACACACACACACACACCATATTCCCCAATTATGTAACTGTATATTTTCAGCCTTCCAGCTGCCATGCTCTTTCAATAAACCGTTAATTATTATTATTATTATTATTATTATTATTATTATTACACACAATTGAATAGTAACCTTCACCATGCGACCCTAAGACTCGATTTGTCTCTACAGAACAATGACCTTGACCTCTGACCCAGTGACCTCCACAAAAAAGGACAACAACGACCCTCTCTCCGGGGACAACAACGACCCTCTCCCCGGTAACAACAACGACCTCTCTCTGGCAACAACAACGACCTCTCCGGGGACAACAACGACCCTCTCCCCGGTAACAACAACGACCTCTCTCTGGTAACAACAACGACCTCTCCGGTGACAACAACGACCCTCTCCCCGGTAACAACAACGACCTCTCTCTGGTAACAACAACGACCCTCTCTCCGGGGACAACAACGACCCTCTCTCCGGGGACAACAACGACCTCTCCGGGGACAACAACGACCCTCTCCCCGGGGACAACAACGACCTCTCTCCCTGAACAACAACGACTTCTCCCCGGGTGTAAGGAGAAAACACAAAGCCAAATTCATCAGTGTGAAAACTTAATCTTTGACTCGGAGACAAGAATGTTGACAGACAGACAGAGAGACGGAGAGACAGACAGCAACACATCACTACACCCTGCCAGGCCCGTGAGGTTGACGGCTGAGACAGTAAAAAAAAAATACAGGTTGGCTGGTTTGGCTGTCAGCGTAGGGTGGGGGGGGGGGGGGTGAGGTTCTTAAGTCGACAGAGAAGGTCACACCTCCCCGGAAGCTTCACGACGCCTGTCTCTAGAGGTTAAATACACACACACACACACACACACACACGTTGAAGGGTGGCACCACTAGTGTTAATCTTACCACCTGTGCCACTGTGGATGTCTCACTCTTGTTGCCTTATAACTGATAACCTGAGGACGACTGAGAGATATGTGAGTAGTCAACAACCACACCACACCACACCACACCAAACAACACCACACCAGACCACACCACACCAGACCACACCACACCAAACAACACCACACCACACCACAGCTCAAAATGAACCTCAAACCACTATAATGTTTTCCCTGGCTACAGTGTCGACAAAAATGGTGAGCGATGACACCCTGACTGTCACCATGCCAACACTATAACACCATGCCAAAGTAAAACAAGAAAGACCATTGAAAATACAAGACCCTTCCCACAGCCTCCCACGTCAATATGAACCATACGTCTACAAGAGAAGAAAAACCATTTAAAAGCAATTACAAAACTAAAACCACAAAAAACAAAATCCCAACTCCCTATATTGAGAGTTACAGCAAGTTTCAAAACACACAATTCAACCCTGTAGGGAGAGTTGGATTACATGTAGTACACAGCCTTAACGATTTGAATGAACAGATGTGCATTTTTTTTCTCCTTTCGTATGCCTCTCTCTACTTGTTGAGTTGTAGACGGAGGAATTGCTTAATGACGCTAGACAAGACTCACTTCCTCCCGCTTCAACCTGTGATGTATTAATTCTGTTTATTATTATTAGTGATGTGTTGTTGTTCCTTTATTATCATTATCTTTATTTTCGTATTTTTCTTTTCTTTGCTACTGTTGCTGTTGTCAGTGGGCGCGTCAGGTAGCTTGTGGTATATACACTGTAAACCATACCACCAATTAAAGTGAAAGTAAACAAAGGTAACATTACTGAATAGACAAATAAAATATTACCTAACAAAATTATCCTAACCCGGGACTTGGAATATGTAGTTGGTTGTATTTAAAAGATCCTTCGCCCTAAGGATAAGAATAAGGATCGTTCACAGGATAATAGGATCACTGTCTCTGAACTCTGGATTACAACAGTGCTCAGACCCCTGGAACATGGAACTGGATGCTTTTGAGTCTCGTGGCAGAAAATATTTACCACGACAGAAAAAAAAATGTGAATCTTGGAGGGAAAATATCAAGCTCATAGACTTAACTTCCTCATAGTACTGTACTCTTACGAGCTAACACAACAACAGTACACTTATCGTATTTCCATGTGAGATTTTTATCCTTATCCAAAACAAAATTCATGGTTAGAATCTTAATCCAACTACCTGTAAAATAATTCCTTCGTCGCCAACACCACCAGCATAAAACTAATCTAATTGCTCATTTAATATATCTCCTCATCTCATCACTACATTATACACAAATATCAAATCTAATCTATGAACCTCAAACTAAAGTCACGGGATCCTCTTTCTGCACGGCGACATTTGCATACACAGCGCAATGTTATCCTCTGAGAGAAGTTTACCGAATGAGTGAGCAAAGTGGGCCAGGCTGCATGACTCGCCTCTCGCCTCCACATGATACTGGAGCTCCACCTTGTATATTACCGCTACAAGTCACTGCAGTCTATACCCGAGGGACGCCAAGCTATATGTTCTAAAATTATCGACTATATACACATACACACTTATTTCTATGTTCTTAAAGGCAATACTCCATGCAGGTGATATTATTCTTTATATATAATAGCAAACTACTTCGTAAATAAACAGTGAATCTACGAAACACGACCACGACTATGTGTGATTGTGTAAGTTACCTGATTTTACCTTAATTGTGTCAAGTATTTATTGGCATTAAGTTAGGAAAGAGAGCTGTCTTCTGCTATGAGTGCTCTCAAGTATAGCTTTTGTTGTGAGGGGAAGACCAAGGGTTTGAAGGGAGTGTAAATGTTATGAATCAGTCATGTGGACACTTAAATGAGCCACACACACACACACACACACACGTCAATGAAGTTGTCAAATCCTCCAGTTTCCGTCTCCACCTCCTCCGCCGACTCAAGTCCCTCGGAGTTCCTGCACACGAGCTCCTCAGTGTTTACACAACATTCATACTTCCCAAGCTCACCTATGCCTCCCCCACCTGGTCTTCCTCCCTAAATGCCACACAACGTAAACACCTAGAAAAAGTGCAAAAGAGGGCATGCAAGATTATTCTCTCCTCCTCCTACTCCACATATCAAGAAGCGCTCAACACACTGACCCTTTCGACTCTCACTGACCATCACCACGACCTCATCTGCAAATTTGGTAAGAAGCTTCTACACCATCCCCGACACCGGCTCCTGCTACCACCCGAGGTCCCTTGTCCGAGAATTGCTGTTCGACACCACAACCGCATCCAGCCCATACGTGCACGAACTGATCGCTATAAGAACAGCCCAGTCCCAACCATTGTAAAAATTATCAATAACTTGTAATACTGTAACACTGTCACTATGTTGAATTGAACTGTAGTTTGAGCTTTTCCCCATCTAAGTTATTATATGTCTTATTTGTGTCACTTATGTTACTTGTATATTATTTGTAATTCGTAACCCACTCCCCAAATATGTAACTGTATATTTTCAGCCTTCTGGCTGCCAAGCTCTTTCAATAAACCGTTAATTATTATTATTATTATTATTATTACACACACTCGTGGAGCCCCTCAAAGATATGTCCCAGATATCCCTGTCGCCAGCCTGATACAGTGTGAAAGCCACTAGTGAGTCAGATGCTTATTTTAGTCAGATGGGGACACAAGTCACTGACAGCCCAGAGAGTCGGTTCCATCACTGCCAGCGACAACGCTCATCCAACCACCAGAGGTCCCTATCTCAGGTACGCGTCAAAGGGATACCAGAGAGATAATTAAACCAAGATGTGATCGTCTGGCATACAAGGGACTACCTGAATACGTCTTTTTCTAGGGATACAGCTGATATTTGCGGTCAGTTGATAGTAAACCAGATGAGGTGAGGAATGAAACACCTGACGAAGCAAAAAAAAAAAAGAATTTCGACATCATGAGTAAAATAATCTCACTCAATGAACAAGTCAAAAAAATATTAATGAAAACAAAATTACAAATGGGAAAAAGGATATAATTGTACGTGGCCAAAGATCGAAGTAGAAATGTTAGTTGTGAAGAGAGTAAAGAAACAACGGGGGGAACTGGCAGGTGTAGTAGGACTGCGGAGGTAATTACAAGATTCGTACCCAACATTGGTACGTGGCGGCGGCTGTGACCCACTGGCAGGTGTAGTGGTATCCCAGGCATGGCAGGGATACTGAAATACACCAGTACATCACAACCACTGCTGATAAGACACTGCTATTTACACCAGAGCATCACGTGAATGGACTTTACCTCACTCTCGTGGCTATTTGTCTTTACTCCACTGGTTCAAATAGTCTTATCATCAAATATGTCTTCCTATCTTCGTGACATCTTGTTTTAATCGCCATGGTGATAACTAATCAAACATGGAATCCACTGGTTGGTCTCAGCAGACAGCTAATAAAAAAATATGTAACCCCAGTTCCAACAATCAAGAAAAACATTATTTTCACATAAACAGTAAAATGAACTTCTCTCCTTAATACAGTTATGTTTAGGTACAATCTGTAATCTTCTCACGAGAACATAAACCTGTCAAATATTTGCGGAAATGCTCATGAAAAATTACAAACTGGGGAGGAGGGAAATATTCCATCTTGGTACTCGGCCAGCGCTGGCGTCTTGGCCTTGTTACGGCATGAATCACTCACTATTACAGACGAGGGCTGACCCGCCAACAATCACTACACCTTCACACAAACACTGTCCGTACACTTGTTGTTCAGCTTTTTCCTTCACGTTGTTCTCCTTTGTTACAAGTCACACACAACACGACCTGTTACGTGTCGCACCTGTCTTAAATATACAATACACTATTGCGTCTCGTTAATCTTCTACACCTCACTATCTACAGTACAGTGGTGTCCTCGCTACAGACTCCCTCTACAAATGCCTCTGTTATAGTCATCAACACAGATATGCCTCTTAGTCTCGGGGATCACGTGATGTAAAGTCTCGTGTATTCGTCCCCATTGACGGAGAAGCTGAGGCACTAGTGAACCATTCCCATGCTGAAGGCCAACTCTTGTTGTGTAAACAACTCCTCACACGCTCAGTGTGGAAGGTGGTGGCATTATACTCGTGTTTACTGAGGCAGCGAGCGACTGCACTCACATGTTGACCTAGAGGAGAGCGTGCTAAAATAAACATGATTTAAAAATGCCAACATACGGAGCCAATACCAAGATCTATTTATATGCAAAATCACAACATATTTTAAAATTTTATGCCCTCCTGCACCTTCAGTGTTTAACACAGCACCGTGTTTACAAAACATAATAGAAATGTCACCTCATCATGTACACACCTAAACAGTTTAATGTTAAGCTTCGTAAACTCCTTCGCTTATTGTAACAAAATAAGACCAACGATCTTCACTGCCTTACAGGAGTTCTGGCAAGACTGAGGCATTCCTGCAATTATCACCTGAGGAAGCGGTGTGTTATATAACGATTTGTTCCTTACCATGTATATAATATTTTCCTACCATTAAAATTTAATATCTTAATTATGCCTTCCCATTGCAGTCATTTCAAAACAATGTATTAAAAAATATCCGTTTTTCTCCACATAAAAAGAATAAATTCTCAGTCACGTCTACCACATCCTGAAGTAGAGCCGAGTACCTGCAGCCACCACTCAGGAGACACCCCGCACACCTGGGAAGCTTCAACTAAATGTGAAACAAAAACAAAGTGTTCAGTTACCAACCGACAGCTGTGTTTGGCGCCACTTTTACATCAACCATAGTCCCATCCTAGTGAAATTTACACAACTCAATTATTTTTGTAGAATGCGTTAACAAATATTTAATCAGGATGTCAACAATATGAACAAAAAGCTTAACACATTATAAGTAAACATTCTTGTCCATTAGTCCAATTTACTTTACTAATGGAGAATATTTATACCGGTACTAAGATAAAAAAAAATAAAACTCCATTTAATTTTGTTTTTTCATTAGTTACCGCTACTATATTACTGTACAGGTGCACAAGGGATGAGAGTTGACCAAAGGAGCTCATATACGGTGTAGTTATGTTTGGGGGGGAGGGGGGAGGCAATACCCTAACCTAGAGTCGCCTTATACCCACCACACACTCTCCTACATGCTGTACAAAGAAGGCAAAATAATAGTTATGTGGCCGCAGGAAAAATGCAAAACTGTTAAAACTGTGGAAATAAACTAAGAAATCAGACGACGCAAATAAAAAAAATATAACAAACGAAAATAAAGAACACTATTAAACGTATTGAACATGGAAACAAGCTTGTCTATGAAAACACGCTTGTCTAAGGAAAAAGCTTGTCTATAGAAACAAGCTTGTCTATGGAAACAAGCTTGTCTATGGAAACAAGCTTGTCTATAGAAACAAGCTTGTCTATGAAAACACGCTTGTCTAAGGAAAAAGCTTGTCTATAGAAACAAGCTTGTCTATGGAAACAAGCTTGTCTATGGAAACAAGCTTGTCTATGGAAACAAGCTTGTCTATTACATTATTTACTACATGATATAGCTACTGAACACAAAAAAAAAACACCACATCTTAGGTTCTATTAATGATAAGCTTCATCTAGGTAGGGACTAAGCTTACCCCCCTTGGCCCACTGGCACCTGGCACTCATCCATCAGGTCAGTAATTATCTCCACCACCAAGTCTGCTGTCAACACACACACACACACACTAACACTCACTCACTCTGACAGTAAACACATGATTCTTATTTTAAAGTAACTTATTATGACTGATGCGAATAAGGAAGTGACTGTAGACTTGGCATCACTTGTATAATAATGAAAGCAGCTCGGTGACGTCACTGATAGGAAGGAGACGCTAATCGAGGAAAGTAACGTCATAATTCTTGTTTACAATTTAGGTATATAGAACAAGCTCAATCAGCTATAGTGTTATGACTTTTATATTTATTTTATAATTGTTGATGTACTAGTGTAATTAATAATCTAGTTACGCGAATAAAGACTTAGTTGTTGAAGCGTAGTAACATCAACACTAGTTATCATTTCCTCAAGGTGACGGAATAACTGAGTTGGTGCCTTAATTAACAAAAGCCATCGCTAAAACCACACAGGTAAACCCAATCTAACATCAGGAAACTTCACATTCATATTAACACACAAACTACACGACTTAAGACCTAGATTACTCACCAACAAACACTGTGTGACAAAATTATTTCGCAACTGAGACAAAAATTTCCCATAATTGGCTCCTGTCTCGGTTCATTATACAGTATGACTAGTCAGCCCACACCATGAACACACACATATAACACACACTTTCCAAAATTATACATAGATGTACAATATTTTATCAGGTAGTACAAACATTACTACGTGCTTGTATTTTCAAAGGCAACAGAGATGTACACTAAAAAAATTATTCAGCACCCGTTTCATATGGTATCAGGCCGTAAGGGTGCCGAATAATTTTTAGTGAGTGTGCATACCAACTACGATTCTGAGCCAATAATCAAGAGAAGATGTAAAGAATGTATCTATCTACCAGGCGTAAATGAAATCACAATACTAACAACCAAAATGGCATCCCAGAAGTTACTCTCAGGGTTTACCTTAATTTGTTCTGCTACACTTGACACCAACTGGGAGGCTAAATAAACTCACAGAATCTTTATAAATCTGGACCCTCGTTAATTGTCACAATAAATTATTTTAGTTATTCCAACGTGTATTCTACGCTATGATAACAGCAATGACGTACAGTATTTTATAATTACTGTTCAAGACAATAACGGTAAACCATCGCAATAGAAAAACAATAAATATTTCTCTAAACTGTGAGTTCGTCGAATGTGCCGTCGGGAAAACACAACAACATTCAACGAGACAAAAAGTATAGGATTTTCACTTAATCTTTTATAAAACTTTCGGCGACCACGACTCAATAGGTAAACATCGGCGCCCAGACCTTGATGTGCTTCAACTTTAACACTACAACACTTGCATATAATACTAGAAACATTACACAACATGTTGGTGATGATAAATTATAAGGTAGGTCCCCCCAAGCGATCGTATTTTAGGTTTAATTGGCCAGAAGTTAAGCCGTGCTTCAGCCCACCACCATGTATCACGCCTAACTCCATTAAACAATCACATGTTATTGACTACACAAGTTATGTCCAAGAATCGCCCTGTAGATTATATTCCAAGGACTGGACTCTACCATAATCCCTATAAATCTCTAGGTTGGTTACATGGTTGATGAGTCTCGTGACAGCAGTATGACAAGGTATCATTGTAACTGTGGGTCAGCTTGTACTGTCAGTGGACACGATGTATTGGCGAGTGATAGACTGTCACAGGGGTTCCAAGTTAACAGCGTCATCATGATCAATATTCAGTATGATGAGTAATAACAAGGCGGGTGAGGTGCATAATATCACCCAACACCTGCTGTTCGCATACCCTGGGAGGACGACCTTCGTTAGCTAGACACACACACATCAGCTTCTTCACCCTCGCCAATATAGGAATCATTTATCTCCAATTTACAGAGGACATGTTTATTATGGTAGGTCTATACAGGTTACTGGAATCACCTGAAGGTTCACCCCGCCCCACCTTATTTCACGTGAAGATTAACCATCCTCACCTACCCTGATCTAACCTAAACTAACGGAACCCAACCAAATTTACCCTACCGTTACTTAACCCCTTATAACTGTACAGTCACTCGAATTGTCTGCGACCTGGTGAATTTCAACCCTTAATGCGAAACACGTTACTCCTACAGATGTCATCAACACATCCCTGAAACACGACCATCCCTTTACCTCTTATCTATTGTTATTCGCATTCTGTGATAGACGAACTCATTCTCTGCCACAACTCTCTTTTGATGGACCCTTCAGCTCATAAGGTGTACAACTAACCCCTTCACTGATGATATTCTTAAAACATATATTGTCTCTTCTAATGATTAACACAAGCTATTGTTCAGAATGTGGCAGTGTGTTGCTGGTATGTGAATCCGCCCTTTCTATTTTCTGAGTTATTAAAAAAATTACCCGGTACTTATGGAGAGATGGGAAATAAACGAAATGATTGTCGTGTTCCCCTAAGCCAATGTTGTAGCCTGTGAAGCACGGGTTAAAGGCTACTTCCTTGGATTTTGTTTTCATTTGTTCACTCCCCGGGCATTCAAGTCCATCCAGCTATGAATGGGTAACTAATTTGCGAAAATGGACGCTGTTGAAAGCAATGCTGGTGTAGCTAACTGTCTCATTGTTTAACGGAGGTTTAGTATATACTAATGGTGTTGTATCCACATTGGGCTCATTAAGTGGCCGTCAAAATCTTTGTAACCCATTATCGCTTACAAAACTGCAATCACCAGTCCTTTCCTCCGTCAAGTCGTTCAATAATTCCAAACCCTTGTCCAGTCCTCCTTCCCCAGCCCCGCCCTTCCTTGCCCCGCCCCGCCCCGCCCTTCCCTTCCCCGCCCCGCTCCGCCTCGCCTCGCCTCGCCTTCTCAACACCTGACCACTACATTACCTCTCTCTCCTCCGTATGAGACTCAGGTGCCTGCTTCTCTCCCCGACCCTCTAAAGACCAGCGTCATCCGTCATCCTGTCCACACATCTGATCTTTACCATTCTTCTCCATTACCGTAACTCAGAAGCTTCCAACTACTCCACATTCTCTACGCTCCCCGCCATCCCAATCCTTGAACGAATCTCACACCTTCCGCCCCTCATGTGTTTCACTTCTGTCCTGGCATCAGACATTTGACTGTTAGAATGGAAAAACTCTGGCTATGGCCCCGTCAGCAGATCACCTGTTAGATTCTCCTTGTCTCTGTACTTGTCAAACTCGAGGTCTGCAGAGTAACTTGTACCCTCGCCAACATTCTCTCCCTCACTGTCGTAACTTGTACCCTCGCCAACATTCTCTCCCTCACTGTCAAACTTGTACCCTCGCCAACATTCTCTCCTTCACTGTCGTACCTTGTACCCTCGCCAACATTCTCTCCCTCACTGTCGTAACTTGTACCCTCGCCAACATTCTCTCCCTCACTGTCGTAACTTGTACCCTCACCAACATTCTCTCCCTCACTGTCGTAACTTGTACCCTCGCCAACATTCTCTCCCTCACTGTCGTAATTTGAAATCTCGCCAACACTCTCCCTCAATGGTGTAACTTGCACCCTTGCTGCTTACACGGAAGAGCTCGTAAGCTTAGAAGACAACCTATAACAACTATGTTTGTAAATAGTGATACTTAACATACAAACTCTCTAAGCTCAGGGAAACACGGGTTGACAACCTTCATGACTTTCAGCTCCGAGCTCTTAACGATCAAGGTCATGCACGCTGAAGGACGCCATGATAACATGAATAGGGTTACCTACCATCACTCAACGAATACTTATTAAACCAACCTTACAGCGGTTAATTTTAAATTCTGATGAATTGTTTTGATTTACCTTTTTTTAATTAAAATGAATTTTTTTCTGTTACGTTTACTTCTAATATCATCACATTTACTTATTCAATACAAGAATAAATAAAAACAAGTCCACAGGTAATATTTATGAATGTTTACAGTCACCATGGGAAAAGCACTAAACAGACTTGGAGGGTCCCACAGGCGTAACAGTCGAAACAATAACCTGAACTCCCCCCCCCCCATCCCCTATCCCCCCACCCTCATCCTGCTCCTCAACTTCCTGCCACACGCACTCGGTTATACACGCCATTCCCTCTAATTTTATCCTATCGATTAAGGAAATAACTATAAAAAGTGCCGGGGTCCCCTCTCTTCCGTATAAAATCATCTGCAGTTAGCCAAAAATAAAATATTACAAGTGGCAGTATCCCTGATACTGAAAGTCTAAGACAATGTCCTCCTAAACTAGTAATTTGCGAATGCTTATTTTAGTACACCAAGTACTGTGAATACATTTCTAATTGATGATTGTCATTGTTTCCGAATTTCGATTCGGTTGAGTTGATAGTAACTTCAAGAAATCATTGACCTCACCTCACGTGACCGTGAGAGCGTTTTAAGCATTTCCTGCCCAGTTGTCTTTCTCACTTCGTAGGCTTATATGACACTCGTTACCATCTCTTCGTTCTTCATCTAGGCTCGAGGAAAACACTCGAATCATCAAAGGCTATTTAGGAAGTTTGCAAATTTTGCCTTGAAATGAAAATACATCAGTAGTTATTTAATCTCTTTGTGGAATCGAAACGGAAAAATTTATTAAAATTTTTCAGAATTCTTGACTACAAAACTAAATTCTAATACAGATACACGTCTGCAAGCTTCAGTTCTGAGAAGTACAGTAAATATGTTGAGCTGCTCGAGGCATACTATAACAAATTGTCATAATTATGCAACGCAATAATTAAAGGCCATGTACAACCACCGAACGATAGACCGTGATGTCACTGACCTTAAAAGCTGCGAAGACCAGCAAATCCTGTGAAGGGAGTCCAGTCAATTGCTTAAAAGCTGCCCGGGTGAACATCTTGAACACTTTGTAAACAGTGAAATAGAAGACTAACGTGAGCCGCATGTCAATTCAGCTGTTTCTATTCGTTTTCTGTATATCAAATGGGTTATAGAAAATTAATATTTTTGGGACTGACGTAAATAAATATAAACTTTACAATACTGGTACAGTAATTGAATCATTGTTTTAATCTGAACATAATAACTGTAAGTAATTACTAAAACCAAGGATTCTAACACTATATAAGGATAGCCCACTCATGTTATTTTTGTTTATCCCAGCGACGGCAGCGTTGTACAGCAGCCACGACGTTCAGTAATATAAAACACGTTCATCCATTTGCGCCTTATACTGTGCGATAACAATGTATATATAGTCAGAAGGTTATTGACATCCAACTTTAGATATCTCGAGATTATTTCTCGAAGTAACGCCTTGATTATTTTGCAGTAATAGATAATTATATTCTCCTTTATATTCTTCAGTAAGAGCAATGGTTGGTAGTTTTTCATTTTTTTTTTTTTTTTTTACGGGATTAGCCTGTGGGGCATGGGTGGTTTGTTCGGACTCAGGATGGGATGGAGAAAGGAAACTCACAATGTGCTCTCTGTATACATGTTGTATTGGATGTACAATGCAGCTTGGTGCTGGGAAGGCAGCATGGTTACAAGCGTGATGTAGAGAGAGCTGGTTGGTGAGGACGCTCACAGGAGGACAGCTTGTGGGTCGCCATGCTCGCCGGCGGGAGCGAGGGCCGCCAGGCAGCGGCGGAGGTGGTGGTGTAGCTTGCTGCGGCTGTAGCTAGAAGAAGAGAGGGTGGTCACCACGAGGTCAGGTCTTAAATAGCGGAGGTAGGCGTGGCTTAGTAGTTGACCTCCTTCATGTAAGGCGGCGCTGGTTGACCTAGACCACGAGGCATACACTGGGGAATTCGTGGGGTCGGCTACACAGCGACAAACAGCGTTTGTAGGGGAGAAATCCACTACAAGCCCACCAGGGCACAGGTCAATGACCCACACATCAGGGGCTGGGGCGAAATTATAATAGTAATAATGACAATAATGAAAAAAAATAGAAAATATTAAATAAAAATAAAATATATTAATAATAATAAAGGACCATAAATAAATAAAACAAATTAAAAAAGATTAATAGTAAGAAACGATATACAGTATGTACTTATGTTGTGTTGTTAAAGTAAGAAAAACAATTGAGACCAGCCACCTGGGACTTGGTCACAATTTTTGTGATGCTATATGGCAGCAGGGTCCAGTGGCGTTTCTAGCCTTCGGAAAGTGGGGGGACCACTTTGGGGCCAAGGTAAATGTTGGGGGGGGGGGGGGGGGCAAAACCAAACTTCAGTCAGTCATTTGCAAATACAGTACTTACTGATCAGTGATCCCTGATCACAGATAAACAATTGCGGAATATGTGTGTAGGTTACCCTATCACTGGTGACGTTTTTTAGGAAAGTCTTCGAGGTAGTAGATAATGACGAAAATTACGATGTTATTTATTTAGACTTTAGCAAAGCATTTGACAGAGTACCGCATTAGAGGCTTCTGAGAAAAATTAAGGCTCATGGTATCGAGGGGAAAGTTTTAAATTGGATAAAATCATGGCTCACCGATAGAACGCAGAGGGTCAGCGTAGATGGTGTTAAATCTGAGTGGGGCCGTGTAACCAGTGGGGTTCCCCAGGGGTCAGTACTAGGCCCACTCTTGTTCATAATCTACATAAACGATCTAGATACTGGGATCAGCAGTGACAAAAGCAAGTTTGCGGATGACACCAAAATAGGGCGGCAAATCAATTCAGGGCAGGATGCAAATGCATTACAGGAGGATTTAAATAAACTGCAGGGGTGGTCTGAAAAATGGCAAATGAAATTCAACACCAGCAAGTGCAGCATACTTAATATTGGAGAACAAATACGTATAATGTATGCAGCCTTAACAACATCAACCTAGAGAAGTCGACTTGTGAAAGAGACCTAGGGGTACTTGTAAGCCCGGACCTACGGCCTAGAAAACATTGTGTTAATGTTCGAAATAAGGCAAACAGAGTATTGGGTTTTATATCTAGAAGTGTAAGTAACAAGAGTGCAGAGGTCTTATTGCAACTATATCTTGCGCTAGTCAGGCTGCACCTCGATTATGCGGTTCAGTTCTGGTGCCCCTATTATAGAATGGATATAAATTCACTAGAGTCGGTGAAGCGAAGAATAACAAAAATGATTCCGGGACTTAGAAACCTTCCATATCAGGATAGGTTAAAGAAACTTAACTTGCATTCCCTAGAAAGACGAAGAGTGCGGGGAGATATGACAGAAGTATTTAAGTGGGTGAAAGGAATCAATAAAGGGGATAGAGATAAAGTTCTTATAATATCCGAGCAGGATAGGACTCGGAGCAACGGATTCAAGTTGGATAAGTTTAGGTTTAGGAGGGAGATAGGAAGAAACTGGTTCACAAATAAGGTGGTGGATGAGTGGAACAAGCTTAGCAACTTTGTAGTAAGTGCGGGAACTCTGGAAAGTTTCAAAAGGAGGCTAGATAGATTCATGGATGATAGAGAGTGGTAGTAACTCTCGACAGGAGCTGCCATGCACAGGCCAACCGGCATATTGCAGACTCCTTATTTTCTTATGTTAACTGACACTTTCTTATTTTAATGCAATTCTTGTACCTTACTTCATTAATATAGATCATTTTATAACTACAGGAGTATGGAGTAATATTACAATCAGTCAATCATTCAATTCAAGTCAATCAAGTGGCTGTAGTTGAGCTGGGCTGATTTGCTGAACAATACAGTTGTATCTCGCTTAACGTGGTCAATTGAACCCACAGGGTACCGCGTTAAGTGAAAACCGCGTTAAGTGAACAACAGAACATATGGGATTAATTCCAATAGAGACTGGCCCGACCCCCAAACTCCACTTTTTGACGACACACAACTATGTTGTAGTAAAAATATTATCTTAACTTTATGATGGTATGCACACACAATTAATAATTAAGAGAAATATCAATAATATTAGGTTTTTTAACACTTACATTAGTAGAAAAGATGGCTGGGCACACGGGGATGGGGGGTTGGTTCCGAGGCAGAGGGCAGATTATTGGCCCTCACCTGTATCACTTGTATCAATTGTATCACTATCCACCACAGAGGCTTGCATGGCCTCTTTGTCAAACCCCTCAAAGTCCATATAAGTCCATATCCTCACTATAATTATCACTATCACTTACTTGGGCCGGCTGTGGTGGGTGGCGGGTGAGGAACTCGGTAATGTTTTGATGACTGGGCGACCTTGTGCGCATCGTGCCCGCGCCGCTTCCCGCGTATATGAGTAGATGAGCCGCGTTAAGTGAAAGTTCGGTTCTGGCGAGGCACCGCGTATATGAGAAATCGCGTTAAGTGAAACCGCGTTAAGCGGGGTACAACTGTATAAGGTAAATCAGTACAGTCCATCAGTTATATCATTACAAAATGTAGGCCTAAAGCATTCTCATGGCATATTAATTATATATTCTTATGACATATAATATGTCATGAGAATGCTTTAGGCCTACATTTTGCAATGATATAACTGATGGACTGCACTGATTTACCTTATACTGTACCCTACCAGGGTCTACCATTAAACACACAACTTTACACCATTTGGATTATTTCAGTTTCATGTACCGTATCCAAAATAAATATAAATATATGTTTGAGTGTGGAAACATGGAAAAGAAAAATTTTGATCAATCACACAGGAAAGGGAAAAACACTAGAGCACCAGTTTATATATATATATAATTCATTTATTTCTTTTATTTTACTTTTATCCTCTTCACCACTGATCGGCTCATTAGCCGCTTGGGCGATCGGTCACGTCTCTGTTACTCACTGTTGGCAAGTACTGGGCATGCACCGGCTCCTGAATGTACCTGAACCTGCTCCAGTGTTGGTCATTTCTTGTCTTGAAAGAGCTCACACTCGGTGCCGTCACAACACTTTCTGGTAGAATGTTCCAAGAGTTCACAACTCTCACTCCGAAAAAATTTGCCTTCACAGTTTTCTGAATTTGCGGCTTCTTCAATCTTGAGCTGTGACTCTATGTGGGGCGAGCGTCCGCCAGCTCCAAGTAAGGACACTCGACTGAGTAGTGCCCCTTGAGATGCTTATACACCTCAATTAGGTCACCCCTTGCCCGCCTGTAGTATAAGCTAGGCAAGTTCAGGCGCTCCAATCTCTCAGGGTAGCTGGGGTGCCGAAGTGCAGGCACCAGGATCAACAGGAAAATCTACATTCAAAATCATACTTTTATATATTTTTGGACACAGTACATGAAACTAAATAGACTGCACCATTTAATATAAACAAATATGGTAGACAGTTAACCAATGCACTTCATTGTATTCTTTTTTTAGCAGGCTACCATTTTAATAGTGATATAAAGAACATGGTATTATAAGTTGGTAACAGTTGGCAGTGACACCACCTTTCCATATCGTATATTGTGCTCATAAGTATATTGATGACCAAAGTTTTTAGAAAAGGTGAAGTACCCAGTACTGTACAGCTTCAAAACTACATAACTATCAATATAATGTATTGCTGGAAATTTAAGACTAGGTTTTAAGATAGGCTCCTACACACAACTAAAAAGTGAAGGGAGAGATCAGACAAGTGTCACTGTCAAATCTATTTAGACTGATGATATAAGGAGTAGGATGATTTGAATTACGACATAGGAAAAATATATTGGGGCAGGGAGTTGCACAGGGTGCTAGTCTTGGTATAAATGAGTTTGGTTAGGTAGAAGCTCTATAGAGATAAAAATTTCAATAGAAGTCATGGGCCTTCCAAGATGCTCTCATAGGCCAGCTAAAGATATTTGGTGGAGGCACTATTGAGAGTGTAGCTCCTCAGAATACCAACAGTGGAAATATCAATAGACTTAAGGAAATCGATAAGATGTCCCTGTGACTGTTGGAAGTTTTCTATTAAGGACATTAAGTATTGTTAATTGTCTTGGTGCCTCATATTTACAGCTCTTACACCGAATTGAGGAGGCTAAGTCCTCTGACATCACACCCAGCACACCTCTGTGTATGTGGTCTAATGTACTAATATGTTGCATTTATCATAACTATCCCAGTGGAGTGAACACAGAATACAAGGCCACTGCTGGCTTATTATGAACCATAACAATGATGAAAACAGTGGAGAGAATATTAGGCCTCTCATGGTAAAATACCTTAACTTTTGTCTGAGTTTTCTCGAAAAATTTGGAAAAATTCATAAAAATTCTAAGTTACAGAGAACAATAGCAAGTTAACTATGTACTTACAAGACATATGACTATACGGTACTGTACTATACTGCTTTAATAATGATGCACATAGCTACAGTTTACAGGTAGTTTCATTTTCTAATTCCAGTAACTTTTACCACACTTACCTTCTCCCCTTATTTATCTGCCTGGGCTTCCACCATATGTTAGCTCTGTACAGTACTTAGTTTTTGAAGGCCCCCTTTTTTTTTTTTATGGGGATTAGCCCACCCGGGCACAGGTCACTGACCCACATCGGGTCCTGGGGGGCAAAAATTTAATAATAATAATCATAAATAATAGTCATAAAAATTCATAATAAATAAATTTATGGCAAAAAAAAAATAATAATAATAAAATAATAATGATAATAATAATAACTCTGTAATAGTTATAATAATAATATTATTATTATTATTATTATTATTATTAATAATAAAGAACCATAAATAGAAAAATGAAAAAAGATCAAAAGTGAGAAACAATATACAAGTACACGTATGTGTTGTCAATGGTGAGAGAAACAATTGAGACCCTGCAATTGTGTGTAAATGAGGCAGAAAGTCAGATCAGCAACCTGGGACTTGGTCACAATTTTTGTGATGCCATATGGCAGCAGGGTCTACCATTAGACAACACATTATGCTTCCAATATCTTCCCAGGCGGTAGTACCTCCCTGTAAGGTAGCTGCCTACTACCTAATTATACAAGATTTCCCTCTAAAATAAACACTTTAACGTTTCTATTCAGGCTATTAAAATTTCCACTCATTATTACGGTACACAATTAACGAAAAACACTTTTCCTAAATCAAAGTTTATTACCTAATGCATCCAATTTATACATTATGATTCTGCCATGAAAGTCTGTAGAAGACTTAAATGTGAGTCGAAGGCTTGAGAGAGCACGAGGCTGCTGAAGACGGATGATTTGCTCGGTACCCACATCCTCAAGATGCCAGGGTGCCACCTCCTCCCAACAGTTGCTGCCTTCCTGCCCTACCTCCACCACAGTGTCTGGTGACCCACAAAATCCACCCTGTGTATAAAACCTCAGTTAAACAGAATTCATGAGAAGAAAAACACTCACTTTCAAATTTTAATTATGATAAAGCTGTATTCAACGGATAAACTAAGGGCTTAGAAGATAAGGCCATGTTAAAAAAAATGGTTGTCAGACATTAGTGTGCTTTCAAAATATCTGCAACTGAATCAGTTATATTGCCCCCCAAAATTAAAGTAAATGTGTTTACCACAAATTTAAATTTCACATGGCACCCTCCTGTCCGCCCTCATCATTAAGAGAAGGCTTTGTCTTTGTGTGAGGACTGCAAGAAGGACCTCAAACTCTAAGGCTAGTGTTGGGTGGTTTGAGAGGTTTAAGGTTAAATCTTCACAACTTGAAGCTGAATGGGAAAGCTGCAAGTGCCAATACTGAAGCTGCTCAACCCTTCCCAGAACTCCTAAAATAGAAAATGTTTATGCTGCCCATCACCACTTATTTAATTCAATCACTGGGTTAGGGAGTGATAGCAGCATTTAAAATTTGTTTTTGAGAAAAAAATTATCTCATTTACTTGGAAGCTACTGACATGACATGTAGTTCTCCATACAGGTACTTGTGTAATGCCAGCCTCTCCTCATACAGAAAACAACAGTGTTTTAGTGAATAGAGTACAGTACAGTATAGTCATATGTATACTGTATAATATTGAGTCAATAAAACTGAATGGATTTAGTTATTAAATTTCTACAGTACAGTATTAGTGTAAACAATGTACAAACAATTGGGGGACTTTGGTTGTAGCTGGGAACATAATCTATCGTTTGCCATAGAAACTATATTTGTTTATACAGTACTGTAATGTACTAATTTCATTCGTTATAGCTTTTCCAGGTATAAATAAGGATAACCTGAATACTGTACAATATAATAAATTTTTATTTTCTACATTGGAACCCAGAGATACTCACATGTCTTTAACTATCCTCAGCCCTGAAAGAAAGTTTATAATTAAGTCTCTCAGTTTTAGCTAATTTTAAACTACAGGTGCCTAAAATAAATACTTGAGTAAATTGCATATAAATACCCATCTATGCTTAGGACCACTCTCTGAGCTGAAATTTTGTTACTTGACAAATAAACCCTCTCCAGCAGCAGGGCAGTTTATGGGAGTGTATGATACACCCTTCATTTCTTGTCATGTTTCAATTTGTCAATATAAATTTATTTTAGCTCTGCTTATTTATGTCCCTTAGCTTTTAAGGTCCGAGGTATCCCTTAGACCTTTGACATAAGGCAATTCCTTTTGGACTTTTGGCCTCTTAACAATTTAAATACTTCTATACTGTACTTATATTCCCTGATCTAACATCCTGGATCTGCCCCTGCCACAACCAAATAATCCATGCACTACATTATTCAGATTCTTTCCTTACTTCAATCTGCATTTAAAACCCTCCTTGTAACCTCAGTTTTATATAGTACTGTACCTGGAATTGAGCAATGATGGAAGTGACAATAACGGGCTCCTTCCACCGCAGAGCGACCCACTGGGGTGTTCCCTGGTCACTGTTCCAGCATGTCTCTGGAGAACCGTCAAAGAGGTACTGTTTGCCAAGCTCACGAGTGTTCTTGCCCAATACAGAACTAACTCGGCAGTCACAGTTGGTAACTAGAGACACCTCGGCCATCATGGGAAGTAAATATTTTCTTATCTCTTGATGGAGTTACCTGCTGCTGTGGAAAAATAATGATTCCAACCAGTGAAACAGTGTGCAACACAAATACTAAGTACAGTACAATACAGTACAGTACTGTACAATACAGTATACAGTACAGTATTGTGCTTCCTCTGGGTTGAGAGAATTTTTTTTTAAATATAATGTACAATACTGTAGTTACATTTTACACACGACACCATTTGAAATTTGTCAAAATTGCATAGTATAAAAATAAGGATTGAATCATGAAATTCCATTTACAGATGAGAATGTAATGAATGATTAATGCTTAAACAGTGCACTTATGATGTCAGAGCCTGTTTGGCACCTCAATGAGCAGTTGCAAGAAATAGAAGAGAAAAATGGGGCATGGACTGCAATTACATTTGCACATGCATCACCCACCTCATGTTCAGAATGGAGAAAATTGGACTCTGGGTTTCCATCGGTTAAAACAACCTCATGCCACATCCTCAGAAGGGAAAGCCATTGTGCATCTATGTTCTAAATCATAAAATGCAATCCTTCAGTTATGATTTTGAACTTCATGGGTGAATAATGTTTTATGAAAAATCAGCTGGATATGTGGAGGTGGAAAGTACTTTCAAGTATTATACTGTACTGTGCCACATTGAATCCTTCTGGGAAGATGAGCTACAATCAAAATAGGTACTCGTACAGCAGAGTACATGCAGTCTTATGATTGGGTTAGGGACCCAAATCCAGGTCGTAAGTCGAAAATGTTTAAAAAACACACAGAAAATCTAAAATGGGTGTCTCTTTCTTCTCAGCACCACAAAACTCTCACTTTTTAAGCTTGCCAGCCATTTTAAATGGAATTACAAACGAAAAATTTGTCAGTACACAGCGCAATCACTAAAGTCGGGACTCGAAAATACGTAATTTGACAAAATTTTGGTGCGACTGAGGCGGTCGTATGTCCGGGTGGTCGTAAGTCGAGTGGGTCGTAAGTCGAGGAGTACCTGTAATGGCTAACCTTAAATACTTCAACATAGTGTATGTGTTTTTATGGAAGACTGCATCCCTAGGAGTGTTGTGTCATCATACAACCATTAATTCATCATGTACAGTTAAGGGAAAATAAGGGTCCAGTGAGACCTTCCTATACCGTACTGCTAATATTACAGTAGTACAGTACAGTATTATAGCCCTTATATAACATTACAGTATTTTAAAATTCAAAATTATATGTTAAAACATTATTAATTGATACACAGTATTAATAATTTCTTAAAATCTGGTAAATCTATATAATATGGTTCCCCACACTTTTTCTGTTTCACTATCTGTTATGTATTGTAATGAATAAACACATATAAAGTACTAAGTAAAGAATCCCTCCACCCCTCCCCAATCCCCTGATGCCACAGTGTGAATTTAAATCCCATGTTGGTTACCTACGTTCTCTGAGGTGGAGGAGGTGGGTGGAGTATCATTTCTTCTCCCTAAAGGTATCACAGTTAGCATGGTACCTCACCTTACCCACTCTCAGATGAAGAGGATAAATGTCAAAGGAAGTGGGAAGATGTCTTGGAAAGTTAGACTTCTATCAGGTCAAGTAAGATCAGAAAGTGTTGGACAGTTTCAGCAAGGTAGTAACCTAACTAAGGTGTAGTAACCTGAACACAGTTTACCTGGAGTGAGGTAAAGTGTGATCAGGTCACCTTTTAAATGATACTGTACATATATGCAAGGCTGTCTGTATACATAAAGTATGCTTGTACCTGTGTATACTCTATATGTATGGAGGAGTGTTAGTATGTGTACAGGCATACCCTGATAACTGACACATATAGGGACTGGGAAAAGTCATTGGTTAGTGAAACACCGGTTATTGAAGCAATTAATCCCGTAAGAATACAACAATTTCAGGGAGTTAAGAATGGGTCACCCTACAAATACTCCCATCTACTCTTGATATATCTATTAGCAGAAGCTTTGGAAGCACAAACAGTACTGGGCTTCAAAATAACTTTGGATAATATTATCAAAAACAGTGAGGGATCTTACACAGGCCACTAGCTTCCTTCCCCCCATCATAGCTGTGGTGAGTTAAGAAAATTAGGTATGTAGGTAGGAAATAAGGTTAGATTGCAAGGGAAACTGACAAACTCAGCCTTTTTGCAAACTACTAATCAGTGAACTGGAAAGATTCTACTGTAATACTGTCAATAAATCAAATTCTACTGCATTGTGGTTGTTATCCAAAATGGCTATACCCTGTACTATTGTACATGTTACTGAAACTAAGTACATACTGTAAATGGTTCCTGGGTCAGTCTCTTTAAGAAGTATACAGCACACAGCATCAGAGCCACTTCATTTTATGAGTAAAAATTATTTACCTAAGTTTCTTGTATGCTTGAAACAAAATCCATGTCCAAGTGTATGTGAGTGCATGTACTTGCTGACCACATAAACCAACCATCATGCAAGATGCCCCTTGCTCCTCTTCCAATGGGTCAGTCAGCAACCAGTCTACCTCACCTAATTAATTTTGCTCTGAGGTGGACCCCCCCCCCCCCAACTCACCATGAACCAATCTGCAACCAGAGAGCTTTCCCAGTATCCAACCTGCCACTTACATCATAATTTATAATTTTTCCAGTTGGTTCTGTAAGCATACAGAAGTCATGTGGGTTGAGTTGTGGCTGGTTGATGAAGATTGCCTCCCACTATGAGATAGGCTACCTCTCATTGCATAGAAACATCTTAAAGCATTTTGCAGTGACACCTGTAGAAAATGTGATTTTGTGAAGATTGATTTGTGGTTGGTTGACAGGTGTCAGCTGCCCCTCACCACAGGACAGGCAACTCATCATTGGCCCATAACCATTATGTGGCAATCAAAGCCAACACACATTATCATTTAACCATGTGTGTAGTGGTAGCTATCCCAAGCACAAATTTAGTGTAGGATAAGTTGTAATTGACACAGGATATCAAAGGCTCTTTTTCCAAAGTGATTGCTATGCAGCAAAACACACTTCCCCATCATGATCCAATTAGTGATTACTGTAAACTGTTTCTCCACCACCTGGTCTTGCCTTCAACTAACAACAGTTTGCAATCCATCAGGGTTCCCGTCTACAATTACTTATGGTCAGTTACCTGGTTGCCTTGACTGCCCTACTGCATGAAATTTTAGTACAATAACATTTACCATAACATAAGTCCTATACAGTATTTTGTTTGCCACGTTACTGCAAATTGGTTTCCAGTAAATAGTTTGTGTGTAAGTAGATAACTACTTTTGTGTAAGTAGCTAAATGATTTGTGTTAGTAATACAGTGTATCTCTACTATTCTTAATATTTATTTCACAAATGGTATGGCTATATGCACCATTTATGATCCATTAGTTATCATTACAAGACAATGCTCTGAGCTGAGGTGTAAATGAAACAATTATATTTTAAAAATATTCTTCCACAAAAGAAGATACACAGGATGACATAACCAATTAATACATAAAAATAAGTTATTCAAAATATCTAAACACCTTTCACACAGTGGAATGAAAATATGGCACAGCCTTTTAATGTGTATTTACAATACCTTTCAAAGGCATTACAAATAAGTAAAAATATGATCCAGTGGGCAAATAAAGATGCAACAAATCTTCTTGTTTTTCCTATCATATTACTGTAGTCTGAAAATCCTAAAAAAGAACACAATTGAATTATAAAACTGTCATTAAATAGAGGACTAAAGTGTTCTTAAATTTTTTATATTCTCCTTAATTATTTCATCCTACAAGAAAAACATACCTTTAGTTTTTGTAAATTTTGACAACTAAACTGTACTTGACATGACCCTTTTTCTTCCATGAAAAAAAAAAAGGATTACAACAGGCACAAAAGCTGACACCACATAGTTCTTGAGTTTTTTCTTTACAAATTAGTGTTGAATAGTTTTCAAAAATAAAAAAACAAACATTCCATCTCCAACTTCGTGTGTGCAGTTGGGTGTGATGCTTTGTGTGGGGAAAGTTTACGATACATGTGCATTACTGGGTGCATACAAAGTATACAGTATGCATGTGCATGCAAACCTGTGTGAGCAATTGTGTAGAGGCGAATGGAAATGTAATTAAATGTTAGTGGATGCTATAGCCTATCCATGGTAGTGTGTATGGATGGGAGTGAGTGAGTGTAGGTGATAGTGTGTTGGTGGTAATGTGGGTACATGTTTCTTTACATCATATGCCTCTGTCTGCCTAGCAGTAATTGGGGACCAGGATAATAAGTGATTTGTGGATCGTGTTCTGAGGTAATGGTTAGCTGTGGATGACACTGGGTCATGAAACTCATTTATTAATGGTGTGCCTGTTACACTGCTGACTCTTTGTATATCTCACATAAATTTATTCCTAAGTGGTCCTAGGATACAAGAGGCAACCATAAAAATGTAGGTAGTAAAGTGTGTGGATGATGGAGTGGGTGGATGGTAGTGTGGTGATAGTGTATGGATCTTTTAAGTGTGTGGATGGTGGAGTGGGTGCATGGTAATGTGGTGATAGTGTATGGATCTTCTGAGTGTGTGGGTAGGTAGTAGAGTGTGTGGGTGGCAAGATGAGTAGTGTATGCATGCAGGAAAGAATGCATTATTGTATGCAATTTTTCCCCCAGTATATTAAACCTGAATCAATGAGTATTCTATGAAATTTCATTGCAAAAAGTAAAATTACTATATGAATATTCAAAATGGTTTTTAAAAATATTTATGAATAAAATTTAATAAATGAGTATTTCCTTCATTTCATAGTTGTGAAATTACACTTGTTTTTAACTCTGACATTCAAACAGATATGACATGGCAACTAGCAAAAAGAAATGACTGCACCAAGGAATGTGTTTTGCTCTAGGTTTTGGCCACCCTGCATCATAACAGGAAGGGATTGGCTAGAATGAAAAAATTATTTATATTTCTAATCTTGTGTTACTGTCATATAACTGTAACCAGTTTTATCTCTTCCTACAAGAAAGTCGAGTGCTTATTTTTATTCTTCCCAAGAATATAATTAAATAAAGCTACAGTACTAACATAATTTAAGTGGAGAAAATATCTTCATGTGCTACATAGTAAGTACGTGTATGTGGTCCCAGTTGGCCATGGAAGCACTACAATGGGAGAAGGATAAAGTCTATCAAAATTAACTCTAGTGTTCTGTAAGTCACATTGTAGACTTTACAGGTGAGTCTATCATATATTCTAAAATTAAGTCTCAAAATTGCCCTCTCATTCCCATTTCACTTGTCTTCTCTTCCTTGGACCACCTTTGTTATTCCATAAACAACACATCAAAAGTGCTACAGAAAAGCAACTGCTTCCATTTACACAAGAACTAAACATATCTGTAATCAACAATTTTGTAAAGAAAAAATAATATTTTTTCTTTGGGTATGTGATGAAAATATCTTAAATATTACATGTCACCTCATTAATTTTACACAAAGGAAAACTATACAAAATTTTTATCAAATAAAAGAATTCTTATTCAAAGTATGGTGGTTCATAAAAAGACCCAAATTAAATTTTCTTTTCATAAGTTTTCACTAATTCTAGCCACAGATTCATTAGCTTCGCCTGCATTATTTTTCTCCTAAATTCTTTCCACAAACAAATATGTGGTACAGTACCAAAAAAAGACTTAAATTATGTAATAAGGTTTATCTATTACAGATAACCAATCTCCAAGTAAGTTTAGTTACAACACAAGTAAAGCAAAGGTTGTCAGTTTAACAAGGAAACCTGCAGTCAGTGTTTTCATACCGATATTCTTTCTAATAGGTATACTTTTTTTTTTCTTACAAATCAAGCCACATTTTGAATGGTCAAATATATTATAGCTATTTACTCTACAATGCTACAATAAAACACAACTGACAGTTTGTATTACACCAATGCTTTAATATACAGTCATCATCATCACCGTTTTACGGCCAATTTCCACACTTGTTTGGGTTACCAATGATTACCTGTTGGCAAGTGTCCATCATGCCATCAGGTAAATTTGAAACAAATGGCATTACCAATGTACAGTCTCTTTCAAGATTCTTCGAACACTGCTGGAGACAGCTGGCAACTTGAGGCTGTTTGTTTACTAAAGTACTGTACGGAGTAAATATTATGAATGAATGTAAAAGTGACCAGTGATTGGTCTCTTAGTTCCTCGTTGCTTAATTAATGGTTGAGCTTTGTTGTTTCGTATTATACTATATAACGTACTATAATAAACAAACGGCCTTGAATTGCCAGCTGTCTCCAGCAGTGTTTGAAGAATCTTGAATGAGACTGTACTATGACACTAATGATTCTTTTATTTTATGTGCGAGTCACCGACTATACAGGAAGCACCTTCATAAAGAAAGTAACAATTTATCACCAAAAAGTTTACCAAAGAACATATAAAAATAAGGAAATAAATTATCAATGTATATAAAAATTCCCAGTGAATTAATTATAGTCTGCACAAAATAATACAATATACAGGTACAGTAATTAAAAAGCTCCCTTTATAAACCCATCTCTTCAATTTCTAATACTTTAAATCAGTGGTTCCCAACCTGGGCATGTCCCTCAGTTGGCCTTTTTGAAATTGAAGAAGGCAGCCCGAAAATTTGTCTATTACAAGATTTTTCAAAAATATAACATGAAAATATTAATTGTTTTCAGAACACTAACATTTGTATCACCATTGCTTCCAATGACTTAAGTACAAAACAGTACTGTAAGTAGTCCTTTTAACTTCTTTTTCCTGTCCTTACATTTCTTCATCCCCACTACTATGTCATCTGTTTACTTGAACTTTGCAACTGAGGCCTTGGGTCAATTTGTAGCAGAGTTGCAAAGCTCAAGTGGATAGACTATACCATTAGTATTCCATTCTTCTTTAGTTTAGTTTATGATACAGTATATTAGTACAGTAATGATTTAAATTCGTAAATTACTGCACAATTTGGTGTTATTTTAGGAACTTCTAATATTATTTTGTAATAAGAGAGTTTGTATTTTTTGTCTCTTATTTTTTTCCACTAAGGTTTCTAGGACCATAGATCAGTGTTAACCACTTGTGTATGGGGTCCCGTCTCTACTGAATAAAATTGTCAAGCCAAATAAAATATCAAAAGTGTCGTCTCCATAGTGAAGGGGTTAGGGGAGATAGTCTACCAACTACTTGTGGACAACATACCCTCTTCACCGAACACAGGTGTAATATTGTCTGGTGTTACCCAAATAAAATTTAAAAGCTATGTCCCTTGCAGATGCATTCAGCCTAAGGGGATGGACAGGCAGCTCATCTTTCCCCATGTTGGGTGGCACCAGCTTGGTCTCCCAACACTTGAATGTGATTGATTCGCTGGCTTTTAAGACTAGACAGGCAGAAGTGCCCAGTGATGCTACCTTAAAGTTTCCAAGTCTATACTGGCAATGATAAAGGTTGAAGACAAAGTGTTGAATACTTATCTGGAAACCTATTGCTCTCAAGGAAGATATTCTGACAAGAATTAAAGACATTAATAAACTTAAAACACCTGAATGGGTTATTAATCCATTTTTGCCAAATGTACAAGATACTCAGATGCTCAGAGCAAAACTTCAATGAAGAGTTTAAAAATCCACAAGACTATCAAGTTAAGTACAATTCAAACAATGTTGTTATACAGTATGTATTCTGGGTTAAGGAAAAAGTTTTGTAACCTCAATTCTAGCAAGCAGAAAAATTACTGTAAATGGTTTTCGGTACTGTGGTACAATTAAAAAACAGCAAAGAGACTACTGTACAGTAACAAGTGAGAGGAGTGACTTATAACTCCACTTGTCAAAAATTAAACCTGATACAGCTTTAGCAAATTAGCACAGTTCCACCAAGCTCAAGGCAGTCATTAACACCTTATCTACGGGGGTCTCTCTGTGCTGAATAAAACGTTTGCCGTTAGTCAAATAAAATATTAAAAGTGGCAGTCCCACAGTGAAGGGGTTACATACAACATGTGATTGAAGCTCATTGTGCTAGCACATCCTATTTTAATTTGTTAAATAATAATTAACCTAGAAATTTGGCATAACCATTGAAATCCCTAACTATGGAAATTTCGTATAAACCTAAAACTAATGGCAATGCAGCAATTTTTGTTCTAATAAAATTCTAAAACTTCCACTTTCTATGAAAATATATGAGAGGTTTCAACAGAATATGTTCTTATGTAAAATTTATTTGAATACCCATGAGGGGTGTATCAGCCAGCATTGAGAGAGACTGGGAACCACTGCTTTAAATTTTGCACAAACAAGCATTTTCATAAAAAAATTCACAGTACACATGTCTATTTTACTGTAATTTTAATAGCGCAATATTATGCAATTTTTACAATATACAATACTGTAAATCATAGCGCAGTATGAAGATAAATGTGAATACAGTATTCAACATCATACAGGCAATCAAGAAGGGATGTCCATGTTAATACATTCATAATAATTATTGAGCATCTATATCCACACAAATAATACGTCTTACTGAATCAATATCAACACCATGTGCTGAGTCCTCTTAAGATTATTGCATCAACAAAGTAAAAACAAAAAATATTTCATAATAATTCATAAATATTTCTTAAAGATATTAAGTACACCTCCATATTTATAATTATGACTAGCCCAATCAACCTATATAATTAAGTACAAAATTCATAAAATAAATACTAAAGAAAAATCAATAAATATTTGCAATTACGGGTATATTACTGTACAGTATATCAAAACATTAAATAAAAGCATTGTGAGCAAATTGGTCACTTAGGAAAAAATAAAACTCCTTATAAATAATATTAGACTAAGTTTTACATGCACTCATTTGTTACCTTAAACAACAACAGAGGAATGTTATTTTAGGTACATGTATAGGTACAGGACAGTCCACAATTGTTGGTGCTGTCCTGAAACTTCTTAATATTTCCTGCATTTTTTAAATTCACAACAGACTGACTAGCGATAGAATCCATTAAGGTTTTGAAGGAAGCACTCAAAACCTTCATCATATAACCCAACAGGTGGCACTACTGTAAGTACTTGTTGCACTATAAATGACTAGTTTGATTCTGAATACAGCATGTATATGTACATATACCCAAAGTTTCATTTGTTAAATATCACCATGCATTTCAAATGTGAAATCTTGAAAGAAACTTCACTGGGTATGTGCATTAAAGGTTTTAATATACAGTACAGTACTCTATAATATTAAATTATAAGTGTCTTAAACCACAATGTAATAAACATTGGTTAGTTTGCCAACTAGTCTTGTGGCTCCTGTTTTATAACTATATTACCAAAACTACAAGATGTTGTGGAAGTATCATCTACTGGTTCTTGTTTAACCATTATTCCACCTGATAACTGTGTACCTGTTTCTTCTTTTATTACAATCTTTGGTGAAGAAATGTTGGTTGTTGCAACCTCCCCAGGCTCTTGCTTCACTATTACTTCGGTGGCTGGAGTATCAGCAGTTCCATTGTTCACCTGTGTGTTCACACCTGTAGTAGGAAGTAATAAAGTTTGAAGACCACCTGTGTTAGATCCAGAGGTAGAATTTGAGGGCACTAATACCATACATTGGGAATTTCCCCCAGATACTAAAAACATTGGTTGTGCTAGCATCATAGAATTTTGTTGCCCTCCAGGTTTAGAAAGCAGAACTAACTGTTGGTTTCCACCTACTTGAGTCTGAGGCATAAACAAAGAAGGTTGTCGTATAACCAGACGCTGCCCAGTTGTATTTGATCCAGAAGATGTAACTATTACATGTTTGTTACCAGTCAATGGTTGTGGTACCACAAATCGTGTACCCTCCCCTTTCTGGCCACTTTGTGTTGACAACACCATTATCTTTTTACCCGGACCACCACTGTCCAAAACTGGTCTAGTGATACCCACTTGTGGTTTGGGATTCTGATATAGGGTGGCAGTACCTGTACTCTGATCTTTTGTGTGAGTACCATCATTCTTGTCACTACTCCCATCATCATTGCACTTCCTGAGGGATGAATTTCCCTGTGGATCCTTAACTGTCAAACCCTTACACATTAACAATTTTTCTTGCAGTTCAATGAACTCTTTATAACTGAGAACTTTAGTCTTCTCAGCTTCCTTAGTTTGTGTCTTGCTCTCTGGTTTATCCTCTACTTTGTTAAGATCTTTTTTCACACTAATTTTACAAGCATTCTTGTTAGTTGTCATCATTGAAGTTGTCTGAATGGGGCTAGCTTGAGTTGAGGTGCTTTGGCTAGCTACTGAGGCAATGGGCTTATAAATCGTCCTTGGTTGAGGTGCTTTTGTCCCAAGAATCCCAGAATGGCTATTCTTTACAACAGTCTTTTCTGGAGCATTTGGATTGACTTGCCTTAAGTCTGCATGGTGAAGATCAATATGTCCTGTAATACTTGCTTGAGTAGCACAGTATACACCACATATGGAGCATTTGAATGATTTTATTCCCTGATGACTTCTCATGTGTCGTTTCACTTCATCATTACGTGGAAAACCTTTACCACAAACATTACATCTATATGGTCTTTCTCCAGTGTGTAGCCTGATATGAATTTTATGTTTATGCCAATGCCTAAAACATTTACCACAGTACTGACATTTATAGGGTTTCTCGCCAGTATGATTCCTACGATGGACTAATAAACTCTTGGAATGGGTGAATCGTCGTCCACAGACTTCACATTCATATGGAGTCTCTTTAGTATGTGATCTCATGTGACTTGTTAGACCAGACTTGTCATAACACTTTTTTCCACAGACCCCACACATATATGGTCGATCTCCAGTATGAATTCGCATGTGAATAGTAAAACTTGTCTTATGGGAATAAGTATTGGAACAGAGTTTACATTTATAGGGTCTCTCACCGGTATGAACTCTCATATGTAGAGTAACATAATGCTTTTGAGTAAATCTCTTCTTGCATACTTTACATTGGTATGGTCTGGGTATCTTGTGAGAATTCGTTGTGTGATTAAGAAAATCTTCTCTCCGATAAAATCTTTTTCCACACACACCACATTCATTACGAATTGATACAGCATCCGTAACTTTATCCACTTTAGTATTGGGATCCATAACGTCAAGTTCTTCAACATCCTCTTCTTCACTTGCATGATCTACATCCTCTTCAGTGTTTTCTTCTGTAGCCTCAGTTTCATCTTTAGGTTCCTGTTTATCCCTGTCTTCCACTTCATTTTTTAAATCAAGTGGATCCTCATCTTCAACATCCATAAATTCACATGGCTCTTCTTTGATACTTGACAAGAGAACAGCATTTTGATTACTAGAACTTGAGGCTTGATCTAACATATGCTGAGCCTCATTTTCAAGCTCTCTCTCCTCTTCATCCCCACCCTGTTCCACTTTGATTTTAAAAGGAACTTTGACATCTGCCTCCAAACAAGGATGGGAATCATAATCTTTCTCACAACCAAATGAGGATCCACATAGCGTGCATTCAATTATGAATTCCCCCATTATGATGTTTTCGTAAATCAAGTACTGCCTCAGGTATGAGCAAGGCACTTTTATTGGGCAAGCAAGTTTTATAATGAAAAAGTGAATGGTAGAAACTTTTTTACTTTTTAAAATTTGTTAAGACTAGAAAAGACTAGCAATGTACAAATATGGCACAAATTATTTCTACATTTCTATGTTAATAGTAACCACTACACCATCCACCAAGCAAATACCAGTTAATTTCCATCAATGTTAGTACTCATGTCAACAATTTACAGGGTTACTTTGTCAAGGATAACAGCAGGTGTGAGTAAGCTTGCATTTGTACATTGATTTGCTCCATCAGGCTCAGCTGTTAGTGTTGCATTCCTTCACCATGCCTCTGGAAGAAGAAAAACACCCTTAGGCAAGGCAGAGGCAATCATTATATATAAGGGAAAAAGAATGTACAAAAACAGGTATTGTTTTTTATTTTTTCTCAGTAAAACTACAATTACAAAAACTGTATACAGTACAGCATTTAAGTGTGTGATATAATGCTTGGAAAATATATGCTAATTATGTAAAACAAAACCATAAATTTGTAAGAGCAAGTGTGGATTTTGGAAGTGAAGAATGCTGGCAATGAGTGAACCATCAGCTGAGACGAGCCAGAATAGACTGTTCTTGGCCCAGTTTTTGCAGAATATTAAAAACTCTTTATTTTACACTTGGGACTTTACATTTCCTTTAGCACAGTTAAATTCAGAGCTATCACTTTTGTGTTTGTTTGAGGGCACTGTGAAGGCAAAATAAAATCAATAGTAAACAAGGAACCAAGACTCCTTGAATCATGATGCCTGAATCTGTGTCAACATAACTCAATCGTCTGTAACAGAATCATTTACACCATTACTTATTGGGGGTCAAGCAGGGATTTTTTTGTTTTTTAAGAGAATGTATCTCAAATTAATAAATGGGAGTCAATGTATTACAAAGATAATATAATTATTATAGATGTTGTCTTATCATTTCAGTGTTCACTTTGTTTCCAGTCTCATTAGGTTTCTTGTTAGTACAGATAAAACATGTGCTATCTGCTTATGAGATGAGAACTGGTAAAAAGTCAACCACAGCCTCCTTCAAGATGTGTCTGAACGAACGACTCAACACCAACTTCAAAAGGAGCTGAACACCATCTCACCATGCCACCATAAAAAAATGTGTGTGTGTGTGTGTGTGTGTGTGTGTGTGTGTGTGTGTGAAAGAAAATTTGAATGCTAGGGTGGCCTGGCTAAACAGGCCTAATTCCCATTAAGAATGCAAGAAATCAGATAAAACACAAACTGTCAGCATGGAACACATCATCAGTACCTCGTCAGCAAGAGAAGATCAAGCAGATCTGAATAATAGATATGAGTTATGATTAGTTCCAAATATTTGCTGAATCCATGCCTAATCAACTTCAAGTACAACAGTATCAAAATCAATGGGAAACATGACAAAATATTAAATAATATAACAAAATACAGGGTATTATTTGGCATGTGTTTTATTGCAAGGTGTATCTTATTTTTGGGACACTGTATGTACCGAATATTTGTCATCATTGTTACAATTTACTTTCCCCTTCAGACATAAACTACTAAAAATCCTGATGTGATTGACTGTAATGTACTGTCAAGTAGGCCCTCCAGTACTGACCAGGCCTTTTAATGCAACAGATCACATGTTATACTGCCAACTAGGCTTATAATAACAAGGACTTATAATACCAGATCCTACATTGCTCAACTGACCCCATTCTGCTACCTAGATGCCATACAATACAGTATTGCTAACCAGACAGGTTGATGTCTTATTTTTTCTTGCATTCCTATTCATATTTTACATGAAACAATGTGTACACATACTGCACAGTACAGAATCTGTAATCATAGAATGATTTTTTGCCCCTATACCATTAACACTGAGCCAATGCCTTCATGCCTTTGGTGCTTTGCTGAGTGCATGCATGCATGCATGCATATATATATATATATATATATATATATATATATATATATATATATATATTATCAACGACCTCACCAGGACTAAAAATGAAGTATATATATATATATATATATATATATATATATATATATATATATATATATATATATATATATATATATATATATATATATATATATAAATTTTTGTAATATTTGGTAAAATTTCTGATTATGAGAGACATTTTCGAATACTGTATACTGTTTATGACGCACATGTCGCCATGGGGTGCGACTGCCAACCACCTACCTCAGTGTAAACATGTACTACTGTATGTTTGTCACACTTGTTGGTCATGGTCAGTTCAAGTTAGTCAGTTGTGGATTGTCCATCAACGGTCTACTGCGCAAGCTTTTTCCTACTTGCTTTTCCATCACTGCCCAGTGTTTGAGCAATTACATGTATGTCTGATAACCCTGGATCAAGTACTTAAATCTGGTATTGTACCTAGAAACGTTTAAATTTTGATATGGCAGATGACGTGTAAATACCGTTTTCTCCCCCTCGGGAGGTGTCCCTCATATTTCGTAAAATCTCTTAATTTGTAAGGGCCAGAGCTCCTATTATTGTATTACAAATTATGGGGTTTTTACTGTAAATAGTACAGTACACACTAACCACTGAGTACTGTATATTACTCACTGGTTTGTTCTTGATAAAATTATACTCAGTGGTTCATTCTTGTTAATATCAGTCACATTATTGTGTTCTTTTCAAATCACCACAAGCACAGGCAGTCACTTTATACATAGGGAGGTCTAGATGTTAAACCACAAATAGAAATACTGGTACACTTCCTGCAAAATAATTGTGGAATAACAAAATATTAATGTGGTATCCTTAAACACTTCCAAGATCTTGGAAAGCTAACAAAACCACATGGCTAAAGCTAATAAAAAACTTGAAATTGCCATCTGACCCTAATCTCCACATTGCTAAGCAAATCCGATAAAACTCTATTTTGTCAACCACAAATTTCATGATGTTGCAGACCATTCCCTACACAGTACTGTATTACCAAGCAGACACTATATACCCTGTACATGTACTGTCCTGTACTGTATACTGTTCACCAGATATTATATTATTGTACAGTAGTACAAACAAGTTATCATACTGCCAAGTAGACCCTACACAGTATTACTAACTGGACCTCACACTACATTGTTAGCCAGACCCCAGTATTTCTACCTTGACCTCACACTATATTGTCAGTCAGACCCCATTATCTCTACCTAGACCTCACACTATATTGTCAGTCAGACCCCATTATCTCTACCTAGACCTCACACTATATTGTCAGCCAGACCCCAGTATCTCTACCTAGACCTCACACTATATTGTCAGCCAGACCCCAGTATCTCTACCTAGACCTCACACTATATTGTCAGTCAGACCCCAGTATCTCTACCTAGACCTCACACTATATTGTCAGTCAGACCCCAGTATCTCTACCTAGACCTCACACTATATTGTCAGTCAGACCCCAGTACTTCTACGTAGACCTCACACTATATTGTCAGCCAGACCCCAGTATTGTGAGCTGGACCTCACACTATACTGTCAGCCAGACCCCAGTATTGTGAGCTGGACCTCACACTATATTGTCAGCCAGACCCCAGTATTATGAGCTGGACCTCACACTATATTGTCAGCCAGACCCCAGTATTGAGCTGGACCTCACACTATATTGTCAGCCAGACCCCAGTATTGTGAGCTGGACCTCACACTATATTGTCAGCCAGACCCCAGTATTGTGAGCTGGACCTCACACTATATTGTCAGCCAGACCCCAGTATTGTGAGCTGGACCTCACACTATATTGTCAACCAGATGCTACAATGCTGACCAAGCCCCAAAATGCGGATCACTCTATATACTGAAGCAGCCACTATAGGTCTAAGCAAGATAGCAGTACCTATTTAGTTAAGCAAGACCTATATTGCTAAGCTGGACTTATACATGTGGCCAAGCAGGCCCTGTTTGACTAACCAGAACTTATGCTGCCAGGCAGGCCTTATGCTGTCAGGCAAGACCTATATGGCCAAGCAAGACCTATATGGTCAGGCAGCACCTATATGGCCAAGCAGTATCTATAATGGCCAGGCATGACTTAAATGGCCAGACAGGACCTATATGGTCAAGCAGGACCTATATGGTCAAGCAGGACCTATATGGTCAGGCAGGACCTATATGGTCAGGCAGGACCTATATGGCCAGGCAGGACCTATATGGTCAGGCAGGACCTATATGGCCATGCAGGACCTATATGAATGACCAGGCAGGACCTACATGGCCAGAGAGGCCCCTATATGTTTTACACCACACAGAAAGAATTGAAGGACGATAACGATGGATCCATTCTTGAATCTTTTATGTAATAGAAACATTTTCCATTACAGTACTATACTCAGAGCTATGACATTCACATGTTATAAATCATTAAGTAATTAGCTAAAATTTTCTTATTTATTAATGGGATTTCACATGTAAACCATTTGGGCATGCAAACAATCCAAACAAGGAATACAGATTCATGTTTACAGTCCTTGGTACAGTACATGCCTTTACAAGACTCACTCGTAGTTTATATTTGATATACTTTTCCTTATTGTGAAAATAATTATATTGTATCACATACCGTAATTTTTCTAAAACATCTTTGCAATCATATGGATGAGACCAATACAGCTCACTACAGTTTCAGTGCCCTTGTTTGTTCTCTTATCAGTTCAGTTAACTAACAGCAATATAACCAATGATTAATTATACTAAAGCTCTAAGACAAGCATATATGAATTGTAATATCATTCATGGTTTATAAAAATAAAAATTATGGCCTGAAGGAAAATTTCTTGAAGGTAAAACCCGGTATGTGGTAGGTCACAGCTCAGTTATGACTCCACCACACTCTGCCGCGTCCCTTTCCCTGCCTTTACTTCAAAGTTATTTTTTATAACATGGCGTAACGTTCATAAAGAGTCACTGTATTTTCCCAAATATAAACAAATGAATAATTGATCCAAAAAACTAACACTAAAAACCATACGTGATTATGAGGCCTACAATAGCCAACATATTACCAACGTATAATTTTGAGAAGCCACAGCCAGTGAATCGAACACAGTGCCTATGAGGAAGATCAATACACACTACAATGTCAGACGACGCACCACAACCCCCGTCCAGTTTCTACAATAATCTTTCTTGTTCCTTCGCAAAACTCACTCACTTCATTGATAATAACATCAGGATTATACAGGTTAGTAGATCACTTACTTTTAAGTTGTCTGTCAGGTAGCGTGTTGTGAAGAGTTGCAGCAGGCAACCGATCAGTCCCCCTCCTGTCGTTGCTGCCAGCTGGTGCCCGCTGTCTAGAGTTGGAGGAGCTGCTTTGCGCACGCTCATATTGCGTTTATATTTATTTCATTAAGTCCGAACACAAAATAAATATTTTGAAAATGTTTTAAAATTAAAATTATATATATTAAGAAGTATACAATATAATTGTTTTACTCAAAAGTTTATAAAACCTTAGTTTCTGATTTGATAAAGTCGTTGTCATGACAACGTAATCGATCGATAAGCAAGAGGTACACAACTGTCGAGACACCTGCCAGTTGCCAACCCCCACACTGTCACGGGTGCCTACTGACCCCTCAATATTTGAACACCCCCTCCCCCCCCCTCTTCCGCTTGAGAACCGTTACATATTCTGAAAAGGTTCTTATAGTTTTGGACACTTATTTGCATAAACATCCTGTGATTAAAGGCAAACAATTCTAAAGCACTGTTTCATACAATCCGTACTGGCAGCGCAACACTGATAATTTTTGTTTGTGAAATTTGAACAAAGACGGTAAAGATACAAAGAATCCAGTATTTATTGAGCTACATAGGTATGAACCTCATAAAAGGTTTAATTGTTCGTGTTATATTAATATGCTCCTTTTTTATGTTAAACACTGTAGATATTTCATTCAAATTTATTAATGTAATTTTCTCTTAATCTCATAACTGCCATAAAGGTCAAAAATAATTTCAACTTTAAAATCAAACTAATACCCGATGCATGGTGTATCTTATAATTCAAACTAAAGAACACTATATACTTTTCCCCTTGTTAAAAGACGGTCAAGTTCAGTGCCGGTCACGTTGCCTCCTTGTGTATCGAGGCTTAATACAGTATTGAGTGCGCTGTGTCTGCACTTCTCCAGGTACTGTACCATATAAAAGGATATTTAAAGCTATATTTTTACTGAAATACATATAAAAACACCTGGAATATTGTACAGTACAGTATATATATAATAACAAGGCAAGAATTAAAATGTTTTTAAATTTATATGTTGTAAATGTACAGTAGATGTAGGAAGGAGAACTATAAAATTTTGTCATTTAATTTTACTTTTTTTTATTTTATGTATACTAATGATTTTAATATCCATAAAAGCTAATCTTGTATGAGTATCGTATGTCAGATTTTCTGTTAGTGGACTTCCCTTAACAAGAGGAAAGAATTCTTATCATGGTTTTGTCGTTATTCTATTAGTAACCAAATAATTAAAATTAATAGAGTAAAATTTTGTAATTTTGTGTTTTTACATTATAAAATTTATAAAGTAATCAATATGTTTAGTTGTACAGTACGTGTATTTGCAAGTCATCTAAATTCCCCCACAGGAGCATCAGTGTTTCCCTTTTCCTGTGTGGTTATCAGTTTTAATGAAGAGCTTAGTAATACGGATGGAAATTAACAAAATATAAGAGTTATATGTGTTTATGAATGCAGACTCGAGTGCAACACATCGATTAATTGCAGAATTAACATAAAAATCAAAATTGGAGATCAATTGATCAATCAACAGTAGAAATATTAATAAATTGATTTAAAGAAACGGGAAAAATTGCTGATGATCACAGTAGCAGACCGAAAAGCATAATTGATGAAGAAAAGTCAACAGTGGTGAAATAATTCGTATTGTGAAAATATTTCTCCTATAATGCGAGAATTTTGCCCCACCCTGAAAATATATACGTATTACACATTTAAGGAGATTCGTTATTGTAACATCCAGAATTTTTCATTATAAATGTTTTGTCATTACAGTATATTCCTGGCAGTGGTGTAGAACCTGGGTTTGGGATCTTCGCCGCTCTGATAAAGCTGATTAGATTGAAAGTGAGGTACCACACTTCATCGTGGCACCAACACCAACCAAGGAATCTTTATTCATTCATTCAAAGTATTGAAGTTCATAATATGCAAACGCCTTTGATATTCAGTTGTTCAGTGTTTGCAAAGTCACATGTTAAATTAATTTAAATATATTTATGAGAAACAATAACTTTGGAACGTGTTTATTTTGGCAACACACGTGTTATCAAGAGGCAGTCTCACCAAGGACTATATGCAGTAAACTTTGGTACTCATCCCAGTGACCCTGTCTTACAGGAAATAATATATCAACAATGAACGTGTTTTATTGTGTTAGTTAAGGAAATTGTGTTGCGCATTCTGTATTATTTTTTTCTGGAATGTGGCCATCGACGGAGTTTAGTTCTCAATAAAACCTAATAAACAGCCAAGTGTGCATACTCTGTGTTAAGGTTCAGCATCCTTCCTACGCCTGGGGTTTATTGATACCTTGGTATGATATTGTAGTGGATTTCTCCCCTACAAACGCTGTTTGTCGCTGAGTAGCTGACCCCCGTGAATTCCCCAGTGTATGCCTCGTGGTCTGGGTCAACCAGCGCCGCCATACATCACGGAGGTCAACTACTAAGCCACGCCTACCCCTGCTATTTAAGACCTGACCTCGTGGTGCCCTCCCTCTTCTTCTAGCTACAGCCGCAGCAAGCAGCACCACCTCCTCCGCCGCTGCCTGGCGGCCCTCGCTCCCGCCGGCGAGCATGGCGACCCACAAGCTGTCCTCCTCTGAGCACCCTCACCAACCAGCTCTCTCTACATCACGCTTGTAACCACGCTGCCACATCCAATACAACATGGACACAGAGAGCACATTGTGAGTTTCCTTTCTCCATCCCATTCTGAGTGGAACCAAACAATCCCATACCCCACAAATGGTGACTCCCGGAGATTCGCACTCACACAGGATGGAGGAGAAACAGATCACGCTCCCAGTCTTCAAGCAACATGGAAGACTGGCTTATCCACCCAGAAGCAGCTCTCATCGGCTCTACAGCTACTGTCTCTGCACCGCAGGTTAGACACCCTAGAGCAGCACTGCTTCTCTAAGCAGACACCAGCTCCTCTTCCTGCCCCAAGCACCACGTCCTACCGACCCCAGCACACCCGTCCTGCCTCAGACGCCGCCCCCGGCCCAGCAGTACCCCCTGTCGCTCCACCTGATGCAGCCCCTGCTCCCGATGCGGCCTATGCGCCTGAGTGCGGACCCACACACCCCTCTTTTCTCCCTTAGGTATCCCCTGCTACTGTCCTGCACCCTGCTGCTGTCGTGGACCCAGCTGCCGTCACGAGCCCTCATCTGCTTCTGCTGACGCAGCCCCTGCTCCTGACCCAGGCCCACACACCCCAGCAGGCGTATCTGACGACTCTGTACCTGCTGTGAGGGAAGAAACAACATTCATCGCCTCCACACACCCTTTTTCTCCCTCTCTACTCCCACAGATATTGTGTATCTACACAGTTGTCTCCTCTAGCGGCCGGCTCATCCACGCCCTCGCCGTTATGCTCACATGTGGCATGCACCGCCCGTTCTGCCTCACATGTGCCATGCAACCCTGCAGACAACAAGTCTCCTACACCGCCTGGAGGGAAGGGGGGAGTATTGTAGTGGATTTCTCCCCTACAAACGCTGTTTGTCGCTGAGTAGCCGACCCCGTGAATTCCCCAGTGTATGCCTCGTGGTCTGGGTCAACCAGCGCCGCCATACATCACGGAGGTCAACTACTAAGCCACGCCTACCCCCGCTATTTAAGACCTGACCTCGTGGTGCCCTCCCTCTTCTTCTAGCTACAGCCGCAGCAAGCAACACCACCTCCTCCGCCGCTGCCTGGCGGCCCTCGCTCCCGCCGGCGAGCATGGCGACCCACAAGCTGTCCTCCTCTGAGCACCCTCACCAACCAGCTCTCTCTACATCACGCTTGTAACCATGCTGCCACTTCCCAGCACCAAGCTGCATTGTACACCCAATACAACATGTATACAGAGAGCACATTGCGAGTTTCCTTTCTCCATCCCATCCTGAGTGGAACCAAACAATCCCATACTCCACAATATAGTTATGGAACGCATGTGCAATGAGCCGGGCCCAAGTTGGTACACGCAGTCTATATGTTCACAGCAACATACACTTCTTGTTTTCCTGTTTACCCTTTACCTGCATTTGTAGGTTAAGAAATTTCGATAATTTTTGTTTATAATTCAGTATAAAATTAAATTCGTCCACCATATCAGTGTGTATAGCGTCAAAAGAAACATGGTGAATGCGAGTGAGTAATTAAGTGAAACACGTAATCGAAAAAACTCGTGCACAATTTTGCATAGTCTGAGCATTCGGGCACTTTTTATGCACAGAGGAATGAGGTTTTCATAAATTACAAGTCGAGAAGATCAACTTGAAAAAAAAAAGAAAGCGAATTTGGAAACAATTGTGCAGATATCTTTTTAATGGCATGATTCAATGAGGGTAATTTTATAGCATGGATGCAGTTGGAATAACTTGCCAATAAGTTGCATATATAGATATTTATCACCACCACTTTTCGGCTTACTAGCTGTTGGTCTATCGGATGTAACCAGTGTTTTTACAGGAGGAAACAGGACTCCGGGAAACTTGTGATGTTTAGTAGGGTCATACTGTATAATACCCTTCTCACATGTGTGGGAGCTAGGCAGGACTCAAACCCTTGACATATTGATGAGAGATACCCGCGTTTCCGCTGTATCACTTTCATGTACTAAGTTATTGATATTAATGTTAAAGTCAATAAAATTATCTCAACATCATCCATAGAGAAATCCTATTTTAACCATAAAATTGATAAAGTGTAGTGCTGGAAAAAGCGTCCTAAACTGTTACTTAAGTACGGTTTCTTGGGGGAAAAAGTTTATCTAAGCATATGTATTAGTAGAAAGTGGTGTTTTATATGGAAACATGTTATCAGCCGACACCTGCCATAAATGCAGCTGAGATATTTGTCACAACATTGTTGTGCTCTGACGTTGCACACGTAACAACCTTTGGGGGATAATCCATTAGCGCGACTAGAAATAGGAGAAAGTGAGGGTAAAAAATTACAGTACGGTATTTATGTAAATTGTTGTTATTTTTGTCATACTTTTTTACTGGTATCCTCTTCACCACTGAGCGGCTCGTTAGCCGCTTGGTCACGTCTCTGTTACTTTGCTTTTTCTTTTATCCTCTCACCATGCCCTGACAGTCCTGTATGTAATGCCATGAACCCAAAGTAAAATTACATGAATAAAATTACGTATTTACTATGTAGTTAAGTTTTTTTTTTTTTTATTGTGTAATAAAAAAAGGATGGCAGGGGCCTCCACCAGTTGTTTGTCTAGACCCCCACAACTCTGAAACCTGGCAACATCACAACTACATCACATCAACAATAGCAACACATGATTAAGGCAACTCTAGTACTAAACTTTCTCAACAAAATTGGCAGTACAGTAAATGGATACTACAACACACTGTATGTTCACTACATTTCTATCATTGTATGTTCATGATTCTCACTACAGTATAACACTAAAACTACATGTTAACATCACTATAAAAATAGCATTACATGTTGACTATATACAGTAGTGTACTCGCATTACCTGTTCATGATAAAACTAGCACTACATGTTTACATCACCATTAGCCCCCTTATGTTCACTGCAACATTAAAACTACATGTTGATTCCAACACTAGACAAGTTCAGTTGTTCACAGCAGCACTGACACTACATATTTATTACAACATTAGCACTATTGTTCACTATAAAACTAGCACTGTGTTCACTACAACATTAGCACTATATTGTGTTAAATCAGTAAGAATGAATGAATAGCAGCTAATGAAGGAGAGCCTGTGCTACTTTTGATTCTAGCCATCCTTCAAGAGTGAGGAAACAGGTTTGAAAAGTGTGTGTGTGTGTGTGTGTGGGTATCTCTGCCTCTGTGCATGTATTGTATTATGCTTATGGATAGTGTTCAGTTTAATTAAAAGGTGTTATACAAACAAGCTTCATAACTTGAGGTATCATGATTTTCTTATCAATTATAATTCTATGTACTGTACTGCACATTTCTTCATAGGCCTAATTAGTACTTTGTTAAATAATCTTTATAATTTATTTTTTATAGTAAGATGAAGGTTAACAGGAGAGCAAAACTAATAGCATCATGTAATTTACAAATTTAGAACAGTATATATTCATTAATAAGAAACTAAAATCAATGACTTATTTTACAGTATTGTATCTACGTGGGCGGGGCAGCAGGCGTTCTGCTAGTGCTGCACAGTGCTCGAGCGGTCAGTGTAACTCTGCCTTACTGCATCTTATAAAAGAGTGCATCTGTTAATGAGTGTGTACTGTATTCATAAGTGCAGCTCCCATACTAATTATCTGCCAATAAGTACATGTTAAAAAAGGTGTCTGTTAATATGTCTTAATGAGTATAGCTGTTTAATGAAAGTGGGCCACCTTCAGTACCCAAGGAAACGACATGACCAACCCTGTCTACCACCCATGACAGCCCTGTCTACCACCCATGACAGCCCTGTCTACCACCCATGACAACCCTGTCCACCATGCACAACAACCCTGTCCACCATGCACAACAACCCTGTCCATCACACACCACAACCCTGTCCACCACCCATCACCATCTTGCCCACCAAACCTCACTACCCTATCTTGCCCACCATCCCTCCTTTCCTTGCCCACTACCCCTGACTATCTCATCTGCCCACCAGAGTTTTGTGTTCCCAATTCCAATGTTATTGAATACATACTACAGTTAATTAAAGTGTTCCAAATGGTGAAGTGAAAAGTCTGATACACGATGAATTACATTAAGATACTCATCTGTAATTAGGAATTTTCTCATACAATATAGTTAAGATAATCTATGGGAAATATTTTACCTTCCCAAGAGACTTATATCAAGGACTATTGCATCAAATCATGAGAATCCAACTTGGCTTTATGTACATGCATATCTACATTTGTTGGATTTATGTTTGTATTTGTGTTCAAGGGATGTTTGAGGATGCATTTGCATATACTGTACTGTACTTGGTTTTATAAGTTTAATACAGTAAGATATTTATTTTGATTTGGGTGTTTGTAAATCTCTTGTGTTTTTGTTTGAGATGAGTAGGTGTGTGTGTGTGTGTGTGTGTTCATTGGTTATAGTGTGAGAAAATGGTGCATAGATACACAAATAGATATAAAGAGAGGTGATGTTTTAAAATGTATGTGTCTTGAGCATTTGCATCACTATTACTTAAAAGATTATCTTGCCCATTGTTTCAGTTCACAAAGTTTGTGCACATCCAGGACATCCCAAAGGAATTTATAACGAAGCATGTGAGACTTCACGGGCATGTGAGATGGGTGGGTGCCACACCACCCATGCCTGCACTTCCACCACCTGATAAACATAGTGCGTTACCACAAATCAAAAATGGATCCAAATCATCCCCATCTAATGTTGCTGAAGCCACAACAAGAGAAAACTTGACGTTGCAAGGACCCAAGAGCTTAAGTGAGGGGAATAGGGGGATATACGAGGGTGCTGGGGAGCTCCACCCATGGGAGAACGACATTGATCCTGATGTTACTAGGATATACTATGATGAAGACCTCCGTCCACTCTTTCTTCAGGTGTAACCCTTAGTGTCTTCTTTGTAAAATAGGATACTTAGCTTAAATATTTTTTTTTGTCAACTTTTCATAATATGAATCTTCTGTCATATCAATTCAGTATTCATTGTTATCATATATAGACTTTGTATTACAAGTATTTGGGTACCCTCTCTACCACCAGGTGGAGCATGCACCTGTCATCCCTTTACAATGGCAGAAGAGTGATAACCTGTTGCCTCTCCAGTTGGCAGATGTTGAGGTACTGTACTGTAACGTATACAGTACTTCCTTCTCAGGACACACTTTGGTTGCTAACTGCTTGATGAACAGTTGATGCCCCTTGAGGATAAATGGTGTGACATTTCAACAAGTTGAATTACACTTTTCTAAAAATGCATGTTTATATATTTCCCTATAAGTTTCATAATCCTTTTCATCCCTCTATAGAATGAAGTTATGTTGATAAACTGACAGTACAGTAGATGTACAGTATAGATTAAAGTCCCAAACCACTGAGGTAAAGGTCCATGTTATTTAAAGTCATAGAATACTGTATTGAATTCACACATTAAAAGAACTGAATGCTCTAAACTTTAAAAGAGGCCTTATGGCAGAGTTCTTGTCATATGTGTTTTATTGCCATATCAAAAAAATTTCTTAATCCCCTTAAGCTTTTGGGATATAAAATGGATAATTCTCCCCTGGTGAGATAGTAACAGGTTAATTGGTGGTGCTAATTGCAAGTTATTGTGTTACAGGTGACAGGTGCAGGTGTGTCACATGTCAGGGCCCACCTGCTGAGACGCAGGACCTGGTTCACCCTCATCTCCCACAACACTGATGACAACACTCTCGTCTCCCTTGTCAAGCCAGCCAAGGTAGATTTGTGCTTCCCAGTTATCTCTGGTTCCAACCTGCACCCTATGATGATTATGGTGAAAAGGTGCTAACAACCAATTTATACATTTTACATCTATTAATTAACCTACATAAAATGCGTGTGTTAGGTGACCAACAGAATGTACACAATGTGTGTGTTAGGTGATGTATACAATGTGTATGTGTTAGGTGGTGTACACACACACATTGTGGTTGTTTTTGGTGATGTAAACAATGTTTTTGTCTTTGGTGATTTACAAAATATTTTTAGTGTGTGTTAAGTTAAATGTTAAGTTAATCTACATAATGTGCATGTGTTTGGTGATCTACATTCATTAATGTGTATGATTTAAATAAACTACACATTTTAATGTGTTAGTTTATTAGTTATGTGATTCTTGTTTGTTACAGTTGTTCTCCAGAAGTATTAATGAACAACTGGTGCGTGAGGGGCTGGCCCTAACAGCACCCATGGACCTAGAGCTGCATCACGACCCTTGTTACATCAAACACTACAAGCGACTTCTCCAAGCTCAGGAATATGCTGAGAAGAAGCAGCTGGGTATGTGGAAGCTGCCTAAGGAACAACGTGGGGGCTTCCTACGACTACTGTGGTGCAAGATTCGATCATTAGTGGCCAGGAAAAAGCAGTAATGAATGAATAGTGTGTGTGGAGAGCATATCGCATGGCTACAACCAATGTAATGCTCAAAATGGTGTGCCAAACATAAGCGTTAAGCAGAAACTTAACTCAATAACTGCAATATTCCACCTATGTTTTTTTTTTATTGTAATCCTCAATCAGAAATGCTGTTCTTAATTAACCCATTTGTTAATGCCAATACTATAACACATTTGCAAATTGCTACCAAAAATTCAGGAAATAGTTTCCATTACTTTGATAACAACGAGTTTCCTGCAAGCTTAACTATGTACAGTATATATTATGGCACATTATTTATATAGAAAATAGCATTTAATATTAGGCACTACCGGTATATATATATATATATAATATATATATATATAATATATATATATAATATATATATATATATACCGGTAGTGCCTAATATTAAATGCTATTTTCTATATAAATAATGTGCCACAATATATACTGTACATAGTTAAGATACATAATACAATACATGTGATTAAAACCTGAGATGATTAAGCTTGCAGGAAACTCGTTGTTATCAAAGTAATGGAAACTATATATATAAATATAACCTAAAGGAAACAAGAAAACACGGAGTTCCCAGGCGCTTTCGTGTAATCCACATCTTCAGGGGTCATATTACCCAATGATCTGACTACGGACAGCTGCTGTGCTTAGAGATGGCATGGTCGCTTTTTCTTTGATTAAGAAGATTAGTAAAGGTCACTGCCTTATGACCGGAACATTGTGGATACCTGCTGTCCCCTAGGGACTTGATCTTACTCTCCTCTACTGTATATATTAGCCTTGTCAAGTATTACTCCTTAGTCTGTACTCACCCCTGAAGATGTGAATTACACGAAAGCGTCTGGGAACTTCGTGTTTTCTTTCGGTTATCAGCATATATATATATATATATACTATATATATATATATATATATATATATATACTATATATATATATATATATATATATATATACTATATATATATATATATATATATATATATATATATATATATATTATCTTTCAGGTCTCTACTGTATATAGGAACAATGGAACAGTCATTTAGATAAGTGTAGTACTGTGCAGGAACAGACTATATATGATTAACCTCAGCAGTTGCCTAAAGAACTTAAACCTATTTAACCTAACCTAACCTTCCCAAACCATATTTAGGTATAGTTTGTTAGACCTCCTTGGAGGGCTCTAAGTGGAAACAAACAAACTCGTCCAGTCTGCCTGGGAAGAATTAGTATTTGCAAAGCCTCCCTGATAGCATTGCCAGCTTTCCTAGCAGCTGTTTTAAGAGAGAGGTACTCACTGAGTGTGAAACAATCACACCCAAAGCACCTAACACATTGGAGTCACATGAAAAATAATGATTTTAAGCAGTAATTAAAAAAAAGTGCATTATAGAAAAAACATTGTAAACTAGCTTCATGTTTTTGAGTCTTCAAAAACAGGTATGTATTGGCAGAAGAAGGCCACTATAAGATAAGGAATCTGAAGTATATTGTTCACCAGATGATATTTTAGGATTTATAATCTCAATGGAGAATATGTGTAGTGTATGAAATATATTTCTAAGAATGCAAAATTGTTCTTGCTCATAGCTTGATACAGGTACTTCTTGATGGCTGATGTACAAATAATCTGTTATTATGCTCCCTAATGTCAAGGTAATTAATCTACGAGTTTATTATTGAAGGTAATCAGTTACTTAAAAGAAATGTAAGTGAACCTATAATTCTGTTACAGTGACTGAAATATAGTGTACAGTACACATGCACGATATTTTTCCAGTACAGAATTTATTTGATCAACAAATTAGCTGAAAGCCGTTGTTCTGCCCACCCATAACCGATGTATTTATCCAATGGGGAACCATTTTATCCATGTTGACCTTAATAACCAAGTACATCTATCAGTACTGTATTGGAAATTTGCCGGTACTACCAGAATCTCAATTGACCATCCCTGGGGAATTTTGCTCTAGGTTTGATTGGTTTATATTGCCTTGATATTCCATCACTTAATCAGTAATACCAGTATTGAAAAAGATGTCAGGCATTTTTTTTCTTCTAATCAAACAAACTCAAGAGCAAATCCAACATACCGGTAGTTTACTGGAGCTTATGAACACACTAATTATGAATCGCCTTACATATGAGTCTCAGGATCACTTGCTAAGCATGCTAACTGTTGCACACAAAGAAATATTTAATCCCTTTATATTTTCAACCTTGCGATAATTAATTTTTGGGGGTTTTGCACATTCTGTATGTAGGATTGTGTGCAAGTAACTGAAAAAAAAGAAGGAAATTAAGTATGTCTACCTGAAGGTATGGGTTGAAAATTAACCATAACATAGCTCACAGCTCTGCCTGGTAGTGAGAGGGAGAGCTACGGGGATGTGGCTACAGTGGTGAGCTTAACTTGGCAACAATGCCACCAGGGATGTTAACAGATGCAAATGAAAGGAAAATCATCTGTAAATCTTCATTTGCACGAGGTATTTTTAGATTTAAAGCAGTATATACAGTATAGTGAATGAGGCTCTGCTTTTCATGTAGCAACATAAAGAAAGAATCTAGGGGTATGACAGGTAAGCCCAGGATAATGGAGCTTACTGGTAAGGTTAGCATACTGTGAGCATGTACTGGGTAGCTACCATTCACCGGAAATGCATAAATTTGAACCCCTCAAAATTATTAGTAAAACTTCTAAACCCATATATGCAGCTTGTTAATACATGTAGTGTATACAGTTCGTCCCCGAATTACGTACATCCGAATTACGTACAAACGGCCGATACGTACATCGTTTCTGAAGTCTTTAATTGCAAAAATATTGTCTTAAAAGGGCGAGCAATTTTTAAATTTGGCGGGCGAGCCAGCCGCACCGCGCCGCCACTATCACTGACCATGCAGACGACACGCTAGACGCACCAAAACAACAAGTGTGGTCATTGTGCATACAGTACTTCTCCTGTGAATTTCTGCCCTATTTTGTACACTTTACTCTGTGTGCAATGACTGGTGTAAAGCGTAAGAGTGGTGAAGCCAGTGGGAGTGCTACGAAACGTCAAGCAATCTCACTAGAGGTAAAAATGGACATAATAAAACTGCTTGAAAGTGGTGAAAAGTTGACCAATGTTGCCCGCAAATTTAACCTGAGTTGGTCAACTGTTAATACAATTGATAAGGGCAAAGAAAAGATCAAGGAACATGTGAAATCTGCAGTGCCAATGCAATCTACGATTATAACTAAAAGAAGAGGGAAGGTTCTGGAAGAAATGGAAAAATATCTTGCGCTGTGGATCGAGGACTGCACACAAAAACGTAAGCCTCTGTGTCTCAGTATGATTCAGGAGAAAGCCCTAAGTCTTTTCAACGACCTAAAGAAAGATCACCCTGATGATACTGTGACATTCAATGCTAGCAATGGGTGGTTTAACCGATTCAAGGTGCGAAATAAGCTGCATAATGTTCGAGTGACTGGTGAGGCGGCGAGTGCTGATTGGAAAACAGCACAGGATTTTCCAGATAACATTATAGGGTTGGGGGATTTTCGAGTTAAGTACATTTCGAGTTAAGTACAACCTTTTGGTCCCCATTATGTACGTAACTTGGGGACTTACTGTACTGATAATCCTTGACTAGGTTATTGGTACAATAGGGCCTACTTGCCAAAACCCTTCTGCTTTTGGTGCGCCTCTACACATCTCACCTAAGAACCCTGCCCCTGGATCCTGCAAGAGGGCACCAATTACCTCTTGTGTATGTAAGAAAATGTGATTAAGTTGATGGTTTATTAATCTATAAAACATTTATTCATCAACAAATTACATAAACATAATCCAGGTTAAGTTTCCATGTTAAACTAAAACATTAATTTTCTTGTGATATAATATAAAAAGTTATTACCAGTACATTAATATTCTTACATGGATGGGTTGCTTATGCATAAAAAATGATGTCGGTATTAGGCTGAGCAGATTATGTGGAACAATTTACTTGCCCTGACAAATTTTGGAGGAAATTTACTTGTTTTTTTTTATGGGAAAAGTTAAATAAATCTTAAAACATCCAAATGTATTGTGTCTATCAACTCTTAAACCACTCGGGTCTATCTAATTGCCCTTTACCCTAATCCAGCCAATTTTCTTTGCTTCCTTTTCATGTCGATATTTTCACTTCAATTGATGCACAACTCTACTTACACAGCAATTAGTGGGATTTTTTTTTTTTTTTTTTTTTTTTTTTTTTTTTTTTATACAGATTTTCAGGTCAGGTCATTTTGAGAATGGATCAAAAGAAATAGGAAGGATCAGCTGTGATGTCTCTGAGGTTGTAGCATGCACCTGGGCTTTTTTTAGCAGGTTAGGTCATTATGGGAACAGAAAAGTCAGGGATCAACTCGGATGTGCCATCACGAAATGGTGTCAGGTTAAGTGCACACGCACAAACACACACACACTGGTTAACCATGTATACAGGGAAGTGGGGTCACTTGGCACCTGACAAATTCCTGTCTGGGTATTTTCCTCTCAAAATATTAACTTGTTCACCAGACAAGTGCCAGGAACAAGAACATGAAATATCACTTATCTGGATACAACCTGGACTGGTAACCTGCACAGCCTAGTGTCTATGTAATATAAAAATTTATCAATTTAACATATTATCTTGGCAAGAGATTGACATGTCCCAAACAACATAGCAACACAACATTAAGAACTGACAGACTGTATATGGAAAAAAACTTAAGTAGGCATAGTTTTTTTATGATCTAATGAAGATCATTGGCATGATGATTAAAATGGCTCTGAAATGTTTCCATTAGCATCATATACTGCTTATAAATAAACTGATATTGAGAACGATCCTGGCAGGGCCACACACTGGACACCATATCTGACTCAGATGTTGTAAAATCTGTTGATTTAGGATGAAGAGTTGAGCCTGGTTCTTGTATGAGAGAGAACTGGAGAGCTGAAGTCATATGACTGAGGTGCTTGCACACCTAAAAAAGAATGATTAACAATTTATAAACAATGGTCTCAAAGATAATTATAAAAAAATTAATTTCCTTTATAAGTCCAGTTGACCCTGACTATTGGAAGACCATGATTTTAACAGATGAAAAACATATAAATTTGTAGCAGCAGGTGCAAGGAACACCAGGTAACTCCCTCAATACATCACAGGGATGAAATCATGTGGACAAGTCACTGCAGTGGTCTGGGGATGGATGAGGGCTCATGGCCCTGGTGAACTCGTCAGAATTGAGGGACCGCTCGACAGTAATGAGTACAGTACAGTATACAGTACTGGACAGTATATGAATTCTGGAAGATGTCTTTCTGTCTTCGGTGCAAGCCATGGCCATCCCTGCATCCAACACAATCAAGTTAGTGCAAGACCGAAGCCCAATACACACCAGCAGGATAGTGAGGGAGTGGTTTCAGGTGCACCTAGAAGTAGAGGTTATTGACTGGCCGAGTAGGGGATGTGACCTTAATCCGATATAAAATCTTTGGGCTATCCTATGACGAGAGTTGGGAAGTAGAAGTGATAACTCATGAGGGTATCGAGAACACATCTTAGGAGGTGTGGCTAGGTATTTGGAGGCACCCAAATATACTGGATAGTAAACCCTTGAAAGTCTGGATAATTTGGAGGGAAAGGGGGTCCAGACTTGCCGATTGTCTGGACTTTTACCATTTTGGGGGGATTCTGGGGGCCATTGTGAACAAAGCAGCCACTCACTAGGACCCCCTCCCCCCACCAATTACCCTTAAATTGGTATTTTAATATGCAATAAATGTCACGTGTATTTCCTTTTAAATTTTTCTTATATTTTGAAGTCAAATTACTGTATATATATGTATATATCATATATTTTTATATTATTTAACCCTTCTGCTGCGTTTCCCGCACTTGCCAGGCTATTCCGGCTGCCGCCAGATGATTTTATTCACCTTAGGGTCACCTCCCGCAGCCAAATGCACTGTAGTTTGAGCTTTTCCCCATCTAGTTATTATATATCTTATTTGTATCACTTATGTTACTTGTACATTATTTGTAATTCGAAACCCATTCCCCAAATATGTAACTGTATATTTTCAGCCTTCTGGCTGCCAAGCTCTTTCAATAAACCATTAATTATTATTATTATTATTACTATATGTTATATTATTTATGATGAAACATACACTATAATAGGCTAACCATACGAGAATATAATAATAAATGAAAACAAACTGGCAAACGAGGCAAGGCCAGTCCCACCCCACTCCCGCACGTCTACACATCAACTGTCACGTCATACCTATTAGCTCTCTTTAGGCCTATATCAAATCTGATTAAACCACTGTACAGTATCCCCATTAAAGACAATACAGTACTGTATATTTTTTTATAATAAATAAGGTTGTTTTATACAAATTATTTTTTTTAAGGAAGTGAATGTGTAGAGGATACAATGTGGTCGTGTAGTGAAGATTATGAGGGTGTGTAGTGATGATGTAGATGTTTAGTGAAGATGATATGGATGTTTAGTGGAAATGATGTGGAAGTACGGTCTACTGGTTATGATGTGTAGTAAATACGATGTGGATGTATAATGTACAATAAGAAGGCCTACAGTAGACATCCCAAAATCGAAAATATCTGAAAACTGATATGCAATCGTTCCCCAAGACTTTTGGATGAAGGATCATCAGCCTTTATAAGCAATGTTAAAATTTTCTTATGATTTTAGTAGTTTAAGCTAATATCATCCAAACCCTAGACTCAACTATGACCACGTACCCAACAACTGTTAACCTTTGCACAGTTTTCTTGTTATGAAAAAACCTATACAATATTTAAAGTCTTAATATTTATACAGAAAGATGACCACAGTAGATAAAAAAAAAAAAAAAAAAAAACTTATTCCTGACATAACAGAATAGCCATCAAAAGAAAATGCAGTGCCCGTATCTAAAATTTCTGGATTAATATTCTACCAAAGTTAAGCATGCACAAGGTATTCACCTGCATCTCACTTCCTTACCTCAAGATCATATGGTGGACAAAGTTGTTGACAAAGTGAGGTTAATGTTGTTAGCCAGCAGCGATAGTCTGAGCAGGCTGGGTTGATTCGAACATAATGTTTGGAAAGACAGTGGCTTAATATGCTATCAGGAATACTCAATACACTGGCCACTTGTACGGCTTCATGATTTACACTGGGAACACTGCCTCCTGAAATGAAAATGAGAAGAAACAGTCATCTACATCCCATATATGAATGACATAGTCATGGAAATGATAATGAAACCAGATTATCCTTTTAAGCAAACTATATCACCATACCTCGAGGATAATTTGTATAAAAATATATACAGTAATGAATCATCAGAACCAGTTTTTGAGGAATGCTCTGAAAGCAAAACCTGGTCAATATACAAACTAACAGAGCCCATCATTAAACAACTTTGTTAAAAGCAGGAAATACTTCAAATACTGTAATTATTAAAGGTCAATTCCAAACGTCTTTCCACATGGATGACACTTAATTACTTTTTGTAGCCCCCTTTAAAAGCATGCAAGTAAAACATAAAAATCAGCAATCAGCCCGAGGCATAAAATTATCAGAAGTATGGTCCTCATCAAAGAAGTTCACTGGAAAGTACTGTATGCTTTGGTGTAGATTTAAAATTGGTTAACTATATATGCCATACATTAGTACAAGTACAGTATGAGAATTAAAATGAGACCAGCAAATTCTACCCAATTTGTAACCATTCTGAATGAGCTTTGCATTCCATAATTGATAACTTCATCAATTTTTATTAATATTTAGCTATCATGTGATGCAAAGGCAGGATTCAATAATACATTGCATTCTATTTAATTCAATATAATTATTATGCAATATGTTTATATTCAAGAAGTGGCACCCTCATTTGCATATGAATAATTAATTGAACTGTACATGAGTGTTCATGTGTGTGAATCCTCCACTCCCACCTACAGTACTGTAGTTTGCATTGCACTCTTGTGTTTCATTGAACAAATACTTATCTTTAAGTGTTCTTTCATTTTGTGGAAACACATGATTCAATTATTTATTTCAAGTAATTTATATAGTACAGGTACATTTACACTGAATACTTTGTTGAAGTGAAACATACAAAACAGTATTTTCACCGTGAGTACATTGTGTGTAAACACTAGCGTAGCTAGGGGGCGGCGGTCCGCCCCGGGTTGCACTTTTGGGTCTGCTCATCACCCATATCTGCAGCTACTGGAGACGTTAATCCATCCCTTTCTATCGGCGGCAAGTTAATCCTTGTCGTGTCTGACCTAACACCTGACCCACATCATCACGGCCAATTCATGAGCTACACCCTTGCTATGCGCCCCCCCCCCCCCCCCCCCCCCCCCCCCCCGCCACACACACAACCTGTAACCTGTTGAGGATTAAGGAAACTTATAAAGTTTAAGTATGTTTGGTGTGTATTTAAAGCATACTATATTTGAGTATGTGAAAGTACAGTAATATTATAATGGTACACAAACTATTTAATATATATATATATATATATATATATATATATATATATATATATATATATATATATATATATATATATATATATATATATATATATATATATATATAAGAGTGAGTCACTGTGCAATATGTATTTTTTGTGGGGGCACGGGGGGTGGGGGGCGGCAAACTCAAGGGCCGCCCCGGGCGGCAAACTCAACGGCCGCCCCGGGCGGCACACACTCTAGCTACGCCACTGTGTGTAAATCATTTGTTGGAAGTATACAAAGAGTGTGTGTGTGTGTGTGTGTGTGTGTGTGAGTAAAATCTTACCTTCATCAGTTGACTCTGATCTCATGTTGCCAACTTTGCTGTTGTTATCTTTTGAAAAACTGAAGCTTTCTTGTTTCTGTGTGTCCTCATCAACCAATTCAACAATATTTTCACATGTAGAGAATGTTTCTGGTCTTGGCTGTGCAGGCTTATCAATAATCTTTATTTTAATAGCATTTCCTTTTCCAACAGAATTTAGAATTAGTTCTAGCGGCAGGGTTGTGTCATTTATCCTTAAAAACTTTTTTTGTACATTAATATCAGAACCATATAATCCTAAATTATCCCTAGGGAGCAGAACATTGTGGACTGTTGGAAGCTTCCTTCGATCATCCCCCTCAGCAGAGACAATTAGTGTGTTATCATCTGGTCTGTTGACTTGTAGGTGTTGAACTGTTTCTAGGTGTGTCTTCCTATGAGCCTGTGAAAAAATTTTAAATACATTAATCTTCATTTAACAAAGTACAGTCCTGTGAAATATGGAACTCAGATTTGATAAATACATACAGCAAGGTATGAAATTAGACTTTCTAATACTAAAATACATTGAAGAGAATATCCCCGTACCATAGATAAATATGCAACTGTGGAAATGGTACACATATTTTGTAGAGAAATTTTACTACCAGCTACAGTATAGTTCAACAAGTCCTGTCCTGGGAGAAAGGATTATTTAAGCTGTCATTTGGAAAGCTGAACCCTACACTAGTAGACCCACATATGCAATTTCTGTCCAGGAGGAATGTGACAGCAACTGTTTTCAGGTTATAAATTGACTGCTGCAGATTTTGGTCATCCAGCCTGTAACTACTACAACTTCACAGAGGTCAGGTCTCTCCCAGGAGAGACATCTCTGACCCCTGGTGTTATGTATGGTTTATGGGCCCCTCAGACCTCAAATAATGTCAGTATTGATTTAGACTTAATATTTTCAAATACTACAGCATTGAAAAAAAATTAAAAAAATTAAAAATCCTTGTGACATTACTGAATCATGGCTATTGTTACAAAATAGTAGTATAACGCTTTAAAATGTCAACTGGGTATAGAATATTAGTTAACTATCTTAATCCTGTTGAAGCATTAAGAATGCAAAATACAGCAATCCACAAATTTGATCTTCCTATGTGGAATCAGTGAGAGAATTGACATGGTCAGAGCCATAATGGCAAGTTGATTTCTAGAATGGCAATTTCTGATTAATTTGAAACAGATAATGTGGATCTGTCAGGACGAGTACTGGATTTGAAAGCCCTTAAGTCAAGTGGATATAGCACTTGCCTCCTGTTCTAGAGGTCAGTAGTTTGATTCCCAGGCACTCCCAGTTCACCCAGCTAAATGAATACCTAAGTTTACAACTTGGGGAAGTGGATGTGATCAAGTGTATTACCAGCCATGCTGCCTCCTTGTGTACCAAGGTCTTAGTTAACAGTGTGTTGTACTCACAGTGTCCCACGGAACCCACTTTCACTTTTCAAGTCTCTGTAGCCATGAATAGTGACATCCATATCATCTGGTGTCCCTTTTCTTTGGAAATCAATGAAATATGATAATTAAGGTTAAAAAAAAGTTGCTACAACTTAATATTGCCTCTGTTCTCAGGGAGCAAAATAAAGTGGCTCTGTACTGTTGAGACAATCTGTCTATCAAGGGATATCCACAAAGCTTGTACAGTTATATCATCAGTGGAGGTCAAGGAACAAAGGTATATTTAATGCATGGTGGGTCCAGATAAATGGATGAGTCAGGAATCTGAAAGAATCAGGACTAAATTTCAAGAAATGAGTAATACAATAACTTGAAACACTATGTGCAGAAACAGAAGAAACAAACTCACCTCCAGTAATTTTGGCTTTGAAAAAATGGATGAGCAGAGTAGACATTTCCATTGTTGTGTACCAGAATGAGCTTTGAGGTGTTTGCGAAGATTATGTCTCATCTTAAAACTCTGGCCACAATCTGAGCACATATGTGGCCTTTCAGAGGAATGCCGCTTGCTGTGACGGTTCAGTTCACTCTTACATGTAAATGACTTTCCACATTCTTTACAAACAAATGGCTTTTCTCCTGAAAGTACACATAACAATGTGGTAGCAAAAGAATTAAGAGTATTTCTCACATGATGAAAGTATGAGTATAAACTGAAGTGTAGTTTAATAATTTAATAATCAAATTAATTAGTGTCATGATTTTTATGGACAAAATTCTTTGTACAAAATACAGAATTACAGTACAGTACATCACTTTACCAGACTACAGTATAACCTTGTATTCTCAAGCTCCATAGGGAATACACTTTTTCTAAAATATAAAAAATTCACCTAACTGCAAATTTTTTATTTATTTTCTGAAATACACCATAAAGAAATTTGACAGTGGTAGTAATGTGTTTTCATAAAGATGTATATGAAGGCTCTCCAGTTCCTTTATGGTCTTATGCAATATACCATCAGATTCAGGACCCTTTTGACTGAATTTTTTGCCTACAAACCACACACTGATTTCTGTGGTGATAAGATGCCAACGGAAGGCTATTCCTCAATTTCTTTAGCATGATCTCTAGCATGTATGTAATTATTGAATATTTATGCAGATGGACTGGATTTGTAGTCTTTATGCCTCTTCTGTGTTATTTATAGTAACAGCACTAGAATCACTGAAACACTTAAGGTAGTCGAGACGTTTCATTAGTTATGAATACCATCATTCCAACTTTAATTTTATCAGTGATGTGTTCGGCAGTAGAGTACTGATCACCAGAAATGAAGGAAGATCAAGGAAACGATAACTAGAAATCCCAAAGTCTATCTCAGCTTACATGATCATAATGCCAAGTGTGCACTTTTACAAAATTTCCCTTCCCAGGCTTTGAGGGAAAAAAAAGAGCTTGTCACAAGTAACTTCTAAATACAGCTCCTCCCCGACTTACGACCTACTCGACTTACGACCACCCGCACTTACGACCTGCCTCAGTCGTACCAAAATTTTGTCAAATTACGTATTTTCGAGTCCCAACGTCAGTGATTGCGCTGTGTACTGACAAAATTTTCGTTTGTAATTTACTTTAAAATGGCTGGCAAGCTTAAAAGTGAGAGCTTTGTGGTGCTGAGAAGAAAAAGAGACACCCATTTTAGATTTTCTATGTATTATTTAAGCATTTTCGACTTACGTGTGTGTGTGTGTGATTAAAAGTGACTTCATGACATTTACTGTGGTTGAGGAGATTCAAATTGTGAGATAAGATTCTTTTTTTTTCCCAATACCTCCAAAAATTTAGACTCCAAATACAGCACTTACATCAGACATTAATTAAACTATACAGGCCCCATCTAATGGAGTAAAAACAAGCTCGAATGTCACATCTTATGTCATAAACTATCCTTAAATGAAATCTAAGGTCAGAACATCTTTACTGGGTCAGAAAGAGCAAACCAATTGATGACAAGTATTCACATCTACACAACAATCAAATTACGTTGTCTCACCTGTGTGTTTCCGCATGTGCTTCCGCAGGTACTCATTTTGTTTAAAAGTCTTTGCACACACAGAGCAACTATACAAATGTTCTGGATGGGACTGGTGAGTTAAGAGATGTCGCAGGTGAACACTCAACTGACGACTCTCTAAGCCACATTCATCACACCTGGAATATTGGTGCGTACTGTAGTGTTATAACATAGGCATTAGGCACTCATTATATTATTATTTTTATACTAATAATTTTCCTCCTCAGTTTATGACCTTCAGAAGAGCAGTAATTGGCAAAGCAATGCACTGTGCTGTGATGGTATTGATGGCACAAGACATCATACAGAAGAACCTGGTTATTTAAAACGAATGGGTAAACTTACATACAGATACTGAATCAAAAGAATACCTGTGAGGTCTGTTGTTTGTGTGAATATTCATATGTTCTGAGAGGGCACATTGACTTGAGAGTCCCTTCCCACACTCCGAACACACAAAAGGCTTCTCACCTGAAAACACAATACAATATATGATAGTTCAGACTTATCTTTCATTAAATAATTGTATGTACAGTACTTGACTTTTGGTACTGTATTGGTAATTGCTTGTCATTTAAATGTTTATTAATTACTAGGAAGTAGAAAAAGATGTCCATCCTTACCACTGTGTTTAACTGCATGACGAAGAAGTGCCACTTTACTTCTATAACGAGCTTTACACTCTCCGCACTTGTATGGTTGAGACAAAAATAGCTTCTTGTCTGTTTCTGTCTGAATTACATCTTCTTTTATTTCCTCCTGTTCTCTTTGGTCTTCCCTAACCTCTTCCTCAACACTTACACTTTTTCTTTCTGCTTCATTAGCTGTTAAATAGTCATTCAGTGCACCTGGTGGACGTACAATTCTTCGTGGGCGTTCCATTTATTCCACTATACTGTACCTGAAATATAAATACATTACACTTGTAAGTATGAATGACAGAAAAACATTACCGTACATCAATAACTTCAAATTTGAACCTACTATTAAATAATGTACACTCAAACCTCACTAATTTGACTTTCACTTATTAGAAGTACCAGTTAATTTGTACATTTTTCACATGTGAGAAATACTCCAAAAATTTTGATCAGTCTTTGGTCAATTGTACGAATTATTCAAAGTTTGTATGAAATCTACCCACGTACACCAAGCGGTCAGTAGGTTGTAACACAGGTTCCCTTGTGTGGGCCTACACAATTCATATATTTTGATCATGCTGTTCATATACTGTACAGTACAGTACCTATTTGCTACCAATACAAATCTTACTAAAGTCGTTTTTTTTAACTCTTACTGTATACTGATACAGTCCTTTTTTTTTCTAGGAATGACTATATAATCTAATTAAATTTCAGCTTCACAATCATCCAGACTGCCAGGCTAAACTGTCAGTAATGTGAGGGATAAATAAAAATATTAATGTACTAATAAATATAAGAAAAAAGAAAAAATTCTGCATCAACATTAGACATTTGGTTAAATACACACATTTCACAATGAGCAGACGAGATCCCCAACACCACTCTCTGCCCCCCTCCCATGATCTTGATAATGATATTGAAACAGTTTATTTAGTCAGAGAGTGGATAATACTGTAATGATAATATTGAGATGGCTGAGTCAATTGACAGCAACCTAACCTAACCAGTCACAAGCAGATTAGTGATGTAAATATGATTTTTGTTGCTCGAGCCTAACTGGGGGGGGCTCCGCCTCCCTTGAACCGCCCGAGTCACTTACGAGGAGGGTGTAGCACGTGGATGGTCTGAATCACATTACAGTACCATGCTACATTATACATGTCCAAACTCTCCCCCCCCCCCCCCCAAAACGGATTTCCTCAATACAAGACAATATCTAAATACAATAGAAACAAAACTTATGGTGGAATAGTGAGGTGTTGTTTCCGAAATTATGGACGGACTAAATAGTAATGGGTGCTATTATAGCGTGCAGTATACAAAGATATGTTTAGTCTAACCTAACCTAACTTAGTAAAATTTTAGTTTTGGTCATCCTAATGCTTTCCTGGTGGTTTTTGATGTGTTTTGAATGAATTTGATCTAATCTAATTTAATTTAATGTAACCTAACCTAGCCACTGAACCCAAGAACTATATCTAACCTAAACTAAATGGTAAATTTACATTTTCAGCCCCATCACCTACAGTTGAACCATAAATTTTTGTTTTCCCACGGTATTTGGTCCGATTCATATGAATTTGACCTTCATTTCCATCGCAAATGAGTGGTTACTGAGATATCATCCTTCGCCCCACAAGTTTGCTCTAACAGAGTTGGGGTTGAAACTGCAAAAATACCCCCTAAATTCCTAAGATTCCCAAGAAGACCGAAACTAAAATAATACCCCTGACTTGACCTAACTTACCTGACTTAATCTAACCTAACCTGACTCCACCTAAATATCTCGTAGATTGCACGCTATAGTAGCACCAAGTAACATTGACCTCAGAGAGTTTCGCTCCCAGCTAGAAAGTTAAATAAGGTTAAGTAGGTTTCTTTGATTTTTAAGGTCAGGTTCTGGTAAATTTGTATTTTCATCCAATATGGCCCAACTTAAAAGCCAACCTAACCTAACCTAGAATCAATACCTTAATTAGTAGTGGAGGGTACAACTGACTCGACAGGCTCATAATGGCAACATATTGGTTGAAAATGGGTTAATATCCGTTTAATGGCTGCGGCAAGATTATCATATTTGGGATTATTAAAAAAATTACGAATATATTTCTTTCCTTCAGCAAATTTGCGTTAACGGAGATATGAGTAAAAATATTTTAAAAATAAACTAGGTCAGATATGTTCTTGACGTGCCCAGTCAGCCACTCTCAGGCAACATCTTTATTCTACGGTGTGTCGACCATGACGTTAGGTTAGGTTCGGTTTCAAGTTTCAACGGTGATTTGGAAGTTGAAATTGTTATGAGAATAGGGTTTTGTGGTGTATCTAAGCCAGGTTTGAGTAAAACACACCTAAATACACACACATACAGAAAAAACTATTCTCATAACAAACAGGAACCAGTCATTAAACGAATATTTACCTGAAAATGCAACAATAACCAGGTTCTATAGTAAATGTCGCCTCTTAAAATACTTACTTTAATGATAAGAACATCTGTGGAAAATATTAACAAAATCAAACAGCTGGTAGTAGTGCTGTTCTCAGACAATTCATAAAAAAACAAAAATTGTTGAGCCCTGGTATGGGAGTAATACCTACACACAGCCGGTTATGTCTTGTAAGTCCTAACTCCTCACCTTATCACAGTCTTTTATATTCCTTTTAGATTTTCTTAAATAAACATCATTTGTTGGGCTGTCGATCGCCGGTCGGTTACCTTATTGTCACCAGTTACGTTTTCTTTGAGTCAACATAATTATATGGCAAAGTATTGCGTTTATTTTCTATATACTTTATTTTACCCTGTTCGCCACTCGTTAGTTTACCAACCAATCAGGAGGTCGTTTAGTTCATTGTAACATAGCAAACATACTACTAGTCAACGGAAAACTTATCAAACAAGTGGAACATTTTACTTACCTCGGTAATAGTTCTTTCCTGCAACAACATAGACGAGATGAGACTGATGCATCAGCAGCCGTCCCTTTGGACGTCTGTGCTCGAGTATTTGACAATAACAGCCTAAAAGTCTAAACCAGAGATTCTGTTTATCAGGCTGTTTGCATATCTACCATCTTAATCGGCTCAGAGACGTGGATTACGCACCAAAGGCACACCATCTCATTATTCTTTGGTTTAATTTATCCTCTTCGTCACTGATCATCTCTCTCTTTTACAGGTACTTTAACGGACAATGTTCGGTGGATTTGGCATCCTGTGTACCGCCGGCAAGGCCGTGGGCTCGTAACACGTCTTGCCCGCGGTGTCCACCATTTCTCTGTGGATTTCGGTCACACGAGAATAACCCGTTATAGTACATCCTTCTTTCCTCACACAGCCAAACTGTGGAATGCTCTGCTTTCTTCTGTGTTTCCAAACTTATACAATGTCTCACTTTAAAAGGCTGGTTTTGTTCTTTTTTTTCGCCCCCCCCCCCGTTGTGGGTCGCTTGACCTGTGCCCGGGTGGGCTAATTCCCGTAAAAAACATAACAATAATAACCTTGAATGGAATCCTAGCTTAAAAAAGTAATTGGGTCAAGAGCTGCAAGACACATTGCCTTCAGGTAATCACGGCTAACGCATATATGCGTGGAAAATGGCCGTGAAGCGACGATGATGGTGATACGATTATCTCATGCCTACCCTCAGTGACACCAATTAACCTCAAGTCATCGAAAGATCCAAGGGATAATTGGTCTGTATGTCGATGCCACAAATTTTGTGGAAAATACACAGAAATGTCAAATAAACCCACACGGAATAACTTTCCCTTTAATGAGTATCATTACAAAGAAATATAAACACACTTGAAGTCAGTTTTCCATTACTATATTAACATCATCATCCTACAAACTAACATCTCTAACACTGAAAAAAAAAATGTACACATCTCAAGTACTGTATATTATTCAGTAAAGGTAGAACTTCTAGTAAGAAAATCAAGAAAAACAATAACATGTTATGCTTAAAGAGCACTGAAAAGTACCGGTAAAAATTTCATCCGCTAATTATCTGAACACCTATAAATGAATAAGATTTTATCAACAAAAACTCCTTACATTGAACATGAATCGGTATCATTTTATACAGTACTGTACATTAATATAATAATAATGATAACCAAAAAAATAGTACTAACTGGAGTTGGTCTACCAGGTTATTTACACTTTAGCGTCTATTGACCCAACTTAACTTAATCTATCTTGACCAAATCAAACTTAACCTAACATGGGATATACCATAAAAATTACATTTTGTGGAAGCTACTCATCCGTCTGTAAAATACTATAAAATTAGTGATCAGTGGAAGCTGTATACTGTAGTTACATAAACCTAACACAGAACAGGTAGAGGCTTTTGTAAAGTACAATAAAGCTAGAAGTCTGGATTTCTGTAAGACAACAAAACTAGTGTAGTAATCTGTGTAAGCTTCTGTAAAGCGACATAAAATTGGTGCACTATTCAATGAAAGCTAATACAAAGTAACATAAAGCTATACTCTGTTTACTCCAAGCTTTCACTTGGGCCAAATCAAAGGAAGCTCGTTATTAGTTGGGTCCTGCACGGAGGTACTGATTGAGCAAACGCTGCTGGTCGTTATTATCCTTCATTTTCACTAAAAGACTGCTACTTTATCAATGTTTTTAACATGCTACTTTTTACTTGTTTTCTCTTGTTCACCAAACTCACCAGGAAAGTTAACCAAAACGCCCCATGGTACTAGGGAACGAAGAAACTTATCTGACGGTTGAGGTGCTTCACTTTCACAATTCCGCCAAAGATGTAGCTTCACTTTAATAGCATTGTCCTCGTTATATCGGCCTTTCAATTCAGTGGAAAGATTTTCCATTAGAGATAAGAATTCTGGGATATCATATGGATCAATATTCTTTGGAATGTCAATACTCATGCTCTTAAGTTCCACTGGACAGGATCCTAGAAGTTTGAGTGCAGGGGCAACAGTTTCCTGGTTCAACACCCAATGAAATTTGGGTAAAGTTTCTGCAATGAAAGTGCGTACAACTTCATGGTCTTGACTCTCAACACAGAGGTTCCACCAATAGCTGTAACTCTCCTTTTTAAAATTGGAAGTATGAATGATATTCAATATTTGTTGCAAAGTCAAGTTCATCACATTTTGTGACCTCAAGTGCCCAATAAGGAACAGAAGCAAGTAAGGGTACTCTTTCCAATCATTAATTTCAATCTGCAAATCTTGGATTCTGCTTTTCCCAGTTACAATACAACTGCACAAGTATTTAGCAGCATAATGTGATTGTTGTGGCCTATTCATAAACGAAAAACACCTCTTTGTAGGACATGCGAAGTGATTGAATGTGCAAGTTAGAAAAGGAAGCACAATTTCAACACAATCAACATTTATAGTTCGTGAGAAACTTTTAATTTCACTCTCCATTGTTTCATCAAGAGTGTGCCTTTTCGTTTTAAGCAGTTTCCAGGCAAACCTTCCGAGCAAATATGGCAATTCAGTTGTCAACTTTCCTAAAACATCTGGATCGTGCAAGCCCATGCTAAGACCCAACTGCTTCATGCCTAATTCATACAAAGCATCATGTAGTGCTGTGCCAGTCATAGCCTCCATTCCGTGTGATATCCAGTGAGCTATGTAAAGAGCAGCAGCAAGTGGAAATCTAAGGTGATCTAAAATTTTTCTCCCTGCACCCCGATGGTGGTACTCTAGAAAATCGTTCAATTTCTTTTCTCGTTCCCCTGTATTTCCCATCCAATGTTCAAATATCGCTTTGGCAATATTAGTTTGTGCTGGATCATCAAGCTCTGCGATATCAACAGTCAGGAAATTAACAGGTTGATTGCGCAAGCGAGCTGTGGTGTCTGCAAGGCAATCAGGTCGAGTAGTCAAGAGAATACGTTTGTTGCTGAACTTTTCCAAAATCTCTTCCACAATAGTCCAAGTTTCTTTTGTACCTTCATCATAACCATCAATGATAAAGAGTACATCCAACCTTTTCATGAATTGAAAGATTCCTTCTATTTCGAATTCCTCACATGTTTTTTTCAGCATCTTTTCCCTCATGAAGTTTTTAAGAAGTATGGATCCAACTTTACTATGTTCAATGAGGAACACTAAATCAAAATTTTCAATGTGGTCATTTTTTTGAGTGCCTTTACACCAGTCCTCCATAAGATGATAACAAAGAGATGTTTTTCCCAAGCCATGCCGGCCGTTGAGTAATAAAACTGAGGGTATGGCCTCCTCCTGACCTATTCTAGTTGTTGTTGTCAGCAACTGTTTTACATCCATTTTTATTCCAGTGTCTCTAATTTTCAGAGGTGTGTAAATTGATTCTACAACCATTGGGGCCATCGACCCCTTTTCATATCTCTGGTGCCACATGTTATCCAGCCAAGTGAATGGGTTAGCCACTTTAAGGCGTTGAAAGTATTCTTTTAGTTCTCTCTGAGCCTTGATTAACTTAAAAACATCTTTATTTTCTAAAAAAATATTTTCGTTTGAATTCACAACTTGCTTGAAAGAGGCTTCATCCTTAGAAATTACTTTCGCCTTATCAAAAATAATATCAAGACTCTCTTTAAAATCTATTTTGAATTGCTGCCCAACCTCATAATAGATAGAACTAACTATCTTCAAAAAGCGTTCCACCTCAGAAGCAAGTTCAAAGTAAGATAACCCATACTTAAGGCAAATCTTGTACTTGTAATCCTTAACTAATTTTATCTGATTACGACAACCTGGAGTCAGCCAGTCAAAACCATTACCACAAAGTTCAACTATAACTTTGAAGGCAAAATTTACCTCAATCCTTCTTTGTTGTGTTATATCACAAGTTAGCAAATGTCTGTCATTTCCAAACTTTGCACTGATCCTTTGGTCTTTCCAATGCTTTTGTGAAACACAATACTCAAAGAGAGGCATAGTTCCTCGTCTAGATTTTATGTAATTTTGTGAATAGAGAACTTTAACGACATCAGCGAGGACTACTTCTCCAGCCTGGGACACAAAATTGTACAATATACTGAAAACATCGTCTGGTGTGTTGTCGCCAGATTGTACCGACTCATCCCCTGCTTTCAACAACTTGGGTGTCTTAATGGACGGATCAGATTCTTCGCTACTCGTGCTATGCCTTTTTCTTACAGCCTCCATTTTGGCAGGTCCTGGAAAGAAATGGAATTTTACTTAATTTAGTTGTATTTTTATTGTTAATAGGCACATTCTGCATATCTTGTGCAACACCCACACATACACACGAGGTGTGACTACAGGTATAATGTATTTTTTTTTTTTGCAAACACAACTGAACTTACACATCCAAATGAGTGTTCTCCTTCAATGTAGTCACTTTGAGGGGCTATACACTTATTCCAACGTTGCTGACATTGCTCAAAGCATTTTGGGAACTCCTCTTTTGAAGCTGCATTACATTCTCTTAAATATCCTCAATGGTGACAAATCCTCTTCCTCTGAAGGGAGATTTGATTCTTGGAAACAACCTAAAAACATTCGGAGCCAAGTATGGTGATTATGGTGAGTGACCAAGCTGGGTAATACCGTTTTTGGTACAGAAAAAAGTTACACAGAACGCACAATGTGAGCCGAGGTAAAGTCAATCATTAGGCTAAAACTCTTCAGAATTTCTACGTAATAAGTAAGTTTCTTTGACCTTGTGGGATGAATTGTCTCCAAAAATCAAATCCCCTTAAGAGGAAGATTTGCCCCAACTGAAGAGCGGAAATCTAGACTTTTTAACAGTTTTCAAGACTTGATACAACAAATGCGATCAAGCAGGCCGAAGAGAATAAAAAAAAACTAATTAAGAAAAAACAAAATTTGAGGAAGGATTGAAGAGATAGTTTAGATGTTTTAGAAAGCACTCATCCTAAATCTGGGTAGACTTACGAAACTAACTTTAGTGATCTGTAAAAACATGAAAACATTAAAGCGATATTTGGGTAGAAAATGATAAGGCAAATGCTGAATGTAAAGGCTGTGTTGCCTACTTGTACACAGAAAAAATACAGTAACCAAGACAGACAGAATTAAAAATTATATGACTCGCTCCAAATCTTACTTCAATATAGCCAAACAAAAGCTATTTGAAACATAATGCTGTACAGTCAATACACACAAAGATACTTATATAGATATGCAGTATTTTAATACGTTATATAACACGTTTGTGTAATGTTTTCTAGGAGTAACAAAAGTTGAGCTGAAAAGTGAATTCACACCAATACAAAATTGTCGGTAACGTGTTAGCAACTGTGTTATCAACAATAGTGTAAAAATCCCACGATTGTTTTCAACATTGGCGCTGGGAACATTGTCGCCAACAGAAAATTGTCACGTAAGCTAACTGGTGTGGACTATTTGATGATTAACCTTTCTTTCTAACAATGTTCGCATATTTTATCCAACATGTTGACAACCATGTTACCAACAGTGTTGCGTTTGAGTAGATCCAACTTAAGAAAAACAAAATATATAATTCAACAAGAGAAATGGAAAAACGCGGGGGAGGTGGCAAGATGTGGGACTTGGTTTTAAAAGAAGCCCCGATAATAATATGTATAATAATTTTGTTCTGTTCTGGGGTTTGACATAATGTTCTGTAGTTTTAAACTTAACCCAAGAGGATATTTAGTATATGTACAATATTTTACAATTATCTTAGTTTACTGAAAGTCAAATTTATATAGATGATACTAGAAACTAAAAAAGGTGGGTGTTACCTGCTAGTGTTATTACATTTTTTTTAGTGACGTAGTGATTATCATCATCTATGCGATCACTGGTAAATATACAGAACACAATTGATAATATATATGCAGCAATTACTGTGAAGAATCATTATGCCGAATACTTGGAGCAGGCACAGAAGAAACTGAGATAAACATGTAGTCTTTACCTCACTCCTAGGCAACAATCGCCACATTGCCTAATTAAGATCTGAGCTTCCAAATCAATGAGTACAAAACTCACCGGACAGTGATACGTGGGCAGGGTTATCTTATCATGCCACTGTGCACTTTTTCTTTATGTAGCGATTGCATATGAGATGAAATCCTGCAAAAATAAGAGGAGAGTTTAACGTAGGTGCAATAAGTGCTACGCACCGATGGGCCCCAACTAATGCAAAAGATCATCGAAATGGGTTGATAATATACGTACCGGTAAGTGTGATGTGCCCTATGTTTGAGAGAATGAAAACTAAACCTGCTGTCCGTATGTAGGTACAGACGTACAGTACATATGCACTCAACTATTGATTTTGCACAGAAATATATCATGAACCACTGTAAAAAAAATCTGAATAGACAACTAAATACCAGACATGACTACCCAGAGCAGAGATACAAAGCCTTGGGAGATTGGTAAAAACAGCCTAAGACCGTTTACAGTGGAGGACTGTGGTCGCCGACCCTCAGATATGAGGACGGTACTCTGATCAAATGATTGAGTGTGTGTCCGGGCCAAGCACGAACATATTGGCCAGGGACCGCGCGTTACCTATGCACATTATACGTTTCCTTGACGCATTGGTGTTATTAGGATGATTTAATTTAAACTGCAACTGCATTAGATAAAAACAAATCAGTTTGTGCACGGTTGAATGCATAGCTAAAATAAGTAAGTCCCGTAAATACGTTGGGATTGTAGATATCAAGATATCGGATAAATTTCAACCACCATTAAACATTATAAATTTCGTTGTTTTACGTAATTTTGATAACAAATGTCGTCCCTCTGCTTGAAACGTGTTTAACAGTTACAAAATGTACTAATGTATGCATTTTTGTTATATTCTAAAGAGTATTCCTTTTGTGTAATGTCTATTTTAAATTCACCTGCCACAGACGTGCAGTATTCTGTGTCTGTCCTCCGCTGACTGATGTTCCAATAATTCATTATTAGCTACTACCAAGTACTGGACTGAAAACTCCTAAATATAGTTTTACTAGGTAAGTGGATTTTCATAAGCGTTAATTATATAAAGTACATTCTGGAATTCATTCAAATTAATATTTGAAAATAATTACAAGTAAAGGTAATATTGAAAATACAAATTTTCATATAGATGAAATCGAAATAACAAACTTGCACCTTGAGAAACACGTATTGGTACAACGAATCATAGTGGTCACATTATTAGATTTCATATTCTATTAATGTTTATCAACCAGAGGATAAAGAATATTTAGTTCGTAAGTTACCTGTGGCCAAATCCAGTCCTTAATTCAAACATGGAGATAATTATCCTCATTTTAATAAAGATATAATACAGATGTAATATACAGTACTTCTGTAGATCCTACGCATGCATATAAAAATGTTCGGGAGTTAGGTTTACTGTCCGTCATATAAGGTTCGTGATGCACTTACGTTTTCAGGTGACAAAGACCCTACATAAAAAAATATTGTCTAAAGCAATATACACAATAATATTTTATGAAAACAAAACACTACTTTTATTCCTAAAATATTGAAGCTTTCTCAAAGGAACTTTGGTGTACATTTTTTTTATCTACTAAAATTATATGTTAATATATGTTCAATTGTTCATTCATAATGATGAGCTTGAAACCCACCAATTCACCATATTTAACTTGTTCCCGACATTAAGCAATGGGCTGGGACAGATTCTAATTAATGTATAACATACGATAGAGCACTGGTAAATTTACAGGACCCCACAGATCAACTTTCAAGTTCCATATGAACATTCAACGCCAGTATGAGCTGCAACGCATATACGAGTGCTTGGCAAGTCTGGTCTTGAAAGAGCCCATACTTGGCGCCGTCACAACACTCTGGTCCATTTTTAAGTGAGAACACACTTGCACAATTATGACATTTGTTGCCGAGATTTTGCTAGGACCGTTCAAAAGTTATATGTACAACATGGATACGGTGAATTAATCCAACCAAGGGGAGGACAATCTGCAGTCTAATACATCAGGTTCAGGGCCGGTTTTAAGCCTATTTAACCAATTTAATCAAATTGGGCCCCGCGCCGCAAGGGGGCCCCGCACACACGTGTGTTAGTTTTAAACTGTATACGATATTGGTAAAAAAGCTAACGTTAGACACAAAATCATTGTTATTGTCATCAAAATAATAGATCCCAGTCACGTGCGAGAATTTTCTGTTTTGTCAAAAGTCCAAGGGAATTAACTCTGGTGTTGGTCCACACGCCCTGACTTTCATAATAATTTACAGGAGCGGGAAGGGTGCGAGCCAATCAGAACACAGTTTTCACTCTCTCCCAACGCTTGGACGGTGTAAGTGTGTCGGGTCTGTATTTTTGGCTGTTTTCAGGGGGGAATACGAGTGATAACGTTGTGCTGTGTATATCAGCATGTCCTGTAATAACCAGTGAATCAGTGATCATCGTCAGACAGTGACAAAACTCCGGTCGTTGCCATAGACATGATTTGAGATGAGTTTTGCAGTGTTGACCTTGAAAATAAAAAAGCCAGAAAAGTGTGTTTCTAAAAGGTCCGTGCATAAACAGTTTGTCTGTAATTGTCTTAACTTGTAATAAAAAATCAAAACTTTTATACTGTTTTTAAACTTTTAGTATATCAAGTAATTAATGCTTTTTGGCTAAGGCGGGCATACTACACGAAATATAAAACATCAATCTTCGACTTTGTAGAGTAGAGGGCCCCACTATCAATTTTCTAATTGGGCCCCGCAATTCCTAGCACCGGCCCTGATCAGGTTCAACTAATACTGTTACCCGAACGGATGAAGAAGAGCTGCAGATTCGTTCGATGACATTCTCTTCATTAAATTTTAAATCTACAGGTAAGCCAAGCCAAAAGTTGACAACAAATACCTACAATATAACAGTACGGTATATACTCTCCTCAGGTTTCCGATTTGCCCCACAAAGGGACTTTGGCAACCCTAGGCTCGTAAGTTTAGTTCTCGTCAGTACATTCATCGGGGTCATTGCAGTAGGACGCTCACTTCTCTGTCCGACTGCTTTTACACCCCCTTTTAATTATTAGCGCCAATTTTCTTTTGTCCCGCTCCGCCTTAAATAGATTCTTAAGTAAAACTGGTTTTCGATACAATTTGTACGCATCTCCACTGTACGACACGTTTGCCCACTAGTATTGCTGCCAGACCACGATGAACAGTTATAGATTTTCACAACGTCGTTACAACCTTTCTTTCCATTCTAGATCTTTTTTGTCGTAAATCAATAATCCCCATGTCGCAAATTGGAGTAAATTAGGACATCGTTCGTACGTGAACAAAGTGTTGGTAACTTTAACATCATGTGCCAGGAAGAGCGAGTGAGAGGACCCTGGAACACACCTCTACTAGATACTGAACTTCATACACCTACTAGCCAAAGTAAGTTTATATACTGATTCTGACTGAACATGGTACACAGTTACCCTGCATTTAGATATGTTCCTCCTAGAATAATATATTTGCTGTTGTTCATAAAAGAAAGACAGATTAAAACCTCGTCAGTTTATTAATTATTTCATTGTTCTGTGTTTTCAGGTAAGTAACTAAGACGATTACTGGTTCACACTGAAAGTTCATATAAAAATGTAATATCTTTTGGATGCTTGTTATTTGTTTCTTTTGTCGTGTGACACAAAACAACACATCTGCATACTATACAGCAGTAACGCGCCTACTACCATTATGCCTGGCGGACTCTCGCCCCTCAAGGGGACGCAGCTCAAGGTTAAAGAAGCCACAAGTCCAGAAAATAACTTTTTTTTTTTTTATCCTCTTCACCACTGATCGGCTCGTTAGCCGCTTGGGTTAACACTGTACTGTGCTGTACTGTACTACGAAAGAACTATAAAGTCATTCTTCGGGTGGTGGACGAATGGAACAAGCTTAGCAACTTTGTAGTAAGTGCTGGAACGCTGGAGTTTCAAAAGGAGGCTAGATAGATTCATGGATGACAGAGTGTGGTAGTAACTCTCGACAGGAGCTGCCATGCACAGGCCAACCGGCCTAGCAGACTCCTTATTTTCTTATGTTCTTATATCAAAAGAGGGGTCCAAGAAGGTTTGGGTGGGGGAACATGGTGAGCAAAGCGAGCCCATCCAGCTGGGGTGTTTGTAAGCCCCCTTATTTTTTTTTTTTTTAATCTGACCAATTTCATGGGCATTTTGAGGCCATATTGCAGCCATGTGCAAATGATATTAGGAGATATTCTGAAGTCAATAATTACTTGTTTACTCTACAAAAGCGCCTGAGTACAATACTGTATTAAAGAAAAATTATTGGAATTTTCTGATGAAAAGGGGGTCCGGACTCCCCCCTCCCTCTCCTGGATCCGTCCTTGTTTTCTCCTCTACATTTGGAGAAACATACAAGAAAAAAAGGGACAAAGTTTCAGAGCGCCTGAGAGCCTGCCCAGGAAAAAAGTTACCCACTACCAACACCATGATCGCCCCCAACCCAGACTTAGGGGATAACGTATGATGGTGAGGTGTGAAGCCTGATTTTTGTCTTTTATTATCATTAGGTATATTGCTTCCAGCTACTCTTATGGCGTCCGTGATTTGAGCTGGACCAGCCATATAGATACACCCCTGTCATTTGACACCACTTCACAATGGTCTTTCTTACTCAGCATTCAGGTATTTTCCTGCAGGTGTTCACAGTAGCCTCAAGCCTACGATGTCAGTAGGTCTCGTGTTACCAGCTGGACCCAAGAGACACGGGGGGGGGGGGGGGGGGGACCCACAACAGATGAATTGAACAATTGTAAGGCTGGAGGTGATCAGTGTGTAGTGAGAACTTACATACACATACATACTGTACATACATACACACATGCGTTCGTTTAAATGTGTATTTAAGTAGACAAGTACACGCATTCACACGCTTAAAAGTCATCGTTTGCCCTCGTATGTAGTCTTGAATTCTGAAGGGACCACCTGAAGATTAGGCACCAGTTTATTTCACGCGATGATTAAACTTCCTATCCTAACCCAAACTAACCCCTCCGGGTAGCGTTAGGGAGTTTAATCATTTCGTGAAGTAAGCTGGGGCACCTAATCTTCAGGTAATCCAGTGAAATTTACTCGTATAAAAAAGTTGTGGTCAAAACCAAGTACTCATGTTAAAATATATGATAAATTTAGATGATGTAGACGGGGTACTGACACACCTTTATGGGTCACACACACTCGCCAGGTCATGTGGTTTAACCAGGGTGACCGTGAGGTGTGGGGTAAGGTTCCCCGGGGAGCACAGTCATCCACCACATTCAACTACCTCACTATCTTTCCAATCCCGCTGCTTTGATGGACCAGCGGAAGATGGCTGGAAAACAAGGAGCCCAAGCAGTTCTCACCACATACTGTACAAATACAAGATTATGACTCATTTGGACAGGTGGGAGTGTGGTAGCAAGGTAAACACAAAGGGACTTCTTCAATCTCCTGAAGAAGTCAGCCAAGTCTTGAGAAATGGGGGGTTCAATAAAAAAAAACCCTGAAACCGCCACTGAAGACTGAAGTTGATTGTCACTTACGTCACAGCATACAAATTGAGTTCTGGGTCATATTTAGGTGATTGTAATACATGGCCAGGATTGCCAGGTTGGCCAAATAATTCAACAAATTTCACAAAACAATACAACGTATTTTACACTTGCTCAGAGCTGGTCTGTTTTAAGAAAATATTTAGTACTTTGGCCTTTTTATTTGAGGGATGCTCTTTTTTTCTCTTGACCCCACCCTCTTAATGAAATGCCTAGATCCGCCTTTGTACTGAGGTATGCGAGTCCTGTTTATTTATTTACTTGATTTAACTTATCACAATGATCAAAGAACTTAAGTGTGCTGTCAACATTCACATCCGGATCGTTTTTACATTTGGTGTAAGTTAATGATGTTTCTTTCAATTCTTTGTCAAGTTACTATTGGAATAACAAAGGTTACCTTAAACCTCAACCTCTTTTAGGGACCCATAAACCTACCTATGCCTTATGAGATGGTAAAAAATCTGAGAGAGAGAGAGAGAGAGTCATTAATAAACAGTTAACATATGCTTTTAGCAAAGCATTTGACAGAGTACCGCATCAGAGGCTTCTGAGAAAAATTAAGGCTCTTGGTATCGAGGGGAAAGTTTTAAATTGGATAAAATCATGGCTCACCGATAGAACGCAGAGGGTCAGCGTAGATGGTGTTAAATCTGAGTGGGGCCGTGTAACCAGTGGGGTTCCCCAGGCCCACTCTTGTTCATAATCTACATAACGATCTAGATACTGGGATCAGCAGTGACATAAGCAAGTTTGCGGATGACACCAAAATAGGGCGGCAAATTAATTCAGGGCAGGATGCAAATGCATTACAGGAGGATCTAAATAAACTGCAGGGGTGGTCTGAAAAATGGCAAATGAAATTCAACACCAGCAAGTGCAGCGTACTTAATATTGGAAGAACAAATACTTATAATGTATACAGCCTTAACAACATCAACCTAGAGAAGTCGACTTGTGAAAGAGACCTAGGGGTACTTGTAAGCCCGGACCTACGGCCTAGAAAACAGTGCGTTAATGTTCGAAATAAGGCAAACAGAGTATTGGGTTTTATATCTAGAAGTGTAAGTAACAAGAGAGCAGAGGTCTTATTGCAACTATATCTTGCGCTAGTCAGGCCGCACCTCGATTATGCGGTTCAGTTCTGGTGCCCCTATTATAGAATGGATATAAATTCACTAGTCGGTGCAGCGAAGAATGACAAAAATGATTCCGGGACTTAGAAACCTTCCATATCAGGATAGGTTAAAGAAACTTAACTTGCATTCCCTAGAAAGACGAAGAGTGCGGGGAGATACGATAGAAGTATTTAAGTGGGTGAAAGGAATCAATAAAGGGGATATAGATAAAGTTCTTATAATATACGAGCAGGATAGGACTCGGAGCACGGATTCAAGTTGGATAAGTTTAGGTTTAGGAGGGAGATAGGAAGAAACTGGTTCACAAATAGGGTGGTGGACGAGTGGAACAAGCTTAGCAACTTTGTAGTAAGTGCGGGAACTCTGGAAAGTTTCAAAAGGAGGCTAGATAGATTCATGGATGATAGAGAGTGGTAGTAACTCTCGACAGGAGCTGCCATGCACAGGCCAACCGGCCGATTGCAGACTCCTTATTTTCTTATGTTCTTACAGGGAGACGATGCTTTGGGTGGCTTCCCTTGCGGTATGTGGTAGCGTTGCTGGGTATGTTGGGATGTATGATGGACTACCTGGTAAGGATTGGTCTGAGTGTAGCTATTGTAGCCATGGTCAACAACACCCAGCCCATCAACAACACCCAGCCCATCAACAACACCCATGTCCCTATGGAGGGCGCCTGTCCCGCTGCCAGCAATGCCTCGCACGATGATGATAACCAAACGGTGAGTCAAGCAAAAAAAAAAATAGACAGAGTTGTCATATATTCATTACATACACTACTATACTCATGACCAAGTTATGTTATGACACTACCTTCTCTGTCAACAGGGTGATGAGGACTTTGAGTGGAGCCTAGAGGAGCAGGGCATCATCCTTGGCACCTTCTTTTGGGGTTACTTTTTCACTAAAACCATAGGTGTGAGAAACAGGAATACCAGTACAATATTTAGGGAAGTTTTAATAATGAGTTTGAAATGTGTATGTGTACATTTAACTTAACCTTATTTTACAAGCCTGAATGTCTTGTGCTGTCCTGTCATTTTCTACAAGGCAAAATCAGTCGCAAACCAGTAAACTGATTTGTTTCAGGTTATAAGTTAACGTTGTGCAGTATTGTATGTTATTCTCCATCAACCTATTAATACTGTATAGTACAGTATGTGGATTGACACCCAGGGAGTAATTTTCTTTGTTACAGTAACATATATGGGGATCACAGGAAGTGACAAAGTTGGACATCCGACCTCCCTCTTTAATTTTTTTTAAGTGTTTTTTGAAGTGTCATTATAACAAGCAGCTATAACACCTGTAAATTTTATGGATCCAGATGAATGGAAGCTGTATCCAAACTCAATAAGGCCAGGCATATTCCCAACATAATCGTCCCACCTCTTTAAACCAAAGCTTTGCCTGCCCTCTGTCACTTAAATTTCAATTACAGTACAGTACTAGCACTGTCATGGGCATGTGACACCTTTACACCTTACAACTTGTTAAAAAACAAAATTTTGTGAAAAAAAACAGTGTTTAATTCTAATATACTGTAAAGATATTGATGTTTAGTGCAAGTTCTCCTAAAAATGATGTTAAAAGTAAAAACAACTCACTGCAGAGAGCTGCTCTTATAACTGAAACTATCTCCAGGTGGCTTGGACAGCTTCCTTCACTCCCTTTGCTGGGTGGAGAAAAATCAGCTGAAACATTGATGATTGTGGCCTGGAACACAACATGACCAGTGCATTGAACAGATGAACAGTATTGCGGGTATACATGGCTTGTCAGTTTTTTGCTGCAAATGGCAACTTTTGTTTAAGGACTATGATTACAATGGGGACTAATTGTTCTGACTAGCTTTCCAGTACAGTACAGTATGGGTACTCGTATCAGGGGTCTAACCTTGAAGGCATGTTACTCTCAATACATGAGCTGCTTGGGTATGAGCTTGTTTCATGATTAACCTTCTATTTTTGTTTCAATTTAGGAGATAATTATCTTTATTTTGCAATTTATTGAGAATTATCTCTATTGCAAGTGGCTACATCAGAGAAATCCTTGGTATCTTTGAGGGTCACGAACACAATAAGTGTATACAGGCCTTCATCAGTTTTTAAAGATTACCCTGGTATATACTACTGTATGTTGAGAATTATGATACATGTACTGTTATCTACAGGTGGCCGCATCAGTGAGATCATTGGTGGCCGGGAGACAATGGCAATAAGCCTTGGGGTATCAGGACTGTTGTCAATGTTGTGTCCATATGCTGCCCATATCCATCCAATGGCGCTGGCAAGTATACGGTTCATCATAGGTCTGGTGCAGGGTCCTGCCTTCCCTGCTCTCTACAGCGTGCTGGCTAGCTGGGCTCCTCCTGATGAGCTGGCCACTACTGTTACTATTGCTTACTCAGGTTCGTTCATTCCATTTTTCATATTAGTGATGCCAAGAATTAAGCATCTCATAGAGTACAGTACTGTCTTCATTTCTGTCATATGGTAAGCTTGACTATAGATACGCTAATAATAATGCTCATAGGGAAATGTTAGTTAAAGAGGCTGTAAAAGCAATTTAGTACTTAGAAGTTGTCAAAGTGCATTTGGCAGTTTGTGGCATCTCTGGGAGTAAAGCAGATGGCATTGCATCATTTCACATGTTACATTGTGATCAGGGCAATCTTATCTACATCTAGATGTAGCAAAGTCCTTCTTACTCAGAAGGATGCCGTCCCATTACTTATTGGGACATGCCATGTAGAATAAAAACAAAAACAATCCTTGCTACATGTGAAATGTGCTAAAAATATTTGTATGGCCAAAACAAGTGTGCTCCTCTGCTCTTTGCCACCTAACCTGCCTTCACCAGGATTGTCTATGGGCAGCCTGGTGGCATTGGGAGCCTCCGAGTGGGTAGTTCATCAGCTAGGATGGCAGTGGGTGTTCTGGGGAGGTGGTATCTTAGCAGTAATATGGACACCTCTTTGGCTGTACTTCGTCCGTAACTCCCCCATCCACCACCCGCTGATTTCCACTGAGGAGGAAGAACTACTTGCAGTCAACTTCTCCATCAAACCCAGAGTAAGCTTTGTGCTCCTTCTGCTCAAATTAGTGGCATACACATATAACTTAGATTAATTTGTAATATGTGGTAAAATCACATAATCAGTGTTTAATTTGTAAAATAAGAAGTGGTGAAACTCTAGTGAGCCAGAGACAGATGCTGCGAAGCAGATGACCAAGCCTATGGAACTAGTAAGGCACTTAGTATTGCCAAGGCCTGGAAGAGTACAAAGTGAAGAAATTATTTATATACACAGTAGCGATAGCAAAGTCTGTTGAATTGTGATTATATTTACAAATTACTCATTCAAATAAAGGTGCTGGAATGCCATTCCAGTGCATTCTGGCACAAATTAAGCATTGCATATAATGGTTTAGACTCTAGAACAAAGAACATGTAAAGTCCTGGATAAAGTTTGACTTGAAGTAAGTTCAGGTTACAGTAGTTTGTGATATTTCTTCTCTGGACAACTAATAGCTTGTTTGTAAATTTTGGCTGCAGGATGAATATTCAGTTATTTTCATAATGTGAGGGTCTTATAACAAAGTCAATGACCTAAGTTAGTTTACCTGAAAGTTGTTTCTTATAATGTGCTCTGCTGAATACAGTAATGACTTCAATATATTTATCATACTGAAAATTAGAACTTTAATCATTATCCAAATATGATGCTAATGATATGTGCCATTACTCAGTACAGGGGGTCCCCAGGTTACGAACGGGTACTGTTCCTGAGGACGTTTTTAAGTCGAAAATGTACGTAAGTTGAAACACATGCTATGTGCATACCATACTTACAGAACAATGTTTAAAATCCTATTCCCTTTTACATCATAGCCTAAGTCCATATATACATCTAAAATCATTTAATTTAAGAGAAAAGAAAAAACAGAATGACAAAATACAGTTAATAAAAGTAAAAAATAAGTCCACAAATGAAATACTGTACTGTAAATTTAAAGTTTAACCTTGTTCATATTGGTGGGCTTTTGTAAGTCGGGGACCCCTGTACTGTACTTGAGAAGGATGCCATATAAGCATGTTTTCCTACATAGCCGTGCAGTACCTCTTTTACCTACTGTACAGTATTGTAGTTATTTTTGTTTTCTTTGCTTTTTAGTTCAGGAACAAGTTTCAGGCTTTGTGAAGATGAAATATCAAATTGTATTTGTATATTCTAGTCGATAAGTACTTTACTATACTGTATTACAAAGATAAATTATATGGTTCTTTGAGAGGTTTCTTAGGTGCTTTCATAGCATTTAAAATGTTGTAGTAGAAATATGTTAAACCGCCCTTCTGGCCTAGAGACTGCCATCTCACAAACTGAGCAAAATGATGTAATGGTGGTTAACTTTATATATTCTTGAACCAGTTTTCTTTGATTTTATTAAATATGTCCAAATGTGTCACTCTATTATATAACTGTTTAAGATGAGTAACCTTACCCTATAGCGTCATGTACCATGGGGTCGCCTTCTTCGCTGCTGGAGGTTCTACCCAAGCATCTTGACAGAGTTTTCGTCTTCTTGGGTGGGGAATCAAACCATTACTGAAGCACCATTTTTTCTAAAAATGCAGGTACATGTAATGGTTAATGTTTATATTTTTTTAGGAGAGAATGTACTTAACACAAAAATTTTGGTAAAATTTTTATTGAGGTCATTCCTGTATTTAGATATCCAAACCTATCCAACCTAACCTAACCTAACCTAGCAACAGAGCCCAGGAACTATATCTATCCTAACTTGGTGGAGGGGGGGACCCCCTCCTTTCTGGTTGGGGGTCTAAATTCCCAAGATTCCCCAGATGAACGAAACTAAAATAATACCAAAAATTCTACTTCTTTGGTAGAACACTGATAGTTCTTGCTTTGCTAGATGATTCCTGTAGGGCCACCAAACTAGTGTGACTGATATTGTTTACATTATTGCTCAACCAAACTGGTAAATGTTGAAAAATTTGGTTAAAATCATCTGTACTGTATTAAGAGTCGGTGAACTTATTGTGCTATTGAGAAAAATTGAGGACTTATGAGATCCAAACCAGTAAGTGTCCATAAGGCACGGTCTGCTAGTGTCAAAAGGGTATGTTGGAAAAATAACAAGATACACTGTCCATGTGGACAATGTTTCATTTGTTAGAAGGAAGCAAAACTATTTTCTCACATAAATCCAATTTCAGCTGGATTAACAGGTGGCAAAATGAACCAGTGAATGGTACTCTATGAGGTTGTGTGAATGGTAAAAGAAAATACTGTGGCAGCATTTTTTCTACTCATCCAAGGTTTAATATTGTATACAGTAATGAACATTTGAAAGGGAGTGAGGAATTTCACATAAGTTCCTGCACAGTACTGTACAGAACTGTAATTATTCTATACACTATTGAAATAATATTTTCCTTCATGTTTGACAGATGCTGTCTGTTGTCATACAACAAACTTTCCGGTTGTGTAATATGTGCAAGTTTTGCTGGAAAGTTCCATTGCACGTTACCACACAATATTCATTCCAGTGTGACAAACCTAACCAAGGTGGAAGGAATATCACAAGAAATCTCATTAATATTCATGGACTTGGTGCGCATGCGTAGTGAGTTCTTCCGAAAGGTTTTGTGCACAGAAGGTTTGTCACATGACACCTGTTACCAATAGAAGCAAATTGGTGCAAGTGACTGTTATAAAGTCCAAGAGTACAGAATTTAAAATTTCAATTGCTGAGTCTAAACTAAAACTAAAATTTAGATAATGTTAGATGTGTGAAAATTACTGTACTGCATTCTCTTTTCCAGATTGGGATGAGAATGACAGAGGTGAGCTGGGTGCTAGCAATAGGCCACACATGTGCCTGGGTTTGGTCCTTCTGTTTTGGTAGAATCTCAGATTTACTCATCCAACATTGTATTTTATCAAAATTAAACACTAGAAGATCCATGCACGTGATAGGTAAGTGTTTTGTTTTTTTTTTAAGGAAAATTGATTCATATAATGTAATGTACATATCAGGTGACCTTTTGATCGGTACAATCCCTATAAATCTTTTTCATGAGCCAATTTTTTTAACTTAATGTTTTTGCTTTATTTTATAGAGTTCATGAAATGTCATCTACATGGAGATGTTTTCATGAAGCAATAGAATGTTTTATTAGGTCTCTCATTGGTTTAGTTCAGTAATCAGATCTTTATAATTTATATACTGTACATATATTTTATTCATTCTACACTTTACACCAGTCCAGCCCTCTTGCTGAGTAGTGGGAGGTTGACTTTATAGATATATATTTCTGTTGACCACAATTATCTCCCTTGTAGCGACAGCGCTGGTGGTGGTGGGTTTGTTGTGTATAGTGTGGGGAGGATGCCAGAAGTGGATGGTGTCTGCTATGCTGGTGGTGGTCATGATTGGTTCCTCCTGTACAATCTGCACCTTCACACTCTCCCCCTTGGATCTTGCACCAAACTATGCTGGTCAGTGTTGGTGATGGCTCTGAGCTTCACAGACTTATGTTTTTTTAATTTATCAATTTTCACCACTTATCAGTTTACTAGCTGTCTGGGCAATTGGTCTGTTCTTTGTTACTTTGTAATGAACTTTTCTGTCCAGTGCTCGTAGAAGAGGAAACCAAAATACCAGGAGCAAACCTGTCATGTTTGTTGGTGTCAAATTGAATAACACCTTTCCCATGTGTGTCCTGGGCCAGGACTCAAACCCATGACATAGTAGTGAGATAAGTGCCTTACCTCATAATTACATATTACAGTTTGACATACGTAAATCTTTTCCTAGCTTGGCATTCCCAGTGGAAATAACACTAAGGTATCCTATGATACTGGATTCACATTACAGAATCAGCCATACTTTACCTACACCCATTCTTAAGTACAGTATTTGCAAGTTAGACTATTAAAATATCCCCCAAACCTCCTGGAATTCCTTTGCCCAGCAATTATCTATGGAAACTTATGTCGCTTTTTTTTGCTGTCTTTATATATGAAAGTGAAAAAAAGATGTACCTGTATAGTACTGTACTGCACACACACACACATATGTTCACAATCCATGCAAGGTAATAAAGAACAAGGGTCCAGGTTATCCAGCAACCTCATGAAGAATCTCCATAGAAGAAAACTTATTTTTTCCAAAGAGTAAGGCAAATTAGGTGGAGGAATAGCACTTTTCATAATCAGATTTTCCCCCTAGTTTACATACAACCTGTTTTAAGAAAAATTGCTTCTACTTTCTGTTTGTTTTCTTACAATGGCCTTGCCAAGTGGAATTTTTTAAGTACAATATACAGACAGTGACATGTACTGTATATGTTTCTGGTAAGAGAGGGTCCAAGACTTGAAGATAGGGACATTAATTTATTTCCATCCAATGTTTAAGCAGGTTGTGGAATAATGTAATTTTACAATGAACACTTGTTGACAGTGAAAAGTTAAGTAAGTTTTAGATCATTCAGATACTATTTGTTTGTGCTTAGTGAATATCTTTCTCTTAGAATGGCCATTATACGATACAGTATTGTACTTGATGAAGATAAATATACCTGACATGTTTATCCTTGTCTACAGGAACAATGTCAGGTTTGCTGGGAATTGGTAACATTAGTGGTTTTCTGGCCCCCATTGCTACAGCAGAAATTATCACAAAGGTATGCTATACATTTTTTCCTTTGCATACATTTTCTTGTGATACAGCATTCCTCCTTCATTAACTTGAATAATACGACTGTACTCTTGTTCATGTACAGTGTCTTCCATTTATTACTCAGTGATATGATTGTGTATGCTTCTTTCCCCCCAGCAGCAGTGATAAGTAAAGTATTTGAACCCAAGATGTCCTGGTTTAGAACTGAGCCTGGATAAAACAACTCATGGATATGCCCACCAAAGGTATGGGTCTTAGGACATGGGAAAGCCCTAACCTGATGATGGCTGAGGTAATAATTCAAAGATTAGACCTCTCCCCTACAAGAGATTCTGCAATAAATTATAGTTCTGGGAGGTCAATGTTGCATCAAGGTTGAACAAAAGTGACCAGAACTTACCCAGTACAGTAGTTGAAAGAGCAATTTTATTACTGGTATTAGAACAAAAAATTTGAACATGTTTGTTTGGTAATTTATTATAAATGATGTTCTTTTCAGACTAGTAGTTGGACAGGATCTCTGCTGCTGGGAGGTGGCCTTTATTTGTTGACAGGCATCATCTACATAGCCACTGTCACCACAGAAGTCCAAGACTGGAATTATTATGAAGACATGGATAGTTCCATTGATGATGAAGAACCACGGAGACAGCCTTTGCTACAGTAGCACTGTATATCACTCCTGCCCTCTCAGTACAAGTTGCCATCATTTACACTGACTTCACGAGAACAAGATTCACACATAAGAAGTTAACTTTTTATATTGTTTTTTTTATATTAAGTTAAGGTTCACATATTTATACATGGCTGTGCACTGTGCTTTTCTCCTCCCCCACATGTAATACAGTAAATCATAGAAAAACATCTTGTGCACCCTGTGACACAAGAACACTACCTGAACTCAAATCATATTTATGTACCATTCACAGAATCCTTGGGCTTTAAATGGTCTTAGCCTCCAAATACCTTACCTATTCACCGAAGAGAGAGAGAGAGAGAAAGAGAAAATGGATAGCAGCAACACTTTTTAAAGACTATTTTGTGAAGTGTTTTTGTGTGTGGGTGGAGCACTACTTTTGTGACTAACCTCAATTTGAAGGCCTCAATTCTTTTTGACAATGCAGTGACTGATCACCCTACATACCTAAATGACATACTCCATAATATTCAGCTCATATTTATGCCACCCAGCATCACTTTCTTTATTTAATCAGTGGATTGCAATACCTGTACATATTTAAAATGTATATTAGAAGCAGACGTTATCTCACTCTCTTGAAGCTTCTCATACAGAAAGCAAGAAAATGTATTGGTGAGTAAAGTACTCCTTTACAATGGTCAATCCACAAAATTACTGTACTGTACTGGGAACAATACAGTAATCCTTCATCAATCATGAGGGTTACTTGCTAGAATTATCTTATGAATGGCAAAACCATGGTTTGCATGGGCTGGATCTAATGGGAAGGGGTTTGGGAAGTAACCCCTGAGAGACAGAGGATATCTAAAGTTCTAAAATGTACAAATTATGGTTAAAAATAAGCACAGGGTGTAATTTATACCAAAAAATATATACAGTATTGTACTGTATATACTGCATAAAAATGCAATACAGTACTGTACAGTACTCTGCACTTATAGTTGGCAATACAGTATAATGTACAAAATATAAAATGTGGATACACAGTATGAAAGGAATGGTCCAATTTTCAAAGCTATACACTAATGTAAAAGCAAGGCTAAGTCAACCTGAACACCAGAGTGATTGGAACCATTAGATAAAAGCAAACAAACAAACCATCTGGTGGCTAGCCCATGAACTTCCATGTTCATACTGTATAGTAGATGTACAGTACAGTACTTCTCTGAACAGAACTTCTCATGAATAAAATGGATGAATGGATTTTCTGGGAAATAGAAGTCTGGGTAATATGCTGTTGACTATAAACAGTATCTTCTTAAATCTAAATCAATGATAATTTTCATTCATAATTAAAATTTTCATGCAGTATTCCCATCTGTTAATTGTATTCACCCTATTCTTTTAATTTTCAAATTTATATTTTATTCATATGAATATATTCGTCATATCATTATTACCTTCATGTGTAAAGTTGATGTAATCATTACATATTTAAACCACTAAACTCTCAAAAATCATTATTAAGTTTTTAATTTATTCCTTATGATCTCATAATGACAGAAAAATGTGCTTCCTACCTAACACACACTGACCAGAATCTAGGTCAGTGGCACATTATTCAACACCATGATCTCTGCTCAGTTGCAATGATGATTCCTACATTTCCATCCCCTCAGCCCTCACTTTTAATGCCTGTATCCTTTACTCCATTCTTACTTGTCCTACCCTTCTCACTCTTACCATCACCCCTGGCCAGTACCCAACAATTTCCCATTTATCTTGTTAAGTTTAGAACTTTTTCTCTTTCTCCACATGTCTCCCAATAATACACTAGTCTTTGTTTTCAGTATTATTCTACCATACACTTCCCTTCATACACTCATCAGACCTTTTCCTCCACAATTATCAAATTTATTCATATCATCTTTCCTTTTATACAGAGGAACTATAGATACTCTTTTTCATTCCTTTGGTACCCTTCCTCACTGTTAAACATAGCTGGTACTGTACACTCCTCTCATCCATTGTATCACTTCTACCTTAACATCTCAACCTAACCTAATCGTAGTTTAAAGCGAGTCTCACCTCCTACTCTCTGTTACTTTTTTTATCTTTCACCTCGACACTGCTCAATGGGACTGTACACTCTCTGTAATTAATATGAGAATTTTAAGATATGAATTCTCAACAACACAACCTAAAACAGAAATCACAAATGAATTTAAAGAAAAGAATGATACCAAGAAGGTGTGGTATAGCGAGGATGTGAGGACAATATGTATATGTTAGCATGACAGAGTGTGAGGTTGAGAGGTGTGGTAGTGTGAAGGAGTGTGAGGATGGGGTGTGTTATTGTGAAGGTGAGGTGTACTTGTGTGAAGATGTGTGAGGATGCAGGGGTGGATCCAGGAAGCCCCCTAGAAATATAGATGAAATCTGATCAGTGTCATGGGCATTTTGAGACCATTTTCAAGCCATGTGCACTTGATATTAGGAGATATTCTGAGGTCAATAGTAATGACTTTTTACTATACAAAAATGCCTGTGTACAATATGTTGACAATGAGCTGAAGTTCTCGGGGCCATTGTGAGAAGAAGGTAAATCAGGCAAATAAATTATTGGGTCTTATAAGAAGGTCGTTCAGATATCTAGATGGTCCGTCCCTCGTAACGATCTTCAGGAGTGAGGTGCTTCCCCATCTGGTCCCCGAGATATGCAAGGGACTGTCAGTTGGTTGAAAATGTTCAAAGGAGGGCCACCAGACTGGTGCCTACACTTCGGCACCTCAGCTACCCTGAGAGATTGGAGTAACTGAACTTGCTTAGCTTATACTACAGACGGGCAAGGGGGGACCTAGTTGAGCTGTATAAGCATCTCAGGGGGCACTACTCAGTTGAGTGTCCTTATTTGGAGTTGGCGGACGCTCGCCCCACAAGGGGTGACAGCTCAAAATTGAAGAAGCCGCAAGTCCAGAAAACCGTGAGGGCAAACTTTTTCGGAGTGAGGGTTGTAAACTCTTGGGACAATCTACCAGAGAGTGTTGTGACGGCACCGAGTGTGAGCTCTTTCAAGACAAGACTTGACCAACACTGGAGCGGGTTCAGGTACATTGAGGAGCCGGTGCATGCCCAGTACTAGCCAACGGTGTGTGACAGAGACGTGACTGATCGCCCGGGCGGCTAACAAGCCGATCAGTGGCGAAGAGGATAAAAGTAAAAGTAATACTGCATTAAAAAAATAGTATTGCAATTATCTGATAAAAAGGGGGGTCCGCACCCCCCTGGATCCGCCCCCTGGGATGTATATTAATGTAAAGGAGTGTGAGGATTTGTGTTAATGTGAAAGAGTGTGAGGATGAGATGTGTGTTAATATAATCTAAAAGACCTAATAAAAAGGAACATTAACTTTAAGTTGAGAAAAAAAATGCTGCTCAAAGGACTGTTGTATGGTTCAGAAATGTGGACACTCTCAGTAACTACCAGAAAGAGGTTAAAGGCCTTTGAAATGTGGTCTTATGGGCGAATGTTAAGAATAAGTTACTGACTGGAAAACAAATGAAGAGGTACTAAGGTTAGCAAAAACTTCAAGATAAATATTTGAACTGTACAGTAAAAAAAGAAAAAAAGATATTTTGGTCCTTTGCATACGAGTATATTGTAATTAAGGATCATGGGATAATAACAGAAATATTAACGGTCAAAGTTGACGGTAAGAGAGCCAGAGGAAGGCAGAGACCTGGATGTATGAATAAAATTAAAAAACCGGGTCCACAGAGAGATACAAAATATTGGAATATTGGCAAAAACCGCCTGAAAGCCTTTAGAATGGAGGACTGTGGTCGCCAACCCTAAGATATTAACGATACTTGGATTGAATGACGGTCACGGGCCAGTTCAATATATTGTACTGTTTGTAAAATTTGGTATAATAGTATTTTAGAAGACATCAAACGAGGTTTAAATTTACCATTATATCTACCACCAAGATTATTACCAAGTACAGTAATATGTGTTCCTCTTCTAATCTGAACCAAAACACTAATAGAACTCCAGTCTTTTACGAATTACGTATAACAAAATCAAAAACATTTCACTCTCAACACAACACACATAGGGACATATAACCAATAGTTTTATAGTAAATAATATATACGTACACCCTATTGTCAACAGAGGCGGTTTGAACACTTACTGTGGTCGGTTTCCTGTTCCTGACAAGGTAAATTAAGAAATTAATATCCGGCAATTACAACAACCTAGTTAATGTGTATATTGGTACAGTATTTCCGGTAAAGGTATACTGTGGGATATCCCCTTAATAATAAGTTTATTTCTTCTAGGTTTTCACCAAGTCTGTCTCAACCAGAGTATATAGACAGACATATTTATTTGGCTTAGACTTATCACAACAATCACATATCAAAATTACAATTAATACATTCACATTAGCAAAAATAGTTACAATCATTTGAGTAATTTCTCATATATGTCGGCATGAACTACTGTATCTCATTATCTACCTAAACATATTGATTACGGTGCTGATTTCCATACCTCAAGTGTATTATTAATTTATTACATACCTTTGTGAATAATGTCTGTTGTTGCTACTTATATTGTATCAATTTTAAAAGAATTATTCAGAGGACACACACACACACACACACACACACACACACACACACACACACACACTCTCTTAACTCCGCTCTCACGCAATTTAATCCAATTAGTCTTTATTGTTAGATTACGAGTCCACGTATTAGGTGTAGCTGTATGGTCCATATTACCAAGTCAACGCGTTCACTCACGTCTTGACACCACCTGGGCGATACGGGTCGCACCTGTGACCCGAGTGATCAGTGGGTCATCAATCTGAGAAGATCAACAGGTCCACCTAGCACCTTACACTCCATTTCACCTTTTCTCATCTACTATGCTTCTAAAATAACAGGATATAGTGAAACATGGCCATTAATTATACAGTGTTTAGGGGGTTACTGAGCTTTATCGGTTCCCCTAAAATAAAGAATTGAGTCAAAAGTGGATTTATCGTTGTAATAGACAAGATTAAATAGACAGTGATCATGCATGGATAGTTAGTATATATTATGAACGGAGTGCCTTCCAAAGAATTCTATACAGCTTTAACTACTCGGTGTACCAATACCAATAAGGAGAAATGAAACGTACTGATGATGCCCACCCAACACTCCATCACAAGGTAAGTTTACTGTTAGTTCCACCTCTTAGGTAACTTTTTTGGAGTGAGAGTTGTGAACTCTTGGAACAATCTGCCAGAGTGTTGTGACGGCACCGAGTGTGATCTTTTTCAAGACCAGACTTGACCAACACTGGAGCAGGTTCAGGTACATTCAGGAGCCAGTACATGCCCAGTACTTGCCAACAGTGCGTAACAGAGACGTGACCGATCGCCCAAGCGGCTAACAAGCCGATCAGCGGTGAAGAGGATAAAGGAAAAAAAAAATGTTAATCTTGTGTGGTAGGGTACAGTATTGCGGTGGTGTTGTATAGTAGGTGGTATCGTATGTGTTGTACTGATGTGGTGTGGTGATGTGCTGTGGTGGTGCTTAGTAGGGTAATGTGGTTTAGTTGTATGGTAGGGTGATGTGTTGTGCTGGTGTTGTGATGTGTTGTGCTGGTGTTGTGAGGTAGGGTGATGTGTTGTGAGGTAGGGTGATGTGTTGTGAGGTAGAGTGATGTGTTGTGAGGTAGGGTGATGTGTTGTGCTGGTGTTGTGATGTGTTGTGCTGGTGTTGTGAGGTAGGGTGATGTGTTGTGAGGTAGGGTGATGTGTTGTGAGGTAGGGTGATGTGATGTGCTGGTGGTGTTGTTTGGTAAAGCATATAAGATAAATTTACTATAAATGCAAAATAAATGAAATTGTCGACCTTATGTATACTATTTCCCTTCTCATATATACAGTTATGTACTCTCAGATATAAATAATACACCACATAACATTTCATTAAAACTTTACCCTAGTCCTCTGTTTGGTGTTGGCTAACTTAACATCACACAGAATACCTCTATTTTGGCATACAAATCAAAGCGGGCTGATGGGCTCACCTAACGTCAGCTACATGATCTAAATTATTTCTAAAAAAACAGGTTCTAGACATACGCTCACTGTCGGCTCACAGCACAAAGAAAATGTACCCAACCACGACGCTTTAAGTAGGACCCACACTGTGACGTTACAGCCAGCCCGCTTGGTTTGTATATGACTCACAATTAGAAAGTATATCAAAGCTTGTGATATTTGCTTATATATGTAAATTTAATGAAATTTTGTATTTACATATTTTTTTCAATAAGCATTTTTTTACTTTGTTATTTCAGTATTAACACTTTTTTTTTTACAAATTTGTTTCTTTAATCTACTGTATATATTGGCATCCATCTTACACACACCTTCCTAAAACGACTGAATTTTCCAGAGTCAATTTCAATTTCAAGTACAATTGTTTATTCCTTGATAGAAGAAGCGGGATCCTAGTGCTGTCACTAGGTTCCCCTGTACAATGACACCAGAAGCATCTGGCAAGTGTGACAAGTATATACAGTATAAATATTATAAAGGGGCTTACTAAAGCCTAAGGAAGGAAGGATATTCCTTAAACACATAATCAATGTTATTTACATAATATCTGGCCAGTATGGGGAGGATCATCGTGTCTCCGTCAAAGGGTCGTGGAGTGGTGGTCCAGCAGGCGTCACGGAAGCGTTGTGTGTGGGGACATCTTAGGAGGTAGTGGATAAGGGTGCTGCTGTCGGGTCTTCTGCATAAGGCACAAGAGCGTTGCTCAGGGGAGGCGGGGACACCAATCTCCCAAGCAAAGTCATACCCAATGATGATACAGGCAGCAATCACGTCCCCTTTCCGCGACCCTTTCCCGTAGACGTACGAGAGGTTTCCAGAGTCCTAGATTTAATTTCATACACAGTATATTATTTGTTCTTTACGTATGGTTTGATTAGTTAAAAACCCAACTGGATATTAGTATGTATATTCATTTATACTATAAAACATGTTTCCTGTTCCCCTGACGAGTTGCAAATCATAAAAGGACGTATAATAAAAAAATGCCAATCCAATAGGGCAGAATGGATCCCGTTACGTCATCATAGCTTCTCTGCCTCCCCTACGCCTGGGCAGACTTGATGAATGTAGACCATGGCTGCTTTTTTAATTACAACACGCACACAGACACACACACAAAGAACCACTGACAATCAATTACTTAGTAAGATAAATCACCAGCACAATATTCTCATACAAGAAAGAGCTACAAGAAAACAAGAAAACAAATACACACACGTGACGCAAGAGAAGCGTGTTTTTTTTTTATGGGAGTTAGTCCACCCGGGCACAGGTCACTGACCCACACCGGGGCCTGGGGGGCGAAAATTTAATAATAATAGTAATTCATAGTAAATAAAATTTATAATAAAAAGTAAAATAAAATAATAATAATAATAACAGCACTGTAATAATGATAATAAAGAAAAGAAAAACAATAATCAATAGTGAGAAATGCTATATGTATAGTATGTTGCGTTGTCAATAGTGAGAGAAACAATTGAGATCCGGCAATTGTGTGTAAATGAGGCAGAAAGACAGATCAGCAACTTGGGACTTGGTCACAATTTTCGTGATGCCATATGGCAGCAGGGTCTACCATTAGACAACACATTATGCTTCCAATATCTTCCCAGGCGGTAGTACCTCCCTGTTTGATAGCTGCCTACTACCTACTATCTTGCAAATCATAAAAGGACGTATAATAAAAAAATGCAAATCCAATAGGGCAGAATGGATCCCGTGACGTCATCACAGCTTCTCTGCCTCCCCTACGCCTGGGCAGACTTGATGAATGTAGACCATGGCTACTTTTTTAATTACAACACGCAAACAGACACACACACACAAAGAACCACTGACAATCAATTACTTAGTAAGATAAATCACCAACACAATATTCTCATACAAGCAAGAGCTACCAGAAAACAAGAAAACAAATACACACACGTGACGCAAGAGAAGCGTAAGTCTTGATAAAGCTCAACAGCGGAGCGGAGAGTAAGCGTCATAGTTCGTCTAGCTGAGCTAGTGGTAGGACGTGACTCACAGATGGCCGACCAACAACCCACAATATCTTTTACGAAAGGGGACGCCAAGCGCACCAATGGGGAAGTGGACACCAAGATACCCACCTACAATAGGGCACCGCCCAGGCATCGGAGCACCGGGGACGCTATGAAGAGTTTTTTGTGGAACCCCGAGAAGAGGGAATTCCTTGGAAGAACTGGGGTGTCCTGGGGTGAGTTGAGGGAGAGGGAGTTATATAAGGACTTACACTTTTTAATTTATGCAACATTTTCACGTCTTAAATCCTGGTTACAATAAAGATACTTATAAATTGGTATATTAAAACTCGTGCAGTTTCTCAATTAGGTTCGCTTGTTTTCATCACATTAAGCAACAATATACAGTAGTGTGTGTGTGTGTGCGGTCAGTATTTATATTGCTAATGTATTTGCAATTCATCTTACAGTTATTATGTATTTTACGTAAGTGTGAATGTTTTTTGTATGTACTGTTGGCACATATGTTTCTTTATGTATGATGTGCACGAGTGTCTATGTGTTGTTTTTTTTTGTACGCATTGTTGGCGCGTGAGTATTTTTATGCACCATATGTGTATGAGTTTCACTATTTGTGTTTATGAGTGTACCTAAGTATCTCAGTGCACAGTGTTAACGTAAGTAGAATGGAGGAAATTGCAGCGCCTATTGGCCCAAACTAGACAGCCCCGTTTACACCTAACCCCTATCGCTCAAACAGTGTATGTGGGTCGCACCGTCTATGTTTGTGAACTAGCTTAGTTACGTGTTCACCTTCTCACAGTGGTTCGAGAACAATTCGTCGTCGACATACACACCCAAGTCCTTTTCACATTTGGTCTCAGTTAATGATGCTTCCTCGTCTCGTTGGTATATGTAATACGTCTCCTCACTTTTGGTGCAGCCTAGGTGCATCCTTGGTTGAATCCTAACAGCCATCCCTGAAGCTGACAGAGATCTTGTGTTAACATTTCTCAATCTGTTTGATTCCCAATTTCCCTGAATAACTTGGCATCGTCCGCAAGCATTTATACAGAGGAGTGTATAGCTTCTGGCAGATCATTTATGAAACAAAGAACAACGGTTCCCAGTACACTTCCCAGCTTATCACTGGTTTACTTGATGATTTCGCGCTATACAGTATATCTCCCCTTCCTGTTTCCGTCATGATATCTGTATCTCCTGGCCAATTTTATCTCGCTAATTTGTTATTTATCTTATAAAAAATAAAAGCATTTAACACTTGAATACAATACTTCACATTTCTGTTTACCGTGGGAGCTGACACCCATAAATATCCCAGCTAAGAAACAGCCTTGTCCCCTATACTTCCACCACCCAGTTTTATTCCTCACACATTGCAGTCGCCTGATGACGGACTTTACCCGCTTGATGCACACAGCCCGACGCTCTGTAACACCTCGTAATTTAATTGATCATTTCTCCACTTGTCAGCTTACAAGCCACTCAAGCGATTGGTCTGTTCTGTGTTACTTTATAGGAACTCCATTGTCTAGTTTTAGTACATGAGTATCCCGAGGAAACCTGCGATGTTTGGTAAGGTCATACTGGAAAACACCTTTCCCACTTGTGTACAAGCATTTGAACTCGAACCCAAGGCACAGTAGTGAGAGATAAGCGCGTTTCCGTTGTACCACAAATACAGCCCCGGTCCCCACACATGGCCCAAAGACGCTCTGTGGGGTTCAGATAGCATCCTTTTGAAGACCAGTCCAGGACTTGAATTTCAGGGAGTTCCTGGAGCCAGTCCTTCACTATCTGGCAGCTGTGAATGGGACATATACCATGAACCAACGTGATCTTATCGGGCTCGGACTGGAGGCATCTTTTCAAGTTCGCTGACTCTGCCACTTATATGTCGCTCTTGGACGTGTTGTGTGTGGCCGCCAGCAGTGCCTCGCTTGGGTCTTCCGCCGCAATAAATGTCTTTTCATCAGTAAATATAACAGATCTGCAAAATCCAGTGTATGTAATTGAGAATCTTATCACGGCTGGCGCTGTTTTATCTCATTCGGGGTCAACACTGCTGCAGGGAGGGGCAGACTTTTGTTCTCAACGGCACATCGTTTGTCTATCTGCATTGTCAATATACTTGCTGATTCAATGTAAACTTGAATGGAGATTTTACGGAATAAGTATGGATATATGTATCGATCAATAGGGTCCAGGTGACTGATCAAAGCCTCCGCGATGTTATCTTAGTTACATATCTTCCTTTAGGATTGTTCATTTCTTGCGTAACGCATTTTAGGAAAGTTTAGGGAGACGACAAACATGTGTTGCACCAAATGATGCTGAAATCCCCACTCCTCTACTTTGTTAGTAGTTATAATCTCACCGGCTCCTCCCCCCGCACGTTGCCACGGTGATGATACCATTTTTTAAGGATAAAATTATGTACTATTTTTATGATGACACATACTTATGCTTTAACATGTCGCCAGTAATCACATAAATAAACTGTGGATTTTGGACACGTGAGAACATTGAAATTTGATGGGGAATTTGTATCTACAGTATGGTAATTCTTGACACCCTGGGGGGGGGGGGGAGCAGCTGATACCATACGGGGACATATACGAGCATTAGAAGTGCTGGGGGGGGGGGACATGAGGGCATACTGAAAATTCACCCTGGGAAGATGGGCGTAAGACACAGTCGTGGACCACAGAGGAACCAGTCCAAATAATAGGGATCCAACGAGCACACAAATGAGAGAGAGAGAGAGATGGTATAGTGCAGTACATAGCAGTAACAGACACACAGGAAACTAGCATGACGTAAGAGCCACAACTAGCTGTAGTAAGGTCTTCCACGAACACGGTGTTTCATGCCGAGTCTACGAGAAACAGTGTTTACTTGTAGTGTTGTAATGTTACACCTGGCGATGTTGTCAGTATAGTGTGAAGGTAAAGGTTAAATACTAAAGGTTACACTGTAAGAACCTCAACAACGTTGGTCTTATCTCGTCTTTATCATGAAATGCCTAGGCTAACGACACACTGATACTTTATATGTAAATAAATAAATTAACATGAATGAGAGTATATAATAGTGATAATAATAGTAAAATTAATAACAATGAATTAATAAATTTGTGTGTTTGCGTTTAACATCATTTAATTCTCAGCCTCAGTTAGGGTTGGGGTTATCGGTGAGGCTCTCCCGTCATTGAGGGGTGAGGGGAAGGATACCGTCCAACCCCTTTACTGTCGACTGTGAACAAACGGTCACGTGTTTGGAGCTTGGACGGTGTCGACCCTGTTCCCCCTTCATGCACACAACCCAAGAGAAGGTTGGACCTAACCTGGAACACGTGGACCACACACTGATTCCCGCCTCCCCCTGTGGGCGCGGAAGCTATAGTTTATTGGGCACCCCTTGTATCCAGTGTAATGTGAAGTGCATGAGAGAGAGAGAGAGAGAGAGAGAGAGAGAGAGAGAGAGAGAGAGAGAGAGAGAGAGTACAACGCCATCACAGAAAAGGCGAGCTCTGAGCGTGACTTTAAATCAAGCGGACTAACGATGTGTTTTATGGTGTCGACAGGGAAGATCGGGTTGTTCTACTTAGTGTTCTACTCATTTCTGGCCGCCTTTTTCGCCGCCTGCATGGCTGCCTTCTACACCACCCTCGACACTGAACACACACCCAAATACACGGGTGATGAGTCTCTTCTATCTAACCCCGGTGAGTAACCTATACCCTTGTTTAACTGGCTCAAAATCATACTACTATGTCACCAAAGAAGCTTATTGGTTGAGGTATAATTGCCATCACTCATTAAAGTACTAAGGTCATCATCAATGTTTTTATTCAATCTTTATTTTCAAGGTTTGGGAATACGGCCACGGACTAACTTAGAAGAGAGCCACCCTGTCATCATCTATTCACCCTCGGGCTTGTTTTCTTCTGGAGACTACATCTACTCCATCAACAATTTCCTTATAAGTAATAATAATGTCTTGGTATGTTTTCCTATTCTTAGACAATATTTCTTTTTTCTTCTTACATTATGTCTATTTTTTTTTTTGGGGGGGGGGGGGGAGGGTACTTCACTGTTGATATTTTTTACAGAACCTTTTACTGACATGATATTTCTGTGCCAGTGACCATGACACACTAGCACACTAGCTGTGACACCATGGTAAGCAATGTAATACTTAATAACTAATGGGTTAAGCCAAAGTGATAACAATAATTTCAACTTAAAAACTCTAAATGATTAAGTGTAGTTCATAAGCTCGGCATTTACTGTGACACGTTAAGTAATAGCCATACAATATAAGCTAGAAGTGAAGCACCATACTCTTGCTTGCCGACATGACACAAAGACCATCATCACGTTGTAAACATCATCTACCTTTCATCCAGCGGGACGTCAACCGATTGTAAACTATCAGAGACTTCACATTATCGGTATTCTCCCGTGTATATATGTGTGTGTGTGTGTGTCATTGGCCAAGTATCCAGCCTTCACACACCAGACAGGTCTCGCAGGCTGTCATCAAGTGTTTCTGATTTACCCTCAGCGATGACTTCTCTAAGACGACCATCATGGATAAAGTGACGTCACGTCAATGTTGGCTATAAGTTTAAGGGTATAACTACAACAGGCATATTAGGTCTACATTCTTTGCACTAACGACACCTCCTATCAACAGCCTATAACAACAGAACAGACCTTCAGAGCAAGTATATCAACTGTAAAGAGGATGATCATATAATCACTGGCGAAATCTGTGACTTTGACTTGGGCATGACCAACACCAGCTGTACTCAGGAGGACAACTGGGGGTACACCACCAACTCTCCCTGCATCTTACTCAAACTTAACAAGGTGAGACAGAGACGGACATCTTCAATAACAAGAGAAAGGTACAGTACCTCTTACTGTTCCTTCCAGGACGTTTGGGTTCAAATACAAATTCAGTTGCCATTGGAAATTCTGTATTTGCATTTAAATGTGGATATACTACTCATTCTGCAGCTACACTGCATTATATTATAAAACACTTCATTTACATTTGATTTTTCAAATAAATTCAGTATTAATATTTGATGAGGTCGGTAAACACTAGATACCTGTTTCTATAGTGTTGGCAGCGACTGAGATGATTATCTTAGCTCTTATCTCATCCCCGCCCAAGGGAACAGTCGGAAGGATATGAGATGTATGGCTGTGTTTGGTAGCATATGAATTTTAATTTGATTAACTCAAAACATTTGCATTTAAATGTATAAGCCTGCAGTTGAACCCAAACCCAGCTTCCAGGCACGGTTGCAGTGTGTCAATGGAGGCAACATATTCTCTCAGAGTTCCCTTTAAGTTCGTCCAGATGTACAAGGTCACATCTCCTCCACTCCATTTTCCACCTTTCTCAGGGTCTTCCCACTGTCCTCCTTCATCAATTTAACATACAACAACTTTTTGTTGTACTTTCTCTTATTTTCTCCAGGTGTTTATTTCAAGCTCAGCTCTAGCCTCTCGGAACTGGCGACAGCATTCATTCCTTCCCTCCTGAGGACCGTCTTCCGGGGTTGGCCAATGTGTTACATCACCAACAGAGGCTAATATTGATCTTTTGTACATCCAGCTTCTCTCAAATCTATAAATGCGTTATTAACTTTTTATAATTAAATTCCAAGACATTTTTCCCGAGAATCGACAATAAAATAAAATCATACCCGCAACAGTATCTCTCTCTCTCTCTCGCTCGCTCTGAGCCTGACTCAAGTCTCAACTATGTAGGTTGATACTAAATCAAAATACCTTAAGAAAAAGAAGCATAAATATATTTTGTTTTTTATCCCACTTTTGCAGATGATAGGGTGGTTACCTCACCCAACGAAAATTTTTAGCAGTTTACCACAGGGTCTCCAGGACCACATCAACAGCCTCAATGATACCAACGCTCTCTCCAAGGTGACTATATATATTTTTTTTTCATGATTAGTTACAATACCAGGCAACTTAACCAAAACCACCTAAGTGGGAATAATTCCATAATATATTACAAGTTAACTAATGAAACTAGTTGAATTATTATGTATAAGAATAATAATTTCTTACAGACTTTATCACAGGTTCACATATCTAAGAAACATAATACTGTACCGTATATCAAGACACACAATTACCCAACCCTCTTAATCACTACTGTACACTGAGATAAAAACTGATTCCATAATTCCTGATAAAAATATATACAATTGATTCCATTTTAAAGCAAACTTTCATAAAGTTATTATTAAGGCGTTAAAACTATAAATAAATAAAGACTTTGTAAACACAACTAACGTGCATACTCTGGCTCTATGAATTCCTTTTATAACTGGTAAATGGATAAACTGGGATATATTTTCTTGTGTTGTCTTATTCACTCTTGTCTAAAGGACGTGTGGGTCTGGTTGATGAAACTTATAATAATAATAACTTTCTGCAGAATGTGTGGGTGTGGTGTGAGAGTCAGGAGGTGGAGATAGAGCAGCCAGCCCCAGGTCTCCCCGTCTCCTTTTACCCCTACACTAACCAGCCTGGCTACCTCGCCCCGTTCGTCATGGTTCGCCTCATCGACGTCCCACGTAAGTAATGAGATGTATTTTTTTTTGTCTCCTTGGATGATGATTATTTTTTCGTAAATTTTTCTTCTTTTTGATAATCTCATAGTCTTGCTGCCTCTGTCTATCAATCTTCCATTCCCGTCTGTCCCTCGCTTGATCTGTGTGTCTGACTGGCAAATAGCACACCCAAAAGTTGCCCATGGGAGAGAAGGGTGGCGATAACTACCATAGCAACTGTATTAACTGTCACTAGTCACTCAACATCATATAATTTACCTGAATATTTTTACATAAGTTTACCTAATTAAAAAAAACTAATTTGTTTAGCATTATACTGACAATGATTCTGTGATGACGTTTATCCTAGATTAAAAATGTCCGTGTTATTAAATTAGGCTTTGTTTAGTGTAGTTTTTTTTCATGGAGTCTAACTGCTATTGATTTAAGACAGTCTATATCTGCTTTACTGACTCTCTCTCTCTCCATATTCATCTCTAACTTCTCTTACCTGTGTGTGTTTTACAGTTGAGGTGGATGTCAAGGTGAAATGTCGTGCCTGGGCTGACAACATCTTGCCTAGGGAGAACAATCGCCCCTTAGGCCAACTTGACATCGACATCAAACTCTATTAGAACATCACGGAGGAATTTAAAACTATCTGCTGGATAATGAACCACTTTCTGCCATTTTTTTTAGTGTATCTATGTTTTATGCCAGTACCTCTTAATAAGTCTACGGTATTAATGATGGAGTGAGTGAAGCCAGTGGATGACAAGGAACTCTGTGCTGTCATGTTTACCACAGAAGAGCAAAGTGTTCACATGGCCTTGTTTTATGTGAGTGTATCTTTTTACTAATACAGTAGGTGTGTTTTGTATAAATGCACAGATAATAAACCAACATGGATTTACAACAAACCAGCAATTTTTATTCTTAACTTAAAAATATGTAAAAGTGACTGGATAAAGCTCTTGCCCCCTGTCCATAAGAGTCACTTGGGCCAAGATCACCCTTAGTTCACCCAGTAGCGGGGTTTGTATGTAGTGTACCGTACTCACACAACCTATAACGGGCCGTCAGAACTATGGGGCTGCATCTTCATGTTAGATAAAGGCGATGACACTCTGACCCGTAATAGAATCTTTTTAGTAGCCAAGAACAGTTCTGATTCTAACAATACATTGGATATTACTCTCACTAGGTGACCAGGGTGACGTAGCTGGAGATATACTGTCTGTCCTGCATGGCTGGTGTGTCTGTCTGTCCTGCATGGCTGGTGTGTCTGTCTGTCCTGCATGGCTGGTGTGTCTGTCTGTCCTGCATGGCTGGTGTGTCTGTCTGTCCTGCATGGCTGGTGTGTCTGTCCTGCATGGCTGAGATTAACTCCGATAAAGATGAAACGAATCCTAATAAGACTAACATGGACTCCATAACCCAATTGTTTCTCTCCGTGTTTTGGGGAGTTGTTGCTATACCTTCTATTGTCTAGTAGCGTTAACCCACAAGCACGAAGACCCACAAGAGGGAAACACGTCATAATAGGCCCCAGTAGTCCCAATAAGCCCCAAACATAACCAAACTATTGGCTGATTAGTACTGGGACCCACTCCTACTGATTAGGTTAAATTAATCGGGCCTATTGGGACTTGTGCCCGATAAGAGTGACGACAATTAGGGTTGTATTGTGGTAATAACAGATAGAGAAATTAGCAAAATAAAATAGAAGTAAACAAAGAAAGAGGTGAAAATTAATAAATGAGTAAAAAAGGAAGAGAGAGAGAGAGAGAGAGGTGCGCATGTAAAGGTGCAGTAGGTCTGGGTGTGTGTGTGTGTGTTTGGTGTGCACTGTGCAGTCGTCGGCCAGTCAGCGGTGGACCGGCGGCGAGCTACCAGAGCACCTCTCTCTCTCTCCAGGCTGCCTCTGCCGCTGCTCGCTCCCTCGTCCCGGCCACTCCAGTCTGTGCCTCACCCGTCGTCTCACCTACCTATTACTCCTGACCAAAATATCCGCACGTGAAAATAAAATGTATATCTTAAGCCCTCCTCCTTGATCTGGGTCGTAGTGGTGGATTAAACACTTCACTCGTGACTTAGTGCACTAACATCTAGTTTACAGTGTAAATAAAAATAAAAAAAAATCTTGGGGACACACTTCTAGTAGTTGCTATTTATTATTTAATGTTTGAACTAGTTAATAGATACTAGTCCTTCAATGCCGCTATATAATTTTCTACGGCAATTCTTTGGAGTTTTTAGTAAGTGAAACAGAAAAAACAAGATGTTAAATTAATAAGTCACAGAACAATAAGAGCGGAATGTACAAGTTTTGGGTAAAGTGCAGATGTTGGTGGCTGGTGAAGGCTAAGATGTGTGACAGAGGAGGAAGTGTTGAAAAACGTCTTGACTTACAATGTTTGGTGTTCCTCGTACAGTGAGATGCGAGGAAGACTATGTGTGTGGAGTGTGAGTTGTCAAGTAACGTCTTACCTCCATGATTTAGAGATTCATTTCTAGAAGTTGTTGATCTGTTAGTGTTAGGCGTCACATCTTGCCTAGTTTACTGTATTGTGACCTGAGTAAAGACAAGATTAGTAGTGTTTCTGACTTGCAGTAGTTGCCGCTGGCCAGCACAAAACCCAACTCTTGGAGCACTGTGTCGATTTTTATTTGAAGTTGACAAGACTACATAAATAAACTTGTGTTTCATCTTGCTTACAAAAGTGAATTTATAAGTTCGTATACATAAACTTATGGTGTTTAACCTTTGTTACAAGAGTAAAGATGAGAGGCAGCTCCTACGGACGTCAGCCAACACATGCTAACCACCTCCAGGTCGCACTACACCCCAGTGTTTTGTGAGTCATCGTCTACTTTTAGAACTTTATAAGTATTTCTAAACAAACAATTGAGTTCTTTATCCGCATCAAAGAGGAATGACAAGTACAAGTGTAGCCTTGACATATAAATGACCCATCAACACTTCCTTAACCTCTTCCGATACAGCGAGGATCAGGAAAGATATCAATGCCACTCAACTCAAAGCAACACAACGCGTCCATGCAACAAATCTCTGGAAAGTTCATATGAGTGAGAAAGAACTATTCAAAATACTATATCCACTGTATACATTATTGCCCCGACAAAAATACTGAAAGTTTATACCAGTGAGAGAGGAATACATGGACCTAACTTCCTCCTCAGTCAACGTCTACACAAGTAACTGGAATATGAAGAAATAATTGTACATGTAATTGGTGACAACAGACCCAGCTGGACTCACTACCTCCTAAGTGTCAACACCAACACACGTGTCATCACCATCACAAGTGTCAACACCACCACCAGTGTCAACACCACCACCAGTGTCAACACCACCACACGTGTCATCACCATCACAAGTGTCAACACCACCACACGTGTCAACACCACCACCACAAGTAACACCACCACACGTGTCAACACCACCACCACAAGTGTCAACACCACCACACACACATATCAACACCACCAAAACTGTCAAAACCACCACAAGTATCAACACCACTACCACAGGCGTCAACACCACCACACGCGTCAACACCAACCATGACCAGAGTATAAACAGCTCCATCTCCAAGGGTGAAGTTCCTCACTACCTCACAGAGAGAAGCTAAGGTCCACCGGATATACACCAGGTAAGTTTAATGTACTGTATAATTAACACACACCACCATGAACTCTCCTCTAAGTTACCACAGTGGAGGGTCAGTGTAGAGAGCAATAAAAAAGTCAATAACTATCTCGGACTGGTCAGCTCGGTTCCTGGTACTAACACACAAGAAAATCTTTATGAAATTCCAAAACTTTCCACTGTCCACACACACACACACACACACACACACACACACACATACCTTCCTTTTCGCCGTAGTTTTATTAAATGTCTTCAAAATAAATGTTTGAAACCAGGATGATCATTTATGTAATCACAAGGTGCGTCATAGTGGTGGGAACATCTCTTTAAGTCTTAAGGACACACTCAGTGCTCAGATAAACAAGTCTTTATGGCCAGGTTATCTCCACACACACAAAAAAAAAAATGGAAGGAAATTCTTTACTAAAATTAATACCAAGAAGCCACTAATTCCGTGTGTGTGTGTGTGTGTATGTGTGTGTGTGTGTGTGTGTGTGTGTGTGTGTGTGTGTGTATCTTAATTGTTTAAAATGTGAAGGTAGATTGTTCATTGAGTGTAGAAATTTATTGCCTGACTTTTGTAATTGTTCGTTGGCATTGAAGCTCTCTCTCTCTCTCTCTCTCTCTCTCTCTCTCTCTCTCTCTCTCTCTTTACTCTCTCGCTCTCTACTTTCCTTTTCTTTCAATATTTTTACTGTCTCTTTCTGTCAGTCTTTTTACCTCCCTCCGCTCTCTCTCCCTGCTTTTCTCTCCTCTTTTCGGTTTCTCTGTCACTTACTGTCTTCTCTGTCCGCCTGTCTGTTAGAACACCTCTGCGGAACGCCATCATACACACAGACACGCGCCACACATTGAGGACCTGCTTAATATTATTGCCGGTGGCTGAACGTGTGTGTGTGTGTGTGTAAGGGGGAAGGGAGGACTGAGGGAAGGAGTGAGGGACGAGAAGGAGGGAAGGAAGAAGAGAAGGAGGGAAGGAGGAAATGAGGGTTGGGTGCTGATCATTAGCTTAATATGGTTGAAAATGCTTTATCATCACCTAACACAAGAGAACCACTGCCTTACAAAAATAGTAACTTTTCTCTAACCTACACTTCTCTTACACCTCTCTACCACACCTTCTCCTTCCGGACCTATAACCCAAACAACCCTCCCCCTCCCCCCCCCCCTCACCGACATCACCTTAAAAAAATGGAAATTCGTCACGGCACCATCATCGATTTTCCCTCACTAACGAATAAATGCTTCATGGTCTCTAGGCAATTTTCTCTCACTCAGTTGTTCCTTCACACTGGGTTGTACACGACGTTAAGGTGAAGATGTTGTGTTGGTGGCTGCTTCTACAGATGTTGTGTTGGTGGCTGCTTCTACAGATGTTGTGTTGGTGGCAGCTTCTACACCCTGTACGGATGACATAATAAGTACAATGGATTTATGTACGTCAGTGTAGATGTACAGTTGCTGAAATGTGTTCCTTCACCCCCTGTGGTAAACCCGTGTCTCCAAACAGCCAACCTATATGACCTGTAGCGAACCTATTCACCAATCACGTCCGTCGTTACACAATCAATACCAATTCATTCATAAACAGTTATACAACTACTGTACTGCAACATTGCCATTTGGAGACACGGTTTACCACATCAATGTAGGAACACAATTCTGCAACTGTGCGTTTTTCATTATGGTGTACTTATACTCAGACAACGCTGGATGCTAAGAGAAAATAATAATAATAATAATAATAATAATAATAATAATAATAATAATAATAATAATAGATAGTAATAATAATACAAATAATAACAATAATAAACATCGATCAACACAGCCACAGACACGGACACCAAGTCGGTCACAAAAGTAATAAGTCAAGAAGTCAGCCAATCTTTTGAGCTGTGAGACTCGAGAAGACTTGGCAGTATCGTGAATGTCATCACCTGGAGGGCGGCGATGCCTCAGTCAGAGAGAACGCTGTTGTCTTCGTCGGAAATTGGCCATTATTGATAAGATCCTCTGCGGCTCAACTTATCTGGGAGCTTACGACCGTCGTGGGAAACATGGGCCGAGAGTGAGGCGCCCCTGGGGAGTCACTACCTAGCGGAGGAAACTAATGATTTTGTTTAGTGTCATTTTTTTTACTCCCGGTATCTTAGTCCCTTAACGAAATAACTTAACCCCTCGATACTAAGGGAATTTCCTCTCCATAGGGTTCGTTAAATAAAGGTTTTCACTCTATGGAAGCATTTCTTGATCTCTTTACCCTTGCTTCTAAATGAGTGAATGAGTTTCCTCCCTTGGCCATTCATCTTGTGAGTTATGGTCTGAGGAGGAACTAAGTTGGAGGGAGTTGGTGGTAACTTTTCTTCTGAGAGAGAGAGAGAGAGAGAGAGAGAGAGAGAGAGAGAGAGAGAGAGAGAGAGAGAGAGAGAGAGTGTGTCTGGGGGGGGTCATTATAATCCTCCACTGACTCGTGTTTCTTCAGGTGGAGGATCGTGTGGCCTAATTCCTTCTTCACTGGCCGATGTATGATGTCCTATAGGATCTTGGCTGAGGTTATATTGGTACTCACTCCTTCTCCTGGTGTCCTGCAGGATCTTCATTGGGGGGGCATTAAAATGATGATAGCGTAGTAATGAATTTGTGATGTCTGTGTCTGTCTCCGAGTTGGTGTTGTGAAGAGTCCACATTCGCCCCTAACACGCCCCCCACCCCCTCCCCCTTCCCCCTTCCCCCCTAACAGGCCCCCCACCCCCTCCCCCCTCTCACACCCCCCAACACGATAGGCTTTGCTCTCCTCGTGTTTCTTCCCCGGTGTTGGTGTGAAGTCAAGCAGCAGCCGTTTTCAGTTGTATTCGTCTCAGGAGTTGCCTTCACTCGGTACCTCATAAGTGTTAATGATGCCGCCAAAAAAAAAAAAAAAAATGGTCTACTCGTTAGGTGATACAGAAGGTGTTTGGTCATGATTGTGTGTTTCCTTCCAGCTACTATCTCTCATGGGCCGTTTGGGTGAAGGTTTGATGTGTACAGCGAAGTTACCACACGGAAACTAACCATATAAACAGTAAAAACGAATAAACAGCAATTATATATATATTCTGCAAACTAAAACTAGGCGACGGATAAATGTGGATGAAGTTTAAGCGATCTCAGTAACGTAGGAATCCCCTCCTCGCTCCTACCCGCTCCCAGGACTTTATATAGGAAATACGATACTAAAACTTTTCTGACCACCGAAGGAAACTCACTTAACTCGATCAAGTCAGCAGGCATATTCTGAAAAAAAAAAGAAGATTCCTACGTTGAATTTTCTTCGTAGCTAGAGACGTAAAAATTCACCTATACCGAATTGACTTAACCCAAAATATTGAAATTATACCGAGACTTCTTAGGTAAATACGTTAAATTAGTACCAGTTTGTGGGTGAATTTTGTGTATGGAATATTGGTGAATCTTGACCTAAGTTTGTTATCCTAAATGTGAAGGATGAGGGCTCCTAGTTCCGACTGTTTTAGTATTGTTGTTCAGGCTTTAGTTCTAGTTTATCAAGCAAGTGAGTCAAGTTGACAATAATGCAGAGCAACTTTGGTTTATTTAGCAGAAGTTATTTTAGGTTTTTGTTTAATCAGTTTTTTTTTATTATTTTTAAGCAATTTTTTTGTAATTTTTGTAATTTTTAAGCATTTTTTATGTATTTTTTCATAGCGTCTAACCACTACACTAAACTTACCCCCGGGGAAAAAATAAAATAAATTACCAACCTTTCCCGCCGTATCACCTCAATAAAGAGAGGCGCCGTACCCCCTGGGAGGTAAACACGAGAGCCATGTTAAGTTCAAAATAAATAAATTCTCGCTGCCGCTTCGTATACCCTATTAACTTTTACATATCTGGACTTCCTATGAGGCTATAATAAATGAGGAAGAGGCAAGATAAGATAAAAAATGATGAGACAAACAAGAGTGGGTGAAATAATTGTCGAAATATTAAATATGAGGGTAGGAAACGTGATAAAGTGGATGAGAGGAATGTACAGATTACATAAATGTGTGTGTGTGTGGTGCGTGTGTTCATGCCCCCCGCCTTACACACAATCTCCCTCCTGCACATTCTCAGCTTCTTAACTTTGCTTCACGTGTTGCTCGCTATTGATTTAGGGAGTGGAGGGAGACGACGGTGTTATCAGGGTGGAGGGTGAGGTTGAGGGTGGAGGGTGAGGTTGAGGGTGGAGGGTGAGGTTGAGGATGGAGGGTGAGGTTGAGGGTGGAGGGTGAGGTTGAGGATGGAGGGTGAGGTGGAGGGTGAGGTTGAGGGTGGAGGGTGAGGTTGAGGGTGGAGGGTGAGGTTAAGGGTGGAGGGTGAGGTTGAGGGTGGAGGGTGAGGTTGAGGGTGGAGGGTGAGGTTCAGGATGGAGGGTGAGGTGGAGGGTGAGGTTGAGGGTGGAGGGTGAGGTTGAGGGTGGAGGGTGAGGTTGAGGGTGGAGGGTGAGGGTGGAGGGTGAGGTTAAGGGTGGAGGGTGAGGTTGAGGGTGGAGGGTGAGGTTGAGGGTAGAGGGTGAGGTCGCAGGTCAAATGGACTTTAACCAACACTACTCAAAGCTTTAGGGCTAAGACCCATTAGGAGTGTCAGGGGTCCATTAGCACTAACCAACCCAAATGGAACCCTTTAGGCTGAGTCTCTTATGGCTGGGGTCTATTAGCACCTGGGCCCACCTGACCACTGAGCCAGAGTAAGGAAGAGGAGTGGAACACCTGGTGGCTTAATGCGTGTGGACCTGTAGCTCCACCTGACATTGTGATGCCCTACCTTACATCTCTGCTTCCATCTGTGTGTACCTAGTGGTCGAGTTAGGTTAGGTTAGGTTAGGTTAAGGTTAAGGTTAGGTGAGGTTAGGTTAAGTTAGGTTAGGTTAGGTTAAGTTAGGTTAGGTTAGGTTAGGTTAGGTTACCCCGAGTAAAGTTACACTATGTAGCTTACCAGGAATTCTTGTCCAAGGCCCCAAGATCGAGAGGGAATAAAAGGGGTAAAATAAGACTCAGGGTTGTAATATTATCCAAAGTGCCAATTCATCTTCACTTATTGGACCATATACCTCACCGAATTCACCAATCACAGCGTCTACCAATCACGAAGGAGACCTATGATGGCCTTACTCTCCTATTGGTAGTTGAGAGAGAGGGGGCGGGCGTTTCCCCTCACATTGAACACTTCGATATTTTTGTTAAGTCGATCCCTAAAACCTAACCTAACCTAACCTAACCTACCCTAACCTAACCTAACCTAACCTACCCTAACCTAACTAGACTGAAGAGCAATGAACTGTTGACAGGGATATCCGTAACCTATTTAGTAAGGGTCACAGGTCAAATGTCACTAATAGATTAAATTGAACATGGTGTGACCTCCTTGTGTGTGTGTGTGTGTGTGTGTGTGTGTGTGTGTGTGTGTGTGTGAGTAATGTATATGTATGTTTATGAGTATATGTGTGATTAGATATGCTTTAATTTGTGTGTGTTTGAATGCACATATGTATAATTTCATTAGCAAGTGTCTGTGTGTGTCTGTGTACCCGGCAGCAGGGAAGCTCAGGGCCAAATTCTATTAACCTCACTCTAATTTAATTACAAACATGTGTTCGCAGTGCGGAACATGGAAGCCAAATTCGTGGTTGAAGGTCGAATGGGCCCCAGTCCTAATAGGCCCCAACCAACCAAACTTAACCAAACCTATCCTATCCTAACCTAACTTAACCTAACCAAACTTAACCAAACCTATCCTATCCTATCCTAACCTAACCGAACCTAACCTAACCTAACCATTAGGATTGAGTTTAGGTAGATATAAGGTCTATTAGGACAGGAGATGAGCTCTGTTTACACTTGACCACCGCGCCCCCAACCTCTACCTGTTGTCTCATGGTGGTCAGGTAATAATCCCAACCTACACCCTGTGTCCAGTACTTCACCCAGTTGTGTTAAGGCTGAGAGGAACACTACACCCACCCACCCACCCACCCACCCACACACACACACGCGCGGAAGGACAGACAGATAGCAATTCCAGGTGCCATGGTGCTGTGTGTGGCGGAGAACAAGCCAGGCGCCTGACTGTGCATACAAGACGAGGCTCAAGTGTTTAGTGTTTCTCTCTGGCTTCTCAATTGATGATTTACAAGGCAGATTCTGAGAGCGGATCTGTGAGCGTTGTTCACGCAGGGATAGAATTTACTCTCTCTCTCTCTCTCTCTCTCTCTCTCTCTCTCTCTCTCTCTCTCTCATGAGACAGTAGTGATAACATTTCAATGAATTTGCATAGTAAGAACAAGTAATTATGGTGATGTAGGCTTGAGATAGTACAATGAACACACACACACTGTAAACTCTCACACGTATGAGTTTATATAAAAAATACCGAAAGTATTCCATTCACGACCACTGGACCAGTGTAGTCACATTGTTCATAGTTTAACAGGACAAGGCCCGCTGCCCAACACACTACAAATAACACAAGTATTTCCCAACTGTCCAGGAAATGTGGTGTACAACTACTGGTGTGCGGGACTGTTAGTGTGCCATAACTAGTCTGATCTAACCTAGTCATGAGAGTTAAGGGCAATTAGGATTGATGCCAATTTCGAATAGGGCCCAATAGGTCTGAGGCTAATTAGAGAGAGAGAGAGAGAGAGAGAGAGAGAGAGAGAGAGAGAGAGAGAGAGAGAGAGAGAGAGAGAGCAATCACCCGTTCTCAAGGTAAAAAGTTTCAGATGTCATGGTAAAAAGTTTCAGATGTCAAGGTAAAAAGTTTCAATAGTTCTCAAGGTAAAAAGTTTCAGCAGTTCTCAAGGTAAAAAGTTTCAGCGGTTCTCATGGTAAAAAGTTTCAGATGTCAAAGTAAAAACCTTCAGATGTCATGGTAAAAAGTTTCAGATGTCAAGGTAAAAAGTTTCAATAGTTCTCATGGTAAAAAGTTTCAGCAATGCGGCGCCAAATTCTCGAAGGAAATGGAAATGGAGTGATCAGTTTGGGTGGCTCTCAGGCCGGGGTAAATGACCAGTCCCTGACACTATCACTGGAATTGAGCCTCCATTACCACCTTACTCACTCTCTCTTTCTCTCACTTTCTTTTTCTCTCAGTCACTCCTCTCACTTACTCACACATACACCCCTAGACACACACATACATACATACATACATATATACATACATATATACACGCCCAGACACACACACATACATACATACATACACCCCCAGACACACATACATACATACATACGTACACCCCAGACACATACATACATACACTTCCAGACACACACGTACACCTGAGATCCCTTGTCCGAGAATTGCTGTTCGACACCACAACCGCATCCAGCCCATACGTGCACGAACTGATCGCTATAAGAACAGCCCAGTCCCAACCATTGTAAAAATTATCAACAACTTGTAATACTGTAACACTGTCACTATGTTGAAATGAACTGTAGTTTGAGCTTTTCCCCATCTAAGTTATTATATGTCTTATTTGTGTCACTTATGTTACTTGTATATTATTTGTAATTCGTAACCCACTCCCCAAATATGTAACTGTATATTTTCAGCCTTCTGGCTGCCAAGCTCCTTCAATAAACCGTTAATTATTATTATTATTATTATTATTACACACACATACACCCCTACACACATACACTCCCCAGACACACATACAATCTACTACTACTACTACTACTACTACTACTACTTTGCTGTCACTTGGAATAGAATATGACGATCATCCAGCTATGATACAATGATATGAGTTATTAAAGATGTCACCTTCGTTGGTGATCGGCAAAGTCGTCCACGAATAAAAACACAAATCGAGATACCAAAACCCCCCCAAAAAAAACCGAACACACATTTATACCATCTTCAGAAAATCGTAAAAATCATGTATAATTATTCGGCAACAATATTATTTCACCTATCAATATTTTTTTTTTTTTCGTTTTTTAATTTTCGTCTGGTGATGGAAAGTTAGACCCCTATAGACCAAGTTATTGTTTAATACTTATGGGTGCGGGGGATAAGAGTGTGAAGCCGCCATCTATGCAAAGGGCTTTATGGTATAATTGAGTGGACTAGCTGTTGTAGGGTGGGGTTTGTGTTCACATTTCGTTCACCAAATTGTAAGTGAAGTATTATTGATAGCAGTCATGGTGGTGTTGGGAGTAGGAGTAGTAGGATAAGTAGTAGTAGTAGGAGTAATAGTAGTAGTAGTAGTAGTACGTAGCGGGAAAGGTGAATGAGTGGGTTAGCGAAATCCAAGCTCTATCGGAGATTGCTAACACAGAGCCACATGCGGCCTTTGCAGCATTCACCCATGGAGTCAAGCATCGTTGGAACTACCTGATGCGTACCATCCCTGAGATCGGACCCCTCCTCCACCCTTTGGAAGAAGCAATCAGTGTCAAGTTCATTCCCAAACTAGTGAAACACCCTGACTTAACCCTAGCAGAAAGAACACTTCTTGCACTTCCACCAAGACTGGGAGGGATGGGACTAACTAATCCAGAGGAGATTGCTGACTCTGAACATCAAAATTCACTTAAGCTCACGGCAGCCCTCACTGACCACATAATAGCCCAGAATGCAACAGGGGAAGTGGACACCAGCGAAGTTAATAAGATCCGTAGGTCCATTACAACAGATCGGCAGCACTGTCAAAATGACATGTTGCAGCAACTATTGCTGCAGGTGTGAGAAAATTTGACAATAAAAGTAGCTATAGCGCAGGAGGTGGGCGCCTCGAACTGGTTAACTACGTTACCGATAAGGGCAAATGGTTTCAGCCTTAACAAACAAGAATTTACAGATGCCATTGCTCTAAGGTACGGTTGGCCAGTAGATGGTTTGCCCTCCCAATGCGTGTGTGGCTCTTCCTATGATGGCGATCACGCCATGGTCTGCAAGAAGGGGGGCTTCATATGCATGAGGCATGACGAGGTAAGGGATCTCACAGCAAATATGTTGAAGGAAATCTGCCGGGACGTTATGGTAGAACCGACCCTCCTTCCACTGGATGGCGAGATCTTCCAACACAGGACTTCAAACACATCTAACGAAGCCCGTGTGGACGAGTGCTCGAGGATTCTGGACGCGGGGACAGCGAGCTTTCTTCGACATCAGGATTTTTGATCCCATGGCCGTTTGTCACCGTAACCTAGCTCTCGATGCTGCACATAGGAGGAACGAGAACGACAAGAGAAGGGCATATGGGGAGAGAATTCAAAATGTTGATCAAGGCAGCTTCACTCCTCTAGTGTTCACAAACTCTGGTGGGATGGGCCCAAGTGCAAGATGTTTCTACGCCAGACTCGCGGAGCTGATCTCCGAACAGAAGCAGCAGCCCAGAAGTTATGTTACAGCCTGGATGAGATGTCGACTGTCTTTCTCTCTCCTTCGGTCGGCTTTACTCCGCCTCAGGGGAACGAGAGCTTCTGCCCCAATGCCGACAACTGCTGCAGATATTGACTATGAGGCTACAGTCACTGAATGCCGCATAGATCTGCGGCTCAACTAACTAAACGCAGACAGGGTAGCTACTTATGTATTAGGATAGTTCATTAAAGGTAATAAAATGGCGGCGAAGGTGTAGCTATTGGGGTAGGCTGGAGGCCACATTAAAAAAAAAAGAAGAAAAAAGTAGTATTACAACAACAAACATCCTTCCTACGCTATTTCGTGTATGTTGTGGTGAGGCTCAAAATGTTGTCTTTTAAGTAACGTTGTCCTCCAGTACAAGACTTTTCTTGAGACATCATCTCTCTTCGTGTTGCGCTCTTCCTGTCCTCGGCGGTTACATCACCCGACCACCCGCTCCAGATCTCCGACTTTAGCTGAGACGAGACCCTTACCAGGAGTTTGTTGTTCTCGGTCACGTTGTTAAATTACGCCAGGAAAGGAGGAGGATATCCTACCTGTTGGTCAAGCTGCTGCACTTCTCGGACAAGAGCAGAGACACACTGCCGGTCTACTTGTCCCTCTTGGCAGCGAGCCTGGTTGGGGGCATAGTAGGACTTATCTGCTATGCCATCCGTGGCACTGGTGAGGACGACCACCAAGAGGGCGGCGTCCACTGAGATGATGGAGACGACCACCAAGAGGGTGGCGTCTACCAAGATGATGGAGACGACCACCAAGAGGGTGACGTCTACCGAGATGATGGAGACAGTGCAGGTATACATAAATTGTAGAGACAGAGTAGGCATACGTCTGATACACATAGGCCCGCGGGTAGGGTATGAAACAGACAAAATCAACATAGACTTTTAAACACGATTACGTAAACTGTGTCACCAACAGTTAACGTAATGAATGATTTATTTTTTCACGGTTTTATCTCAGAAAAAATATTAAGGTAAATAAATGGTGGCGAAGGTGTGGCTATTGGGGGAGGCTGGAGGCCACGTTAAAAAAAAAAAAAAAAAAAAAAAAAAAAAAAAAGGTAGTAGTAGTAGTAGTAGTAGTAGGAGAGGTTGGAAGTCATGTTTATTGAAAAAAAGAAAGTAGTAATAGTAAGAATATTGGTAGTAGTAATTGCTATTTATTATTATTATCATCATCATCATTACTATTATTATTATTCTGGCGGCAGAAAATTAAACTAATTTCTTCAACCAACCTCACCTAATCTAACCTAATTGGGGGGTAGGGTAGGTAAGGCTAATTAAAACCAAAAATAAACTAAACTAACGACCTTAATAACGAAAAAAAAATACAGAAAATTATTAGATTATTTGCAATAAAGAAAGAAGACCCCACAAGAACCCAACACAGGACCCCACAAGAACCCAACACAGGACCCCACAAGAACCCAACACATGACCCCACAAGAACCCAACACAGGACCCCACAAGAACCCAACACAGGACCCCACAAGAACCCAACACATGACCCCACAAGAACCCAACACAGGACCCCACAAGAACCCAACACAGGACCCCACAAGAACCCAACACATGACCCCACAAGAACCCAACACAGGACCCCACAAGAACCCAACACATGACCCCACAAGAACCCAACACATGACCCCACAAGAACCCAACACAGGACCCCACAAGAACCCAACACAGGACCCCACAAGAACCCAACACATGACCCCACAAGAACCCAACACAGGACCCCACAAGAACCCAACACATGACCCCACAAGAACCCAACACAGGATCCCACAAGAACCCAACACAGGACCCCACAAGAACCCAACACTAAAACACTCTCCCTTAACTGCTGCTCAGACTATACTTATCTAGTTCAAGTAGAGTCTCTCAGAATAATCTTTATGCCATTTTTCAAAGTAAGTTTTTGGTTTAGCTTTACGTGAGCCGGATAAAATGATGTTTGACTTCTCCAGTTACGAAGAAAATTTAACTTAAAAACTCTGAGGATTCGAAGACCTTGGTTAATTAAGTGTGTGTGAGAGAGAGAGAGAGAGAGAGAGAGAGATTTATAATCCACGTATGTGTTCTAATCCACAGGTGTCGCATAAGATGAGCTGCCAACAGGTACTACTGAAGGTGGTGTCGTGTGTGGTATTGTGGACTACCCTGCTCTCTCTTCCAGGTCAGTCTATCACACACACACACACACACGACTTCGTCCAGTGATTGTTTTTGTTTTGCTTTTTGCTACAGTCAACAGGGGCTCCAAAAATGTTCCCATATGTCCTTAACTTAAGTAGTAACATTCAGCAGCTCTCTATCGAACTTGAAGGAGGTGGGGAGAAGGAGGTGGATGAGGAGGAGAGGAAGAAGGGGAAGGAGGTGAGGGATAGAAGGTTGAAGATTCAGAGGAGGGAAGGAGGAGGTGGGGAAGAAGATGGGGGAAGGAAAGTGGGAGGAAGGAGAGAGAGAGAGAGAGAGAGAGAGAGAGAGAGAGAGAGAGAGAGAGAGAGAGAGAGAGAGAGAGAGAGTACACATAGTAAAGACAGACACACGTACAGTACACATACCCTCCTCCTCCTCCACACACACACCGTCCTCTCTCACCATTTTACACTTCCTACTGAACTGACTTATGGAAATTACGACACACGGATAATAACGATACTTCCCCTCCCCCCATATTATAGGACACACCGTAAGATATCGACTACAACAACAACAACTATTATTACAACAACAACTATTAATACAACGACAACAACAACAACTACTACAACAACAACAACTATTAATGCAACAACAGCTACGACAACAACAACAACAACTATTATTACAACAACAACTATTAATACAACAACAACAACAACAACAACTACTACAACAACAACTATTAATACAACAACAACAACAATTACAACAACAACAACTATTAATACAACAACAACAACAATACTACAACAACAACTATTAATGCAACAACAACTACTACAACAACAACAACTATTAATGCAAAAACAAATACTACAACAACAACAACAACTACTACAACAACAATAACTATTAATACTACTACAACACCAACTACAACTACTACCACAACTACTCCACAAACACTAATAATGCCTCACTACAGATCCTTGACTTAAGTAAGAAAATTCCGTCTTACACCTGATCACCAAATACCCAAGATGTCTTTAATTGATCAAGTTTTTCTTTCTAACTGTCTTCAGAGAACAGCCCCAATAGTGTGTGTGTGTGTGTGTGTGTGTGTGCCCCCAGTCTTGGTAGGATAATTATGTTCATTGTGACCTTAATTTTTCTCTCCTTCCTCTCCCTCTTAGAGTGTGTATGGTCATGGTCACGGGAAGCTCGTCATGTGGTGCCCCCTCCCACCATACCCGGGCCAACCCTACCCCCAGTGTTTGACCCTCTCGTGCCCACAAACATCACGGTCACAGCTTCCAAGACGGCTCTACTGTCCTGTATAGTCCACAACCTCGGCAATAATTCCGTAAGTGATGCTCTTATATTTTTAGTAACCTTTCTACAAAACCTCAAAACACAAAAAAGACCCAAAATAGTCAACTCAGGGGCCTCCACAATTTGGGGGCCTCCACATATTACAAAATTTTATTTATTTGTTTATTCATCTGGATTATTTTTATTTTCATTCTTTAAAATTCATGTTTATCTATTCCATCACGTAAAACTATGTTCAGCAAGAAACGTGATAGAAATTAGGCTAGCTACTCCTTGAAATTCATGAATACCTGGCTTTCCTATGAACCGTATATTTTTAATATTTTTAATATAACTGCATATGGCTTCAAAATTCTCCAAAGAAGTGTTCAAATTTCAAAATTTTCCCGGGGGGCTTACAGCGCCCCCCGGAACTCCCAGATGTTTAGGCTCGCTTCACTCGCCACCCCACCCTCTTGGGTAGTTATAATGAGAGGGGCCTCCACAAAGAGGCTGCCCATGGGCCTCCACAGGTCTAAATCCGGCACTGAATCAGCTAGCTCTATAAATGCTCTTCCTTATTCTTGGTTGAGGTTTCTTTAGCGTAAATTATTAAGTCTTCCAAACTCTTGAACAAATGAAATAAAAGTAAGGTATTTGTCGTCATTTGTAATGTATTCAACAAAAGCTTCAATAGCCTCTCACAACTATTCCTTCTCTTAACTCACTCACTCACTCACTCACTCATTCACGCGCGCACTCACTATTCCAAAAACTGTTTAGAATGCTATGGATATTCTAAGCCTTACAAGGTTCTAGGTCCAGGTTAGGGTTAGGTTAAGTTAGGTTTTCAGTTCCGGAGTTCACCAGGGTTCAGTATTAGTTCCCACTCTGTTTATTTTTTACACCTACTGTAATTCTAATTCTGTCAAATGACTGCCATTTGAATATTTTACTGTAGCGCTGCAGGGTGAGATGTTGGTGAAGCAGGGTGACGGGGGTGACGGAGGGGGGGGGGGGTAGTGTTGGTGAAGCAGGGTGACGGAGGGGATGTTGGTGTAGCAGGGCCATGGATCAGATCATGCCCCAGGGTTATTCATCGTGGTGGCGGTACTTACCTTCACCCTGGCTGATGTATCACAAATAAGGCTTCACACCTTGAGAAATTGGGGAGCGATTTACCACAGAGGAAGATTTCTCACCGTCAAGGAAGAATTTATCGTTGTGGGTAGTGAGTGAGGTGCTGTGTATGTGGGGGGGGGGGGGGGTGAACCGTCCTCCCCCCAACAATAATAATAATAATAATAATAATAATAATAATAATAATAATAATAATAGTAATAATAATGACTCCTGACCACTTCATATTTATATCTCCAGCAGCGTCTCCCACATCAAGTTCCTCCTTTCCCTACTCCTCCACCTATTTTTCCCTCCTCTTCCTTCCCTCCTCTTCCTACTACTTCCCTCGTCCTCCCCCTCCCTGTTCTCCTCCTCCTCCTCGCTGTACTGGGACTGGACTGGTATATATTACATAACTCCCAACAGCCTCAGATGTCTATTCAAAATCTCCATTAAATGAATAATTCACTGCGTCGGAAAACTCCTGCTCTTAACACTCACTTTCCCGCGCACCTCCCGCCTGTGTTAGTGGTGTGACGTCAGCTGTACCCGAGTAACGTATATAGAATGTGTTTGAACTTTGACTTGTGACATATAACAGGAATTATTCTCCAAAGATCATGGTTGAAGCCGTTAGTTGAAAGGTCAGCAAAGTTGGATTGATAAGAGTGGTTAAACGAGTCCAAGTCCAAATAAGACTAAATCTAACCTCCCTTCACTCTTCCACCATCTTTCCTCACTCCTTCCTTCACGTTATCACCCCTTCTCTCCATCTCCTCTCCTCTCCCCTCTTCCCTACCTTCTCTCACCATCTCACCATCCTCACTTTTCTCCGCCCCATTTCCTTCCTCTCCTTCCCCTCCTCCCCACTTTCCTTCCACTCACCAATTCCCCCCCCCCCCCCTCACCCACCTTCCCTTCCTTCCTCATCCACCTCAGAGGAATACGGGTTAGGAATTCCAGACACGCGGGGTGTTATTTACCATTCCAGTTGGAGCACTGTTTTTTGTTCCGATTTCAGATACATGTGTGTGTGTGTGTGTGTGTGTGGCATAAACAAAATAGCATCATATTAGTCGCCTCAGTCAACACGTCAGCGTCACCTTAATAACACCACCTTACCTTAACGACCTCATCATCTCTCCTTAACTATCATTACACCAACCTTGTTTAATATGCAGTTAGCGATGTGTTTATGGACTGTTCTATTAAACCTCAACTTGCAGGTAATAGAGAATTAAAGAGAATGTTACATTGGCAGGTGTTCTTTGAGCCATTCATACTTTACAGGTGTGTTCTCCTCTACAGGTGTCGTGGATCAGGCACCGAGACCTACATATACTCTCGGTGGGATCAGTGACGTATACGAGTGACTCCAGGTTCGAGGCAGTACCCCAGGAAGGTCAGGGAGACTGGATGTTGAGGCTAAAGTATGCCCGCCCACGAGACTCAGGCCAGTATGATTGTCAGGTGTCCAGTACCCCGCCCACCGCCCGCACCACCCACCTTACTGTTGTAGGTAAGTGTTACCCACCTCCTCTCACCGACTACCTACCCCACACCAAGCTGATCCGATGTAAAAAACAAAAGATGAGAGAAAATCTAACTGTGCGGAGAGGTAAGCAAACAGAGGGGGACTAACTCACCCGGGTGTTGCTTTGACATTTTCACCTCCAGAGCACAAACAACATCTCGGAGGGTTCTCAAGGTGTAAGTAAAGATGGTTGGTAGATAACAGATGACGGTGATGAGTCAAGTGACGTAGATCAAGAAGCTGTGTATGTTGTAAATTAACGATTTTGCTCGATAAAATAGAATCGCGTGTCGTAAACCAGCTGGGAAAAAAATCTATACTTTACCCCCGTACAGAACCACTAACCCCCCTCCTATACTTTACCCCCGTACAGAACCACTAACCCCCCCTCCTATACTTTGCCCCCGTACAGAACCACTAACCCCCCCTCCTATACTTTACCCCCGTACAGAACCACTAACCCCCCCTCCTATACTTTACCCCCGTACAGAACCAAAGGCCAAGATAGCTGGTGCGTCGGACATTCATGTTGGTATCGGCTCAGTCATCAACCTGACGTGTGTGGTACCATACTCCCCGGAGCCCCCAGACTACCTACACTGGTACCACAAGGAGCGGGTAAGTGTAACTGATACCATTCTATCCAATTACACCCATGAGGTATGATAGGTATGATGGTATTACTGTAACTACCATAAATATTACCTAATTAGTACCGTTGTGAAATATCCTGGTATTATCATTACCATAAATACCACAGTTAGTACCATTACCATAGACTATCATCACAGCGTTACTACCATAAGTACCACTATAGCAACCATAATTAGCTACCATAATAAGCTATCATAAACTTAGTTCCCAATCATACATTACCATCACAGCTCCATAATCTAATTGGGTGACAGGCTAATGGCCACGACACACACACACACACACACCTTGTTGTTATTAAGGTGTCAGGTGTTGGTGTGTGGGGGGTACAGGTGTTAATTGGAATACAGGTAAGATTCTTATATGTTCAGCATCTCCATTAATGTGTATTTCTGACTTACTTAAATTAATCAAGGCTAGGCTAGGTTAGGTTAGGTTGGGTTAGGTTAGGTTAGGTAGGAGGCTGGGAGGATTAGCTTGGTTGAATCCTGGTTGTGAGGTGATGCTGCTTGGGTGTGTCTCTGGCCGGGAGGTCATTAGCATGATATGTGAAGCTGTAGAGAGAGAGAGAGAGAGAGTGTGTGTGTGTGTGTGTGTGTGTAATGCATGATAGTGCAGGTACACGACCCTAGGTTCCTTGACTATCTACATCTACCTGTACACACCTTCCTTCCTCCCTCACACCTATACCTACACCTTCCTTCCTCCCCCACACCTATACCTACACCTTCCTTCCTCCCTCACACCTATACCTACACCTTTCCTCGCTCCCTCACACCTACCTACCTACACCTTCCTTCCTCCCTCACACCTATACCTACACCTTCCTTCCTCCCTCACACCTATACCTACACCTTCCTTCCTCCCTCCCTCCTCCCACCACGCCACAAGTGTAGACCAACATACACACCAAAACCAAGCATGTATAGGAACAACATCATCTACACATGAAGGAGAATCTCATGAACGTCTGGCAGAAGATAAACTCTATTTGGGAAAAGTTTTAGGGGAGAAAATTGACGAACTTTCACACTTATCTTGTGGAGAGTAAAGGTTTATCCTCGGGGAAGAAACAAAAGTCTGAAGCTTAAAGACTTTTTTTTTTGGGTAGGAGTTTAAATAAGCTTTTGATGGAGTTGTAGGAGGGTCTAGGAGTGTTTGTAGGATGGTCTAGGAGTGTTTGTAGGATGTTCTAGGAGTGTTTGTAGGATGGTCTAGGAGTGTTTGTAGGATGTTCTAGGAGTGTTTGTAGGATGTTCTAGGAGTGTTTGTAGGATGGTCTCGGAGTGTTTGTAGGATGTTCTAGGAGTGTTTGTAGGATGGTCTAGGAGTGTTTGTAGGATGGTCTAGGAGTGTTTGTAGGATGGTCTCGGAGTGTTTGTAGGATGGTCTGGGAGTGTTTGTAGGATGGTCTAGGAGTGTTTGTAGGATGGTCTAGTAGTGTTTGTAGGATGGTCTAGGAGTGTTTGTAGGATAGTCTGGGAGTGTTTGTAGGATGGTCTGGGAGTGTTTGTAGGATGGTCTGGGAGTGTTTGTAGGATGGTCTGGGAGTGTTTGTAGGATGGTCTAGGAGTGTTTGTAGGATGTTCTAGGAGTGTTTGTAGGATGGTCTAGGAGTGTTTGTAGGATGGTCTAGGAGTGTTTGTAGGATGTTCTAGGAGTGTTTGTAGGATGTTCTAGGAGTGTTTGTAGGATGGTCTAGGAGTGTTTGTAGGATGTTCTAGGAGTGTTTGTAGGATGGTCTAGGAGTGTTTGTAGGATGGTCTGGGAGTGTTTGTAGGATGTTCTAGGAGTGTTTGTAGGATGGTCTAGGAGTGTTTGTAGGATGTTCTAGGAGTGTTTGTAGGATGGTCTAGGAGTGTTTGTAGGAGGGTCTAGGAGTGTTTGTAGGTATGGTCTGGGAGTGTTTGTAGGGTGGTCTAGGAGTGTTTGTAGGATGGTCTAGGAGTGTTTGTAGGATGGTCTAGGAGTGTTTGTAGGATGGTCTGGGAGTGTTTTTGTTACAGATTCAATAATAAATATATAGACGACAAAAAACAAACCAGCAATTTTATCAACGTCACTAAATTTTCCTCGTCTGACTGTCTGTCTGTCTGTCTGTCTGTCTATCTGTCTGTCTGTCTTCGTATCTGTCACTGATGGGTTTCTCACAGATGGTGCTGGAGGACGGGGTGAGGGTGTGGGTGAGGACACAGCTGGCCGGGAGGAGTGTGAGCCAGCTGGTAGTGAAGGACGCTGAACCTCGGGACTCTGGCGTCTATACCTGCAGCCCAGCACACTCCCTCCACCACTCCATCACTGTGCACGTCCATAAAGGTGGGTGTAGAGGGTGTAAAGGTGGGTGTAGAGGTGTAAAGGTGGGTGTAGAGGGTGTAAAGGTGGGTGTAGAGGTGTAAAGGTGGGTGTAGAGGGTGTAAAGGTGGGTGTAGAGGTGTAAAGGTGGGTGTAGAGGGTGTAAAGGTGGGTGTAGAGGTGTAAAGGTGGGTGAAGAGGGTGTAAAGGTGGGTGTAGAGGTGTAAAGGTGGGTGTAGAGGGTGTAAAGGTGGGTGTAGAGGTGCAAAGGTGGGTGTAGAGGTGTAAAGGTGGGTGTAGAGGGTGTAAAGGTGGGTGTATAGGGTGTAAAGGTGGGTGTATAGGGTGTAAAGGTGGGTGTAGAGGTGTAAAGGTGGGTGTAGAGGTGTAAAGGTGGGTGTAGAGGTGTAAAGGTGGGTGAAGAGGGTGTAAAGGTGGGTGTAGAGGTGTAAAGGTGGGTGTAGAGGTGTAAAGGTGGGTGTAGCGGGTGAAGCAAAGATAGTTTACAAGTTCATCATTCATAAGGTCCGTCTTGCCACTATATATACTTTAGACACACTAACTCCCACCTTTCCTGACCTGACTGCTAGATGTTTTTCGTGGACGAGTTATATGTTTTTTGTTCAACTGTGCCTCAACGCAGACAGTGAGGTTAATGAGTTAGTGATATTGTTCCTGCCTGCAGCCACTAACACACTATTCCTCATCTTCCCTGCTGCAGGAGAGTACCCGGCAGCGATGCAGGGAGGGTCGTCGGTGGCCTGCGCTGGTCGTCGCGTGTGGGCTCTACTTGTGACAGCTGTAGTCATCACCACGATCTCAAGCCCGCTTCTACTGCCATATTTTTATATGTGAATAACACGCTTTGTAGAAACACTGGAGAGTTTCATTACCACAGCCAGGCCCAGGTATATTATCAACCCTTTGAGGACGATGACTTAACTCTTTGAGGGCGATGGTTTAAGGCCTTTGAGGACGATGGTTTAAAGCCTTTGAGGACGATGGTTTAAAGCCTTTGAGGACGATGGTTTAAAGCCTTTGAGGACGATGGTTTAAGGCCTTCGAGGACAATGGTTTAAGGCCTCTGAGGACGATGGTTTAAAGCCTTTGAGGACGATGGTTTAAAGCCTTCGAGGACGATGGTTTAAGGCCTCTGAGGACGATGGTTTAAGGCCTTTGAGGACGATGGTTTAAAGCCTTTGAGGACGATGGTTTAAGGCCTTTGAGGACGATGGTTTAAAGCCTTCGAGGACGATGGTTTAAAGCCTTTGAGGACGATGGTTTAAAGCCTTCGAGGACGATGGTTTAAAGCCTTTGAGGACGATGGTTTAAAGCCTTCGAGGACGATGGTTTAAAGCCTTCGAGGACGATGGTTTAAAGCCTTTGAGGACGGTGGTTTAAAGCCTTTGAGGACGATGGTTTAAAGCCTTTGAGGACGATGGTTTAAAGCCTTTGAGGACGATGGTTTAAACATTTCCTCCTCAAAGTGTCAAAAAAAAAAAATCAAAATCAAAACAGTAACACACACAAACACTAGACCAGAGCTTGCCAGATCACACATGACCCCATTGGCTTACACATTATTACTCCCCAAACCGAATTATTTTTTTATAGACAATACAAAAATCCTTCGAACAGCTTGAAAATACAACCAGATCCCTCAAGGCTGCATACAAAGAAGCTTACCACACTGGACGGAAAGTGTGGTATGTGATACATGGTGTGGAGTGGAACATGGTGTGGTGCATTACTCCCTCCTTGAAATTCTACGACTGTTAGCCTTATTTAAACCCAAACACTTCATCCATTCTTTTTCTCCACATTTCTCTCCCTCTCTCTCTCATTCTCCCCATTCCTCCCCTCTCTCTCTCATTCTCCCCATTCCTCCCTTCTCTCTCTCATTCTCCCCTATCCATTTCTCTCACCCCTCTCTTTTTCTTCACTTTTTGTATTAATAGCAGAGAGAGAGAGAGAGAGAGAGAGAGAGAGAGAGAGAGAGAGAGAAAATTTGGTATTCACACCTAAGACTAAGTATCATCGTCTCCGCTGTAACAGAGGAATATAAATCAGTAGTGGGAGACAGCCAATCAGAGGCCAGTATCATAGAAGACAGCCAATCAGCTCTCAGTATATCATGCACCACATCGCCGTTGAGGTGATGAATGGCGATGATTGGTTCAGCGGGTTCCCCAATAAAATATCTCTTTTATGATTGGGTTCCAGTCTATTAAAAGGAGTCCTAATAGAACCCAAATAGACCCTGTCCCAATAAGGTTTCCCTACTAATGGGCCCCAGTTTTAATGTCTTCGGTTAAATGGGACCCTCTTGGGGGCCTCCCTAAACGTAATCTAACTTTATCTAACCTAAGCTCTCTTAAGCCACCCGTAAGTACCTTCCAGATCATCTTGGGGAGGTGCGGGGTGGGGAGGTGCGGGGTGGGGAGGTGCGGGGTGGGGTGGGGTGGGGCGGGGTGGGGAGGTGCGGGGTGGGGAGGTGCGGGGTGGGGTACTCATCTCATGAATCAAAGTTTATGGATGAGTCAGCGTTTAACTCGAACCCTTTAATAATAATAATCTGCTACTTACTCCTTATAGTCTAATAATAATAATAATAATAATAATAATAATAATAAATAACAATGATGAAACGATACAGAAATATGATTCAACTATTATTCACTCTGGGTAATAATATTCACGAAATAATAGTCACAGGCCTACGATAAATAAATTAGTGTAGTATAGCGTCGTATATGCGCTCACGGAGTATACCTTGAGAGGGATTTTACGCCTATCTGTTTCACCATACTAAGAAATATACGTAATATAGTGCAGCTTATAAGGTCAACAACTAATAAAAATTCATGTGGCAACAAAACAAAGGGTGAAGGGGGGAGGAGTTAAGTACAGGAAGAATCTAACCTAACTTAACTTAATTTAAACTAACACAAGATATACGTCATTGTAATAGTATCTGGTGTTGTGGTAGTAAGAAGTTGTTTAAACACGTACAGTGCTGGTGATCAATGAAGGTCAAGAAGTCACAAAACTCGCTATTGACTGTCTTGGTCACGTACTGAGGAATGACTGAATGAGAGTAAAGAGCATCCCTGGAGAGCCTCAGCTGTGAGAGATAGAGCTAAATGTGTTATGAATCATCTTTATTCAGAGAACGTAATGACTCATCGCCTCCCTTATCAGACCTTTCTCGTTCCTGTTCATATAAATCATTGTCACCAGCCGTGTTGTCTCAGCCATGCAGCCTGCGGGTCTCACTGTATTGTAGTCCGCTTGCCAGGCTCTGCATGGCACTTTGGGAGTTTGCTTCCACGCGTGCAGTCGCAGTAAATGAACTCAAGAACACTATTGTCATCCAGACAATAGAAAGTCTTCCGTCGTCTGCAGTCTGCCAGCCGCTGTTGTCTTGGGGGCGAGGAACAGCTCCAGGCTGTGGCACACCACACAGCACCACACCACACCACACGTAATTTAGTCTGTACTTAGATGAATGGCGAGGATGACTGGGACAATGTGCACCTTTATGAATGATCTTATATCAGAATATCTCTTGAAACTGAGGTAACTGAGATACGGTTCTTTAATAGTATGACTACAGGAGAAATACTAATACCGTGATACATAAGTAATACAGTTATAATCACTATCACTTGGTAATTAAATTATATTAAGAGCCGTAACTTGGCTGTCGTGGGATCAAGGAGCATCGCTTAGGTTATGAGGAGCTGTGTTGACGGCCGCCCTGTTGACCTCATTGTGTAGATGCTGTAGGACTTTGGACTGTCGATCTGAGATATTCATTTTCGAGACTTAGCGAGACACCTTGAAAACGCTGGTGTTCCTGGAGCAGTTTTTCCATGTCTCTCAAATGCACTGAATCACATCCAGTAAATGTTTATAAACCACATGATGAACCGTAAAGGACAAACAGGTTCATGTACCACAGTTACTTTAGCATCAGTTCAACAGTTACACGTGAGTACAGCAGGACAGAGTCGAGTGTCTGTACCTTGATATATGCCGCGAACACCAAATTCCATCACTCAAAACCATCACGTTCTCCTAGGTTCTTACCCTCATACTGTACACATAACATAAACACGTTGAACACTGGCGGGAAATATGTAAAAGACAAAGCATAAACACAACGTAACTTATAAAAAAAAAAAGTGTTGGAAAATCGCCGACCAAGTTTTTTTTTATAGTTCCATCATTTTTCCACGAATGGTAAGGTTAAAAAAAAATTCCCCTGACATTTGCAAAACTGCGTTACTTTTATTTCCATACTTTTCCAGGATTTTTAATGACAGTGGGAACCCAAAAATTACTTACTACACATTATGGTATCCACACATAACCCCGAGGCATCTCTATATGAAAACAATATCATATAGATCCAAAAATATAAAACATCTTATTTGGGAGAAAATATCAAGACCTCGGTAACCCAGACGAAGATCATGTCCAGGTAATGAGTACAGTGAGGACAAAACTTCGGGAATTAGAGAGAAAAAGTTGGGTAAATGAGATTTTAAAGAGAATAAAGCGAAGAAGAAAGTTGGCCAGAGAAAGTTAGGATTATAAAGAACTTCACAAAAAAATTTAAATGAACTGTAGAGGCAACTGAAGCTTTCTAAAAAAAATAAATGCACTGAGTGATGATGATGATGATGATGATGACGATAATGACAGAAAACATAAACACAGGGAAATGTAGAGAAAGATAAGACAAAAGAGGATTTACATGTGACGGTAATATAAAACAGTAACGATAATAAGAGTGTGTTTGAGGCAGAACTAAAAGAAAGATGGGCAGAGAAGAGTAGACATAAATGAAAAGGAAACAAGATCAAACTACAGTGCTAATTTAGACATAGATGTTGAAGCAGCTGTACAAAACAAAACAAAAGTACAAAGACTGACAACAGCAACTGGAGGAATAATGAAAAAATATAAAATAGGAAAACGTGATAATTTGGCCATGAAATTAGGGCCGATGGAAGAATGCTTTCAGTATCAATGGTTATAAATGAAGGTAGAGAGGGCAAGGCAGAGACCAGGATGGACAAACAAAATTAAAACCTCTGGTCACCAAAAAGACACAAACTCTGGGAGAATTCGGTAAGACAGAACGAAGATATTTAGATTGGAGGGCCGTAGCCGCCAGCCCACTGAAATGAGGATTTCACTTCGACTGATTGAGAATCTCGGTAAAGGTGGGTCTGGTAGGATTGGTGTCTGTTTAGAATTGAGCCACAGTTCTTATGATTATGTTAGGATATGCTTAGTTTGGGGTCTGTTAGGTTACACCAGAAAAGATTTGGGACTATCAAAACTGGGGCCTGTTAGGACTGGGAACTATCATGACTGGGGCCTGTTAGGACTGGGAACTGTTAGGAATGGGGTCAGTTAGGACAGGGGGTCAGTTAGACAGGGGTCAGTTTGGACAAAGGTCAGTTAGAACAGGGGTCAGTTAGGACATCGATCAGTTAGTACAGGGGGTTCATCTGACCAACCAGTCACCCCCTCAAGCCCAGCTGGTGACACAGACCGGACGCACGCCATGTTGTCCTCCAGATAATTACATCACCGCACATTTCAAAATTTTAATCAAGTTAATTTACGGGAGGAGGACCCCGACCCCGCTGGCCCGTGTGACAACCCACCCCCAATACCCGGTACAGGTTCACTACCCGCGGGAATTAACTCCCGAAAATCACACACGTCAAAATCACTGACCGATCTTATTCCAGCCTCAGTCCATATGGGGCCCCATCATAATCAATAACCTATGTGGCACTCGAGCCTAGCCCTAATAGGCCCCAGCCATAATGGATTTAAATAATAATAGAGCCACCTAACCTAACCTAACCTAAGCATACCATTAGGATTTCAGCTCAGTCCAGATACGGCAGTCTTAACGACCCGGTCTTAATTTGTTCCAATCCTGGTGTTTGGGCTAAGACTTAAGTGTTTAGACTGGAGCCTACTAAGACTGGACCCTAGTAGGACTGGACCCTATTAAGACTGGACCCTATTAAGACTGGCACCTAGTAGGACTGGAGCCTATTAAGACTGGCACCTATTAAGACTGGACCCTATTAAGACTGGACCCAATTAAGACTGGAGCCTATTAAGACTGGAGCCTATTAAGACTGGAGCCTATTAAGACTGGCACCTAGTAGACTGAAGCCTATTAAAGAACCACAGCAGCCTGGTCCAATAATGAAGCTTTTTACTTTTGGCAGCTTGTGATGACTGGCTGTTGTCTGTTGTGTTCTGTTTACTGTTGTGGTTTGTTTACTGTTGTGTTCTGTTTACTGTTGTGGTTTGTTTACTGTTGTGTTCCGTTTACTGTTGTGGTTTGTTTACGCTTGTGTTCTGTTTACTGTTGTGTTCTGTTTACTGTTGTGTTCTGTTTACTGTTGTGTTCTGTTTACTGTTGTGTTCTGTTTACTGTTATGGTTTGTTTACTGTTGTGTTCCGTTTACTGTTATGGTTTGTTTACTGTTGTGTTCTGTTTACTGTTGTGTTCTGTTTACTGTTGTGTTCTGTTTACTGTTGTGGTTTGTTTACTGTTGTGTTCTGTTTACTGTTTACTGTTGTGTTCTGTTTACTGTTGTGTTCTGTTTACTGTTGTGGTTTGTTTACTGTTGTGTTCTGTTTACTGTTTACTGTTGTGTTCTGTTTACTGTTGTGTTCTGTTTACTGTTATGGTTTGTTTACTGTTGTGTTCTGTTTACTGTTATGGTGGTGGTAATGGTGGTGGCAGTGGTTATTGGTGATGGTGGTGTTAGTAGCATAGTTGTGGTGGTGGTGGCAGGAGTGGTGGTGGTGGTGGTGGTTTTAGTGGTGCTGTCATAGCTTCAAGATATACGAGCAACATCCCTCAGGTTCCTGGGCTGTTATCTGCAGCAACTAGTACGCCAGACAGCCATCATGTGTAACACTCGACAAACACACAAACACATCACCAGAGCACACACACACCTGGCGACACACACCCGGACCCGGAGTCACACTTAACACAATACAACCTAACACAAACATTAACTGCCTTTAACTTATACTAACTTGATCTTTGTATAGATTTTCTTTGTATAATTCCTATATCTCCTACATTGGTGCTTATTTTTGCCAGACATCTGTTAGGTTATTGTATCTTTCACTCTCAAAGGCGTTTTAAAAATCCACAAAACATAAATAAATTTCCTTAAGCTTCTAAAGCCATTTTATTTAACATTCATGAACGAAACAGACCTTCAGGAGTTCCCTTTTCTTATCTATTTTCATCTTCAGGTACTTTTTGTAGAGTCTAGTTATTATTATATTGACATAGAATTTAATTATTCGAATTCTCTGTACATTGTATTATTTTAAGAGTGTGACGTAAGATGCAGGTGTTACGTTGAGGGAAAAAAAATTACGGTGTGTTGAGACGACAAAAAAGAACATGCGCTGAACCCAATGTTGCCACTCCAAGAATATAAGTCACCTACTAGTATGCCGGGTTAAAAGGCTGAACCCGCATAGCTTTGATTTATATGTATACAATTATCACTTTTCATTCCTTCAAATCTGGTCACATGCCTAATTAATTTAATGAAAAGTACCAATGTTGTTATGACATATAAGGGACCTATTTCATCTACAGTAGGTACACTACATCTTCGTAAAAAAAAACTTTGCATTTCCTTTGCATCAAGAGACGTGAACTTTAACTTGAATTAAAATAAACTTTAAATTGTGGTGGAGAGAAAGAAATACCTATATACTTCATCTATACAACTGCATTTGTAATTTCAACCCCTGACACAAATCATAATTCAGAAAGTGCATATCTAAAACAGCACTCCAGCCTAACTCATAAAAAAGTGACAAAGCTTCAGATACTCAGGACTTTGTACTTACCATAGACGTTACTCTGCATACAGTATCTCTTCATCATTTGTCTTGCACTGAAGATTTAACCTGAAAAACATAAACCGGTGTTACATACAAGGATTTGCTATGCTGATTAAATAAATTATTGCAAAATAATAAACCCCTTGACAATACAGTAGGTATTTGATACTACTGCAAAGATGAAAAATTATCAAGGATTAAAGTCAATAATCCCACTTCAGGGATATCTCCAGTACCATCTTGGATTTCACAAGAACATCGACCTGCCACCTAATCTCACATAACCACGGTTAGCTAGGTCAAGTTAGGTTTGGTTAGCTTAAGTTAGGTTGGGTTGGGTTGGGTTGGGTTAGGAACCCAATTCACCAACTGGGCAAAATGACTGCAGAGTGCACAAACGGGCGTAACATATACCTGTATACATGGTCCTTGAATTAAACCAGTATAAATATGTTCTGTGGGTGTCCACTTGTCCCACTTCATTTAAAGTACAGCCGAAATACTCCATTGTTTTCCTGAAAACTGACAACTTATCCAAAGCCCATGTTTCATAATTTATGTGTCATGTTATGTACAGCAACAGGTAGAAGTCAGTCAGTTACATTACTATACGAATAAAATCTGTTACTTAGTAAAATTCAACAGCCTATTACATATTGCAGCTCTTTATTATTAAGCTACATATCCTAACCTAACCTTTTTTTTTACGAGATTAGCCCACCAGCGCACAGGTCAATGACCCACATCAGGGCCTGGGGGCGAAGTAATGATAAAAGTAGTAATAATAATAATAATAATAATAATAATAATAATAATAAAAAATAGAAAAAATATTAAATCAAAATATATAATGATAAAATAATAATAATAATAATAATAAATATATGCAAATTTTTTTAAAATGATTAATAGTATGAAACGATATACAGTATGTATAGGGTATGTTGTGTTGTCAAAGTAAGAGTAACAATTGAGACCCTGCAATTGCGAGTAAATGAGGCAGAAAGTCAGATCAGCAACCTGGGACTTGGTCACAATTTTCGTGATGCCTAACCATATCAATCATTGGAAACTATTTTTGATCAAATTACCCAGTTAATAGAAAGGTATATGGCATTTTTTATATAAATATGCCCACGCTGTTTCCGGTCCAAAGGATACCAAGTCAAATTACCTGTGGTCTTACTTCAAGTTGATCTTTGTGCACTCGCTAGCAGCACATCCAGGCGATCCCGGTTGCTTCACCGTGTATGAGACCGGATCACAGGGGTACATATTTGCCTGTGCAAAGTGCCGTTGGCATTACAGGCTCCACAGAGCATCCCAGAAGAGAAAGCACAGGGTGCCCTGATTGGCAGAGGAGTCAGTGTTCCCATGCCCAGCACACGATGCTTAAGAGAGGGCTATTCTAGCAACATGCATGCTAAATATTGTTCTCCTTATTATTCCAGAGGGCTGGTGTTGGTTTTACATCAGATTCTGGCTCACATCCACCTTGCACAGGTATAATATGCCGTACAGTAGTACTCTACAGTAATGCCAAATCTGCAAAAGTGCACAGGACAAACTTAACACCGGTTACTTGTGTAATATATATATATATATATATATATATATATATATATATATATATATATATATATATATATATATATATATATATATATATATATATGCTGATAACCACAAGGAAAGAAGAAAACACGAAGTTCCCAAGCGCTTTCGTGTAATTCACATCTTCAGGGGTGAGTACAGACTAGAGAGAGTAATACAAATCAAGGTGTATATATACAGAGGAGGGTGAGACCAGGTCCACAATGGTCAGGTATTAGGTAATGACCCTACTAATCTTTAAATAGCACACAACGGTTGGTGGTCAGGTCAGATGGTCAAGTGACCCGCCTTCTCACCTGATCACAAATCTTCTTAATTACAAAATTGTCCAGCTTGTACAAGCCATTACTCAAATTCATGTTGAATGCTTCGGTATGTTTAATAAGACTAGATTCTATGATGTTCCTACTATCAATTGAATTATATGGTAATATTGAGGAGGCATTATCCCAGTCAATGCAATGCTTGTTATCCTTCAAATGAACAAACAGAGCATTGGATTCCTGGCCTGTCCTAACACTGTATTTGTGTTGTTTAATTCTAGGTGCAAGATCTTTGCCTGTCTGGCCTAAGTAAAACATATTACAAGGAACTTTATAAATGCAACCAATTGTGTTGTTGGGGGAGTTCTTGATTAACATTTGTTTAACAGTGCATGAGTTTTTAAATGCCACATATATATGGAGTGATGAGATACATACTGTATAATTTATGCGGTATACAGTATAATCAAAATTGGTCCGGATTCATGTGAGTATATTTCGGGAACTTCGTTGAGTGGAAATTATTATGTTTTCTATTTTGTTACTAGTAACTGTTTGTTAATTGTTTAAACACTTTCATTTTATGTTAAATATAATGTATAATATAATTTCTTTCTCTAAGTATGCTTTTACGAGATTACAGAATTATATACATTGGTTATTTTGATTTCAGGGATGTTTGTTTACCACCAACACTGGCGGGCGGAATGTTGCTGACTCCGCTCAACTGTCTCCAGCTGTGTTTCGTACCATGTGGGATAACACAAAATTCCTTCTACAATGGAGGAATGTGTGACCATTGATAATCTTCCATACGAAGTCCTTGAAAGGATCTTGACTGACATATGTGTGAACGTTGAAGATGTGGTGAGTTGCTCCGTGACCTGCAAGTATTTTCATGGTGTGTGTCAGCGTAACTCTCTATGGAAGAAGAAGCTCAGCCAACACTACTCATACGTTTACCAACATAGTGAACTTGTGTGGAAAGAAAAATTAGACTGGAAATCAAAATATGTATCACTGTATCGGTGCAAGAAGAAACTGTTACAGTGCATCTTGGCTCTGTCGAGAACATTTGTGTGGTCAATGTACCATGACTATGAGTGGCCGGATATACCCAGGCGGGCACTGACACTGTATGAGACTCTTTTCACAGAGGAACTTGGTGAAGCCAATCTATTTTATATTTTGGATGAGTGTCACAACATTATGAACACAGGTCCTCAATGCATGGATTTAACTTTGAAATATTATGCAGGTAAACTGTACAATCACATCTATGAACGCTGTGTCATTAACTCGGAGTGGAAAAAGTTTATCGCACAACCAGAGGAGTCGCTAAAATACAGCTACGAGGAAGGTTTGCTGTGGGTTGTGGTGAGTCTGCGGCCAACACACAGTGAATATGATATCAACAAAGTGAAGCTCAGTTTGGATAAGTTAGCTTGTGAAACTTTGAAATACATAAAGGAAAAATATCCAGATAATCCAGTCAGTAGTAAAATGGAAAACAAATGTGACTTCTTAAAAGGATGTTCAAGCTTTTGGAAAGGTGAACATTGTTGCGATATTGTGCAGGCAGTGCATCATGTAATTAAACATAAGTCCGGTTTTAAAATCAACAACAGCTTATATGAAAGTGGACCTGATCATTATTGTATTGATCAGGTTCTATTAAACAGAAAAGGAAGCTCAAAACTTCTTTTGATTATTGAGTCGTGTATAGCAGATCGTCTCGGGGTACACGCTGAAGTGCACAAGAATATAACAGATCATGTTTTGGATACTTGGAAACTTTACTATGTTGGTCAGGATGGTGTTAGTGGGTATTCAAATGCCTGTGACTTGTGCAAAAAAGATCCTTCATCATTAAGGATTGTGCTTAATGATTGGCAGGAAGGACAGACTGTGGATGCTGCAGGCATGTGTCAAGCAATAATTCAACAAATAGTGTTTTTGGCAGAATGTTGGTTGAAAGGGGAAAGATGGCAAGCTGGTGAACCTGTTCTTTATGATTTACTTGATGAAGAGACATACAATCAACCAATTCGTCTTTTATTCACTGCTTGGCAGCACGTTGAACATTGGAAAATGAGTCGGCTTTACCACTACATGCACCAACTTTTAAGAGTGAACGAAAGTCATCAAACACTAGGAAAGCTCTTACATCTTAGTATTCTTCTACGTATCAACTCAAAGCTCACCCTAGAGAAACTGTTGAATTTCAGAAGAAGAATGGGACAGCCGCCAAACACCATGCGGGACTTATTACGAATGCTAGCAAGTGTAGACAAAAGAGCTCGCACCAGGGTTTCAGAGCTAAAAACTCTACTGTCAACAGCAATTGCGAATTACTCAAGTTTAAATCCTTTAGCAAGTGTTCCTTGGCCTCATGGATGGCCAGGAGGTGAAATGGTGCAGAAAAGGCGTGTGGATCGGAAAAGCTGGCAAGTACAGTTCGCGGTGGGTGAAGTGCTAGAACAACGAGGAGGAGACTTGTGTGTGGTGTATGACTGGGATTCCATGTGTGTAGAAAGTGAAGATACTCTGGTGCTGATGGGAGAAACAGGACTTGCACATGGTACAGATCAGCCATTTTATAGAGTTCTTACAGATGGCGGGTCAGCTCGTTATCTTGCCCAAGAGAACCTTCGCCATGCACGTCAACCTCAACACCTTAGAAATCCTCTGATTGGACGCTACTTTACAGCTTTCATATATCCTTTTTATATACCAAATCCACAGAAAGCTTATGAATATCCAGAGGATGCTAATATTCGTGAGCAAAATGCACTAACTTTGAAATTAAAATTTGCTGTAAATGATTAATACATTGATGCTATATTGTATACCCAGTACAGAACTAAAATTCACTAATGACATTGATCATAGTGTACTGTGCTTGGAAGTGTTTAAAACATGATTAAATTCAATGGAGCTGTATATTGCCACATTTCTTGAGCCAGTTACAAGTCATGGTTATACCAGAACAGCTATCAGTATGTATATTAAATTAGACTGTGCCAAATTCTCAAACAAATCAAATAATTTTGGTTCATGGATTACAAAATGAAATACAGTTATGTATTGTTATTTATCATACACTACTGTACCTGTACTGCTTTGGCACACATTGTGGTGATTGTGTTCCAGATCAGCGCTGTTTAAATGTAAACTCAGATTGTATGTTTCCTATAGAATCTTACTACAGGTATATGTAAAATGTTTATTATTTCATTAGTATAATTTAAGAATACTCAAAGTCTCGCATGTGCATTCCATTCACATATACAGTAATTTTATTTCCTCTGTTTGTATTACACTATTATTTTTACACAAAAAACCGGTGCCTTGTGGATAACAGTATTTTTATTCTTTGTGAAGTATGTTCTGTGCACTTCCTTTGCAGATTTGGCATTACTGTAGAGTTCTGTACCGCATATTATACCTGTGCAATGTGGATGTGAGTGGTAATAAATAACACATACTACAAAGGTGCTTGATTTTATAACTATTATTACAGGATTTCACCTTTTTTAATAAACTTCAATTTAAGTACTGTACTGTATATGCATTTTTTGGAATTAGTAAATGATTAACAAAATAAATATTTGAGAAATGGATTAAATAACTTTAGAGTTGTGTATTTGTGTTAAGGAAATTGTTTATTAACTTCAGCGCCATTCATGACTCCAGAAATAAAGTATTTTATATTAATGTGTATTTTTTTTGTCACTTTTATGGTATACAGACCCTGTATTACAGTACAAAGCATAGACATTTAATTTTAGTTTTTAGAGAATGTACCTGTGTGTCTTGGTACATTTAGTGTTATTCTTCACTCAAACTGAGTGGTGTTTGGATGTTATTGTACAGTGGCTGGGCTGTTGTCACTACCATTATTGGTTCCACTGCATTAGGCCTGACTTTCTATGAAATTTGTGGTACTTAAGCAAAATGTAATGTGAATAACCTTTATGGTGAAAAACTGTTGGAATAATATTCCTTGTGTAGCTCCAAGTTGAAGACGTACAATGATACTCATAAGAATTGTTAATAAAAAGATTTTGAACGATCCTATATTTTTTTCAACTTGCAATTGAAACCAAATACAGTACAGTACTGTATCTGTATCTTTAGCTTACAATGAGTCATTGACTCCTTATGCACTTTAACCCCATGGATACAAGGAGTCCCTATGATGATAAAATTATCTGGCATTAGCTTCACTTGCATGAGTTATTAGATAGTAATGATAAATTTATTCTTTGTAAAGAATAATCACTTAAAGAATTTTAGTAAATCATTGTCCAGTAATTAATTTATATCTTTTTCATAAGAAACATAATTCTTGCTTAAATAGATGTCTTGGCAACTGCTGCATTGCTGCCTGGGGAACCAAGCCAATTGTGACAATTTACAGTAATATCTCCATTAGCCAGAATCCCTCAAACCCAGAACTTTCCTAAAGCCGGAATTGAAATTTTCTTGGAAAATCATTCCCAAAGCAGGAATTTTCCGGAAAATAACGGCTTTGGGAACGATATTTCGAGGGGCGCATTTAACAGAAAATTATGAGAAAATTTTCCCAACACCTGGAAAATTCCGGGAATGTGGGAGTTTTTCCAGGTTTGAGAGATGAATGTCTGGCGCATTTTTCGGAAATTCCGAGAAAAATTTAACAGCACCCGGAAAATTCCGGGAATGGGGGATATTTTTCTGGGTTCAAGATATGATGTAATGGCCAATTTCTGGAACTTCCCAGAATTTTTTTTTGGTTACCCAGAATATTCTGGGGATAAGGGATTTTCTCCGGCTTTGAGAGAGTTGTCTCGTTACCCAGAAATATCTCATTCCCGGAAGCGCTCTGCACCAATTGTTCATGGTAAGGGAGATATCACTGTATTGTACTGTATTAACTTTCAACAGTTATTGTGGGTGAATGCATGAGGTTTAATACTGCCCTAGTGTTATGGGCTTATAATTTTTAAGTTTGTAATATACAGGTGCTCCCCGACTTATGACGAGGTAAGGGACCCAAATCCAGGTCGTAAGACCGACATAGATAAAAAATAAATAAATAAATACAAATAAAAATCTACAATGAAATACAGTACAGTAAAAGTAATAAATAACGAGGAATGGATACAGTGTGACTGAGCACTTACCTTTAATGTAGTCAGCTGAATGCACACGGGGCCCCAATAATTTTCTAATTATACATGGAGACTACGTTAACTGGAAACGTTTCGGTATAGAAAATGCGCTTGTCCTTTTGAAAAAAAAAAAAAATGGTCATGACTGCGACGGTCATATGTCCCGACGGTCATAAGGTCAGAGCAGGTCGTAAGTACCGATGGACATAAGTTGAGGCAGTCGTAAGTCGGGGGCTACCTGTACAGCCTTTTGTGATGACACAAGGATTTGTTTATAAATGGTTTAGGTACGCAGAGCTCTCCTGCTTCATGTCAAGACAAAATAACACCTCACATTTTAGAGCCTGATACTGTACTACTTTGATTGGGCAACTTAAGTACAGTATACAATTAAACAATCTTTGGGTTAAAAATTCAGGGTTCCCAAGACCCTCGACATTGTTGATTGGAATTAATTTGAAAATTAGTTAACCTTTCTGCCACAACCCAATCCCTTTAAATAAGATCTCTGAAAGATGGTGATGATCAATCAAGTCTGAAGGCGAAGTCTCCACCATCACACTAATACGTGTGTTACTTGACCCTCCCATGACTTGATAGTAGCGTCAATTTGCAGGGTTAATCCTCTGTTCATGTCAAACTGATTAAAGATTGCTCCTCCTTTGCACTGTTTTTCTTAGAAGCTGCATTAATTTGATGGTATTTTTAGGCACTGCTAATGCTTTTAACTGTACCCACACAGTCATCAGCTTTAACATACCTGGTACATTTTCTAACTTACATTCTTAAGCCATGCAGATCTGGTAATAATGCTCCATACTACTTGGAGCCTGGGGTCTCCCTATTCCCCATATTTCAAGCTGATGTTGACCTGTAAACCCATCTTGAGTATCTATTCCAATCACCCTTCCATCCCCATCACACTATTTGCCACGAGATGAGGGTGATCAAATGTTATATACTGTACTGCACTGTAGTTGCCCTCATGAGGCAGGGCCATGCCTGTCCAATTTGCATTACAGTCAATCCTCATATTACGCGGTCCCGCATTCCGCGTTTCACCGTTAACGCGGTGCCTTGCCAGAACCTAACATGCTCACATTCCGCGGTCGTGAACCCCATTACGCGGAGAGCGGCTGGCAAGCCGCGCCATTTTTGGATCCAAACCCCCCGCCATCCGCCATGTTGTGTAAGAGGCGCGAAAATGGTGCGCACAAGGTCGCCCAGTCATCAAAACATTACCAGTTCTTCACCCGCCACCCACTACAGCCGGCCCAAGTCAGTGATAGTGATAATTATAGTGAGGATATGGACTTATATGAACTTTGGGGGGTTTGACAAAGAGGCCCTGCAAGCCTCTGTGGTGGATAGTGATACAATTGATACAAGTGATACAGGTGAGGGCCAATAATCTGCCCTCTGCCTCGGAACCAACCGCCCATCCCCGTGTGCCCAGCCATCTTTTCTACTAATGTAAGTGTTAAAAAACCTAATATTATTGATATTTCTCTTAATTATTAATTGTGTGTGCATGCCATCATAAAGTTAAGATAATATTTTTACTACAACATAGTTGTGTGTCGTCAAAAAGTGGAGTTTGGGGATCGGCCCGGACTCCATTTCAATTAATCCCATATGTTATGTTATTCACTTTACGCGTTTCTCACTTTCCGCGGTACCCTCCGGGTTACATTAACCGCGTAATATGAGGATTGACTGTACTGTACTGTCACCAAGGCTACTGTCTGCAATCTTTAGTTTCAAAGTAAATCTACCATTTGAAATTCAGTTTGCTGATTGCTATCAAACCAACATTCTCCTAGTTGCTTATTCAATACAAAATATGCCTCTCTCTGACATGTATGGACTATTTTTTTTTTTATTCGCCACTTATCAGCTTACTGGCCGTTTGGGCGGTACCAGTAAGCACCACAAATCTTACTTTTATCCTCTTCACCACTGATCGGCTCGTTAGCTGCTTGGGCGATCGGTCACATCTCTCTTACGCACTATTCACAAGTACTGGGCATGCACCGGCTCCTGAATGTACCTGAACCTGCTCCAGTGTTGGTCAAGTCTGGTCTTGAAAGAGTTCACACTCAGTGCCGTCACAACATTTTCTGGTAGATTGTTCCAAGAGTTGGATAAAATTATTCAGGTATGTGAGGGTTTGGAATTTGTTGATGTTATTATAAGTCCTGAGGAATCCATTGGTGCCTTCACTTCTGGTCAGCACTTTGGCACATCAGCTACCCTGAGAGATTAGAACGCCTACAATTGCCTAGCTTATACTACAGTCGGGCACGGGGGGACTTAACTGAGGTGTATAAACATCTCAAAGGGCACTACTCAGTCGAGTGCCCTTACCTGAAGCTGGCGGATGCTTGCCCCACAAGGGATCACAGCTCAAGGTTGAAGAAGCCGCAAGTCCAGAAAACTGTGAAGTAACTTTATCGGAGTGAGAGTTGTGAACTTGTGGAACAATCTGCCAGAGAGTATTGTGACGGCACCGAGTGTGAGCTCTTTCAAGATCAGACTTGACAATTACTGGAGCAGGTTCAGATACATTCAGGAGCCGGTGCATGCCCAGTACTTGCCAACAGTGCGTAAGAGAGATGTGACCGATCACCCAAGCAGCTAACGATCCAATCAGTGGTGAAGAGGATAAAAGTAAAAAAAAATAAGTAAAAAGGAAAATTATCTAAATTTTCGGTTGTTGAAGAGTTCCGAGGTTGAAAATCAGGTGCATTTTCTGAGAAAATTCCGGGAAATCTCTCTTAAATCTCTTTTTCTGAGTCTGAGAGGAAATTCAAAGGTTGAAAATCAGGCTCATTTACTGGAAAATTCTGAGAATACTTCCAGAAACTCGATCCAATTTTTTTCCGGGTCTGAGAGCATATTCCGAGAAATAAATAACAAGCAATTTTGAACAATTCCAAAAATATTCTGGAAACTCTCCAATATTTTCCGGGTCTGGGAGCAAATTCTGTGGATGAATTAATGCGTAATTTCCTGAAAATAACAATAAACTTTCCCAGGGCCCAGAAACATTTTTGGGATGTGGGATTTTTCTGGATTTGAGTCGTCTAGTTACCCGAAAATATCTCATCCACGGAAGAGCTTGCACCAATTATTCCCACTAATGGAGATATATCTGTAAATGTCTCCTGATAAGATCCTTTTGAGAAAAATATTCAACACATTCATTACATTTCAAATTTATTACGCCACTGTGTTAAACACAAATGTCTTGTGAGAGGACTTGCTTTGAGAAAATTTTTTCTCACATTCGAACATTTGGCTGTATTCAAAATCGTTTTACGCGGGCTCTCCTCATGAGGAATCCTCATGATGAGGTTTGCCCAAGCCATAGGCATTGCGTCGCATTGTTGGTGCAAATCGTGGTGTTTGTGTGAGACTTGCTCCAGGTCTGCCAATATGGGAAAAAGGGAATGTTGGTATGTCGTACATGAACAGTTACTGTTAGTTGTGGGCAATAAAAATCAAATAAAGATATACTGAATCAATAGAATTATCATATACTGTACTGTACAAAGTACAAATCGTGTGGTATTTTTTTACAAGTTGCCCATAATCTGTTGAGCTACAGCATGTCGTCTGTTTACAACCTACCTGCTCGGTCCAAGCGTACTCTCATGTCCACATGAAACGTAAAATTATACTATGACGTTTCAATAAAGTTGCTTTCATTGGTACCAGATAACAAAATGAGTACTTTCTGTTTAATATGGCGGGGGTTCGGGGGGCCTGGTTAGGGAGTTAGGTAAGGTTAAGTAGATTTCTCTGGTTGGTCAGGTCAGTCTCTATTACGTTCATTATTATTCATTTGTGAAAGAAATTTATGGAATCAAAGGTACTCAGAATGATAAGATTTATCAAGAACTGGACCCAAAAATATTATGGGACATTATGGGCAACTTGTAAAAATTTACCAATCTTGTATATTGGTGATGAATGAGTTCACGTGTGTGTGTGAGGTAGAGTGAAGACTTCAGCAACAGTACAGTGACCCCTCGTTTAACGAACACCTCGGTTAACGTAATTTCGATTAACGAACTGCCTTCCGTAAGGATCTTCAATTCGGTTAACGAAAAAAAAATCGGTTAACGAAGTTCTTACGAACCGACCTCAACATGTTTTCGCTTGCACTGACCGGGCAACCAGCTTTAGTATCAGTCAGCCAATACATTAATCGGTTCTAGGGCTTAAATTCCTTACTATTTTAGTAAATATCAAGAAGTTTATACTTTTCAATAATTTTAAAAGTTTAATAGTCAATTTTTTAGTCATTTTAAGAATTATTGAACATAATTGAAGGTAAAGTGACTAGTTTAATGCGCGGCAACCAGCCTCTTAACACAGCAAACAGGCATTAGTCTCTCTCTGTTTTCACTGGAGGTAACATCTTGCTTGAGACTCTTCAACTAAACGCTATTTTTCTGTGTTTCCAAGCAAATTATTGGTCATTTTGAAATATATTTTACATATTGACAATATATAATGCAGTGCAGTGTTGATTTAAAGAAAATAATCTTGAATTTCACCAGAGAGCTAAAATTTTATGGGTGAAATGGCACCATGGAGTGACTTCTCTTCCACCCCAATGCCTTCTCTTGTTCCTTCTCCTCCACCCCCATTCTAAATCCCATCATCATCATCATCCAGGAGCCTTCTAAATACACACCTCAAAATAAGTGAACTTTTCTACCAGTTTTGTTGAATTTAGGAAATTTTCGGTGAGCTGGAACCAATTACCCAAAAACCCATTGGAACAATGGTTTCGGTTAACGAATGACCTTCTGGAATGGATTGAGTTCGTTAACGGAGGGGTCACTGCATTGACTCAGCCCTGACCTAGGCTAATATACTACAGGTTGACAACCCTTTATCTGAAATTCCGAAAACCGAAAGTTTTTTTGTGGAGCAATTTTTTTTTTTTTTTTTTTTTTTTTTTTAAACAGGGATTAGCCCACCCAGGCATAGATCACTGACCCACATCGGGGCCTGGGGGACGAAAATATAATAGTAATAGTAATAATAATTATAATAATACTAATTGTTCATAGTAAATAACATTTTTAATTAAAAAATACACCAAAATAAAGTAATAATGATAACAATAATAATAATAATAAAATTCATAATAATAATAACAATAATACTGTATTAATAGAATAATAATAATAATAATAATAATAATAATAAAGAAATACTGTATACATGAATGAAAAAAGATAAAAAGTGAGAAACACGACCTAAACCTATGAATTATTATTATTATTATAATTTTTATTATATTTTCGCCCCCAGGCCCCAATGTGGTTAGTGACGTGCCCGGGTGGACTAAAAAAAAACATAACCATTCTGAAAACCGAAAAATTCCGAAATCCAAAATGCCTCTGGTCCCAAGGATTTCGGATAAGGGATTATCAACCTGTACAAGTAGTGAACCCTGACCTAGGCTAATGTACTACAAGTAGTGAACCCTGACCTAGGCTAATATACTACAAGTAAGGAACCCTGACCTAGGCTAATATACTACAAGTAGTGAACCCTGACCTAGGCTAATATACTACAAGTAGTGAACCCTGACCTAGGCTAATATACTACAAGTAGTGAACCCTGACCTAGGCTAATATACTACAAGTATTGAACCCTGACCTAGGCTAATATACTACAAGTATTGAACCCTGACCTAGCCTAATATACTACAAGTATTGAACCCTGACCTAGGCTAATATACTACAAGTACTGAACCCTGACCTAGGCTAATATACTACAAGTTTTGAACCCTGACCTAGGCTAATATACTACAAGTATTGAACCCTGACCTAGGCTAATATACTACACGTATTGAACCCTGACCTAGGCTAATATACTACAAGTATTGAACCCTGACCTAGGCTAATATACTACAAGTATTGAACCCTGACCTAGCCTAATATACTACAAGTATTGAACCCTGACCTAGCCTAATATACTACAAGTATTGAACCCTGACCTAGGCTTATATACTACAAGTATTGAACCCTGACCTAGGCTAATATACTACAAGTATTGAACCCTGACCTAGGCTAATATACTACAAGTATTGAACCCTGACCTAGGCTTATATACTACAAGTATTGAACCCTGACCTAGGCTTATATACTACAAGTATTGAACCCTGACCTAGCCTAATATACTACAAGTATTGAACCCTGACCTCGGCTTATATACTACAAGTATTGAACCCTGTCCTAGGCTAATATACTACAAGTATTGAACCCTGACCTAGGCTAATATACTACAAGTATTGAACCCTGACCTAGGCTTATATACTACAAGTATTGAACCCTGACCTAGGCTTATATACTACAAGTATTGAACCCTGACCTAGGCTAATATACTACAAGTATTGAACCCTGACCTAGCCTAATATACTACAAGTATTGAACCTGACCTAGGCTTATATACTACAAGTATTGAACCCTGACCTAGGCTAATATACTACAAGTATTGAACCCTGACCTAGGCTAATATACTACAAGTATTGAACCCTGACCTAGGCTTATATACTACAAATATTGAACCCTGACCTAGGCTTATATACTACAAGTATTGAACCCTGACCTAGGCTAATATACTACAAGTATTGAACCCTGACCTAGGCTAATATACTACAAGTATTGAACCCTGACCTAGGCTAATATACTACAAGTATTGAACCCTGACCTAGGCTAATATACTACAAGTATTGAACCCTGACCTAGGCTAATATACTACAAGTATTGAACCCTGACCTAGGCTTATATACTACAAGTATTGAACCCTGACCTAGGCTTATATACTACAAGTATTGAACCCTGACCTAGGCTAATATACTACAAGTATTGAACCCTGACCTAGCCTAATATACTACAAGTATTGAACCCTGACCTAGGCTAATATACTACAAGTATTGAACCCTGACCTAGGCTTATATACTACAAGTAGTGAACCCTGACCTAGGCTAATATACTACAAGTATTGAACCCTGACCTAGGCTAATATACTACAAGTATTGAACCCTGACCTAGGCTAATATACTACAAGTATTGAACCTTGACCTAGGCTAATATACTACAAGTATTGAACCCTGACCTAGTATTGAAATATTTCATTAATTTCCAGGTGACGGATCCAAGAATATAAAAAAGGGGGAACATGGCGAGTGCAGTGAGCCCACCCAGCATGGGGGGGGCACTGTAAGCTCCCCTCCCAGATTTTGTGTTTACTTTTTACCTTTTCACAACTGGTCGGGTCGTTTGCCGCTTGGGCGATCGGTCACGTATCTTTTACGCACTGTTGGCAAGTACTGGGTATTTTGAAGCCACGTGCACTTGATATTAGGATATAGTCTGAGGTCAATAGTAATTACTTTTTTACAATACAAAAACGCCTGAGAATAAAAATGCATTAAAGAAAAAGTATCAGAATTTTCTGTAAGCCATCACTCGTGTGTAACCTGGGAAGATTAACTAAAAAAAATAAAATAGTTCCTAAGTGCCACATGACTTTCCATACACATTTCGTGTGGGTGACTTATAAAACAACGAACACAATACAGTAACAGTCATCAGATACAAATATACATTTTAGTTATAATATAGTAAAGAAAAATTTACGGACACACAAGCAACAATAATTACCTTCAACATGTCAATACAGGTATTCAAAGTTGCATGAAGCAATATCAACTTGGCCCAGTCTGCTGTTCATTACATATGCAACATGTTGAATTGTTGCTCTCCTACAACACACATTGACGTTAACAATGCAAATGTTGCCACAGAAAGTTAAATTTAGTTAAATATATAACAGATATTGAGTTTAAGCTGCCAATAAATTGTACAAATGTGCAATATGTTTGTGAAACTCAGCTGGTGCAGCACGTGTAGTGTGAGGCCTTGAGGGAGGGTGTAGTGTGAGGCCTTGAGAGAGTGTGTAGTGTGAGGCCTTGAGAGAGTGTGTAGAGTGAGGCCTTGAGAGAGTGTGTAGTGTGAGGCCTTGAGGGAGTGTGTAGTGTGAGGCCTTGAGAGAGTGTGTAGTGTGAGGCCTTGCTTAAAAGTATAAATTAGCTCATTACAAAAGTCCTATACACTCGCCTCGTCTAAAGGAGTATTGTGTGGGAGGGAAAAGTTTTAAATTGAGAAAGAAACAAAGTTTTTCGAGCAGAAACAAACTTGGGAGAAGCATAGAGAATTAGGGTTAAGTTTGACAGCGTCAGTAATATGAGCTGGCCAAGTTATAAATTTAGGAGAGCCAGAGAGAAACAAATCAATGTCAAGTTGTCAGCGCGTCTCTCTCTCTCTCTCTCTCTCTCTCCTACTATTCCAACGCATCTCTAGAGCATGTTATTCATACAATAGAAGAAAGAGATTTTGAGGATAGATAGAACATACTTTCATCTCCTTTGACTTCATAACTTTCCTAAGTCTCCATGTTCCACTTTGCGAAAGTCCTGATGAGCATACAACAAACAACACTGCCAATCTTCTCGGTGTCTCACGAGCAGTGTCCACACTGACACAAGGAGGTAGCTGGTTCTATTTACCCTTTGTAAGGCTCACAACACTGTTTTTATTTCCTGTCACGGCAGCACGACACGGCTTCTCACTTTGCGGAAAGAATGTGAGGAAAAGTTGCCCAAATTGTGGTAGAAACTTAAAGACTTTTTTTACCAGTTTCTGATAGAATAATATGAAGAAAAAATTCCCAGTTTGTGGTTAGACAATAAGGAGAAATACACATTCTTTTTGTTAAACAACATGAGAAAATACTGCTCAGCTATGCAAGTGAATTACGGAAAAAAATACATAAGTTTTTTAAATAAAAACAGTGGAAATTTGTTTTATATGTGGCAGGAAAGTAAGAAAAAATTGCTGGTTTTGGCATGGACACGTGAAAAAACTGTTTGTGACATGAAATTAAGAGCAAATTGCTGATATTGTGACTGGCTTAAGAAAAAAAGTTTGATGCAGTTAAATTATATAGGAAAAATTGCCAATTTTCTAAGAGAAAAGTAAAGAATATTGGTTTCGTTCCTGGTAGCAAAAAGAGACAATTCTCATTTTCTAGTAGAAAAATAAGAAAAAATCGCTGTTTGTTGCGTGAGCGACTGCGACCTTATGTTGAGATGTAGAGAGAGGATAAGAACCCCTGACACGACGGAGCATATATTTACTCTGAGGAATTACATTTATAATATTATAAGAAGTAAAGTAATTAACCCGAGAGAGAAAGAGAGAACAAATATGGACGGCAGTGTATGATGTTAAAAAGTTCTGTTTCAGGGAACTAGTTCGCGGTTTCAACATTTGGGGACAACTTGATGCCCGGTGCTCGTCTTTTTCGGGAAATGAAGAAGGATTCCCGGAGATGAGAAACGCTGTGCAAAAACTCAAGTGATTTTTCATTATCTCACGTCAGTATGAAGTTGTTCAGCCTCAGTTTCTATACTTCTTTCGGACGAAGCTTGAGGTAAGGACCCACCAAAAAGATAGACTTTCAGGGGTCTATGTGCCTCCTATGACAAAAGTTTTCACTCCCACAGAAGTATATGAATAAATGACTACGATCCGCAACTCAGTGAGCTCCTGCGTCACTTGTTTTAATAACACCCACTTATACAGTATATACCCAAGTTGTTAATACACAAACTTCTCAGGAAAACATGCACAGCCTGCATGCCCTTCGGCACCTCAGCTACCCTGAGAGATTGGAGTGCCTGAACTTGCCTAGCTTATACTACAAACGGGCAAGGGGTAGCCTAATTGAAGTGTATAAGCATCTCAAGGGGCACTACTCAGTCGAGTGTCCTTACTTGGAGCTGGCGGACGCTCGCCCCACAAGGGGTCGGTCACAGCTCACGATTGAAGAAGCCGCAAGTCCAGAAAACTGTGAGGGCAAACTTTTTTGGAGTGAGAGTTGTGAACTCTTGGAACAAACTACCAGAAAGTGTTGTGACGGCACCGAATATGAGCTCTTTCAAGACAAGACTTGACTAACACTGGGGCAGGTTCAGGTACATTCAGGAGCCGGTGCATGCCCAGTACTTGCCAGGGGTGCGTATCAGAGACGTGACCGATCGCCCAAGCGGCTAACGAGCCGATCAGTGGTGAAGAGGACAAGAAAGTAAAGTATAATACCTTAACCGCCGCGTCGTCTGACCCAAGATGAAGGTTTCACTGGTGGCATTCATGAGGCGAGTGACTCATTGTGTCCTCAGCACCATGACAGTTATAAAACTGTAGGGTGTCCATAAATGATTACCCTAAAAACAGTATGCTCTCATGTTTTAATCAGGGTAATCATTTATGGACACCCTGTATATTAAATTAATACAAAAAACTCCCCAGATCAATGTGTAGAGCACCCTGAGTGGCGGTGACTATAACACGCTGCAGTTCTTCCTCAACCGTGGCTCAACAACATGAAGGAATTCGTCGATGGCATTTGAGTCAGAGTCTATACAAATATTTATGTACTGGCCGTGTTGTTGATTGTGTGAATTATGAAAATGTACCTTTTATCAACACTAGATGAATTTATTATGGATTAAAGTTTGATTTGTCTCCTTATAAACATTAAAAAGCTTGAAGTAGCAACAGTGTTAAGGATGAAGACGCGAAAATCTGTTGTGTGTGTGTGTTACAGTAGACCAAAAACAATCCTTTACTCTCACAGTTAATCCCACCAGATAACACAGGTAAAGTGACATCCTTCTTTATCTCAGGTATCAGTAATAATAATCTTTCACTAAGCGTTGCAGGTATATGTAGAAGCTAATGAAAAAATTCCCTGATCTGGTCGAGTGTGCTGAGAGACTGACAGGATCCCGTTGAAATGTTAAAAAGGTCTAAAACATACAGATTGAGTGACTTATGCAGAGAGGGGTGGGCGTCGGGATGATGGCGTGAAATATTCGATTGACCGATTTGATACTCAAGTTGGATTGTATCGCTTACTGATAAAATTAACTTAAGGTACTGTAAAGCTCTTGTCTCTTTTTCTCTCTTTTGCTTTCTCTATTTTCTCTTTATTTTCGTTTTATCCTTTCACTAGCTCGCCTATTTTATCTCTTCCGTGTTCTCCCATCTCCCATTTAGCGGAGGTTGTTTTTGACTTGCTTATGTTGTTTGTGGTCACTAGTACTTGCTGTGTTACTTGTGGCCATATAGACTAACCTGGCGATAAAATATGCAGCATAAAACTGGGTGGAAATATACAACAGAGTGAAGGGTTCATTGCCAAAACAGCCTACCTACGTCACCATGGGTTAACCCTGGCACCAGCTGGATAAATTCGTGTGGGTCAGGTAAACTAATGATGTAAACAGGAGCATCTCGGTAAATTTCCTGCCCGTTTCCCCCCCAATCTTCAGTTCATTTCGTTCCATCTCGGTGTTTACCTCGGCTTGGGTAGAGGAACTCCCTGCCATGTTTATCTCAACAAGAAACAGTTTTGTGTTGATATATCGCGGGGCTAAATCAAGTTTGTTTTCGTCGCTTTTCCTCCGATGTTTTATAAAAAAAAGAAGACGAAGGGAGAAGTTTGTCTGGTATAAATTTATATAATAACTGCTTACGGTGCTCTCTTTTAATGGGTAACAATGTGTAGTTTATTTTTTCTCTCTCTCACACACACACACACACACACACACAGGGATAGTGAGGATGGTGACCGGTGGGGATTGTGAGACATAGGAAGGATCGTGTCAACATTATGAGCGTCGGGTGGAGCTGAACCAGGAGCTTACTTCTTTATTGTGGTCTCTCTCTCTCTCTCTCTCTCTCTCTCTCTCTCTCTCTCTCTCTCTCTCCATCCATCCCTGGGCAGGGTGAAACTATGGGCAAGTTTCTTTACGCCATTTACCTCTATCTATCCATCAGTAATTGGGGACCTGGATGTTAATCGATTTCTTTTTTCTTCTTTTATCCTCTTCACCACTGATCGGCTCGTTAGCCGCTTGGGCGATCGGTCACGTCTCTGTTACGCACTGTTGGTAAGTACTGGGCATGCACCGGCTCCTGAATGTATCTGAACCTGCTCCAGTGTTGGTCAAGTCTGGTCTTGAAAGAGCTCACACTCGGTGCCGTCACAACACTTTCTGGTAGATTGTCCCAAGAGTTCACAACTCTCACTCCGAAACAGTTTGCCCTCGCAGTTTTCTGGACCTGCGGCTTCTTCGGATTGCGTTCCGGGGTAATGGTTAGCCAATGCAGTTGGCGAGTTGTCCGGTAGTAGCGGACTATTCCTTGACACTGGGTCATGAAGTTCGTTAACTTAGGGTGTGGTTGTTGTGTTGGCGACAGCTTCTACACCTTAAAACAAATTCACGCCTAGATGGCCCTTGGGCCAGCCATTCTCGTGCACGAGGAGCAACCATTTTTATGTATGTATGTATGTATGCATGTATGTATGTATGTATGTATGTATGTCAACTGATTAGAAGTCAGAATGCAGAATTGCCTTTTGGTTATATATGATGTTCGTTAGTTTTCCTCTGTGTCAACCAAGAGACACCTCCAGTATAACCCCCCCCCCCCCCCCGACACATGATATATGTTGGGGCAGCACCAACACCTAGTCAGCTCCTCGACTGCACCGCAACACTGAGTCTCAAAGCCTGGGTGTTGTCGAGTAAATTCTTTAACATGTGATCTGTGTGTAGCATCTGGTCTTTCAATCATGAATATTAAACCGTCTCATTCCTCTACTGTTAATTTCGCTACCATCTTCTTTGCTCTGTTATCATTCCCTAACTTGAAAGCAAAAGAAAAAAAGGAGAATATTAATTTTCCATGGTGAGCGACTTCTGAGACACCCTGTACTGCCTTCTGAGTACAGGGCGGCGGTGGTAACATACAACACAGGGATTATCTCTTAACTCTGGGGTTTAAAAGTGAATTTAGAATGAGTTTAACAATAAGTACTAGACCAGCATCGGATATCAAGGAATTATTAACCGTATTTGAATGTTTTATTATCCTATGAACATTCTGCAGTAAGGGGACAGCAATAGTGTTGTAGCTGTCTCTGGTATGTCCCCATGTCACTATAAATAACGTTCAAAGTACAGGAAGAGACGTCAACAGCTTGTGAACTACCGGAGTAAAAGGTTCGGGGCTGAGATTATATTACCTACTCTCCTGTCAATACCTTCTCTTCTCCTCCCACTTTCTTATCTTCAACTTGTCGTTTTTTTTCTCATCTCGTTCCCTATCCCGTCTCCTAGTTTCCCCACCCCACCCCACCCTACCGCACCACATCCCACCATAGCCCACCCCACCCCACCCCACCATAGCCCACCCCACCCCACCCCACCATAGCCCACCCCCACCACTATAATGTGCAGCACCAGCGTCGGCAGGGCCTCCTTGTTGTGTCTGGGAGGTCACCACTTCGCTCACGGCTAAGGAGAAGTAATGGGGAATTATGACAAGAGGGCAAGACAGGTTCACAGGGGGAGGTCAGAGGGAGGTCAGAGAGAGAATTGGGGGGTGGAGGGTGGAGCAGGAAGGCTGACAAGGGTTAAGTATATGTTGACTAGTATAGAAGAGAGAAGAGATTAGAACAAGCTAGAAATATAATCTGGCTCTTACTGATGAACTTTCACCATGTTCTGTAGATAACTGTTGTCACTTACTAGGAACTTTCATGGACAATGGCTGACATAAAAGGCCTTAAAGCGTTAAGAGAATAGCAACCTGAAGAGCTTAATTACACCTGCGTGGGTCACTACTTCAGGGTTAAAGAGGCGGGTATTAGAGGTCTCGTGGTGCTTACTGAGAAGACTGGTCCACTGTAGGATGTTGATGGCACTCTGTAGGATGTTGATGGCACTCTGTAGGATGTTGATGGCACTCTGTAGGATGTTGATGGCATTCTACAGGACAGTTCACGGAAGGAGTGAAAATGGAGAGTCAGTACTGAAGTCGTGAATGACACTCGTGGTGGTGGTGGTGGGTGACATCTCTGGTGGTGGGTGACATCTCTGGTGGTGGGTGACATCTCTGGTGGTGGCGGGTGACACTCCTGGTGGTGGCGGGTGACAGGCCTTGACTTAACTCAGCCAGACAGTCACACAGCTCACAGTGGGTCGATCTTTACTGCCCCGTCACACTGTTATCTGACTCACACAACACCTGCACGTCTTAAAGGTAATCGATGACCAAGTTCCTGTGTCTTTCCGCAGCTTTGGAGAGAGAGAGAGAGAGAGAGAGAGAGAGAGAGAGAGAGAGAGAGAGAGAGAGAGAGAGAGCCTTTTCGAGGAGGTCCCACTTTGAGACTCCCCTCCCCCCCCCCCCCCCAGTACGCCAAGCCGCTTTATGATATTTTCTGTGACTTTGATTACCTGATTGACACTACTGAAGACGTAAAGGATCTCGTCATCAATAAGAGGTTGATGAGGACATAACCACAACTACAACAGCGGGCCTAAAGTTGTAGAGGATTGTGAAGATAAGGGGTTTACATTAATGATGATGATGATGATGATGATGATGTGTGCGTGTGTGTGTGTGTGTGTACTGTATATATGTAACAATACTCATTATGTTCCATTTTATGATTATTAGGTAAATAATTCCTCATTTACGATACACCATCCAGGATATGAACCCATGGCTGTTAATGTTGCCTTCACGAATACTATTTAGACCCAGTGTTTACGTAATATATTCAGCTTGATACTAATACAAATAAACTAGTATGATTGAGCTGCAGGTAACGTGAAGGCTTTGTTTAATTATATCAAGTACAAATTAACTGTAAATTGAGATAGAGATTTGTTAACACTCAATTTAAGTATAGAACTGTATATTATTTAATTAATTATGGTGATTATATATATTGTATTTGTGAGAAGAATGTTGAAATTATACAGTGACGTCGTTTGTTGTATAGTGCAGAAAATAAATATGTGATCACCTGAAGATTAATCACCTTAATGCTACCTGGAGAGGAGATTAGGTTAGGTTGATCCGAATTAGTAAAAGGTAAAAGTAAATTTCTCACTCAAAAACTGAGACTGAAATGAATGAGAGAGAGAGAGAGAGAGAGAGAGAGAGAGAGAGAGAGAGAGAGAGAGAGAGAGAGAGAGAGAGAATACTTTAATATTTGCCCTCCAACACGGGGCAGTCAACAGGACCATCAACACACTCGCTCACTGGGGAAATCAGTAAATTTTGTCCTGCAGATGAATGTTCGTAACGTGACATTGAGACATCTAAATATATAGTGGCTCTGTGTGTGTGTGTGTCACTAGCAAACTGACTGTGGTTATGCCGTCTTACCTGTAACTAGAGGAAACGTCGCCTACTTTACCCCCCCCCCCCCCCCAGGAAGTTTTAGGTGGGTGTGTGTACGTGTAAGTATAAATCTATGTACACACATTATTGTAGGTGTACACAGTGTAAGTGTATTCAATGTAAATAAACATATTTATGTAAATATACAAAGTAAAGTATACACATTAATATAGTTGTACGTAGAGTAAACAAGTGATCGCGGGCACCGCCATGCCCAGTGAAAGTTTGAACGCTCGCGCTTGGCTCATGTACAGCGAATGAGGGTGCGCCAAGTCCGTAGACTTGCATGGTTTTCCATCGTAAATAAAATGGTTAATTAATGCCTTCCTAAAGAAACCATCGACATGGGACCAGGTTTGTTCCACTACGAATTTTTTGCGATTTTTCCACCAAGTTTGATGAAAACGACTGTGCCGTTTCGGCTGCCCAGAACAGGCAGACAGACAGACAGACACACGGCTAGTCCTCTAGTATATTAGATATACACACACACAGGTTACGTACATCATGTGTGCACCTCCAATACAATATATAACTAACTTGTGTGTACCAGATATTAAAACGCTAAATAACCAAATTTTTAATAAATTTTAATTTTTTTTTTATGTTTCAACTAAATAAAAGACTAAAAATTTGCCTGCAGGCGAGTGCTAATGTGTAATTAGTTAGTAATGAGTTGATGGTTATATAATTATACTAAATCTGTTGAGTGATAATTAGGCGCGGTAGATAATTAATTTATGATTTAGTAGGTCACTCCCTGTTACAATAAACGGGGCCTATAGGCATCATCTCTGTTTATCTCTGTCTGTGCTTGTGTATAGTTCTGTTTATTTAATTGCTTGTCTGTATGTCTGTCTGTCTGTCTGTCTGTCTTTCTTTACAGCTCCGGAACACCAAAGAGCCATTACAAGACCTCTGCTGAAGACCAAAGGAACATTCAGGAACACCAAGAAACCATTCCGGACCCTGATAAGGAACAAAAGGAACACTCAAGAACACCAAGGAAGAGCCATCCCGAACACCTGTTTAGGACCAAAGGAACACCCCGGAACATTAAGGAGCCATTTCGGGGCCACGATAAGGAACAAAACGTGAAAGAGTTAATCTTGTCTGTTAATGTGATAAATGAAGTTACTGTTAAACATCTTGGTAAGTTAACTGTTGCTTCGGTTTACTTGATGTTAGTTAATTATCATAAATGTGGGAAAACTGTGGTTAAGTGGAGAGAGAGAGAGAGAGAGAGAGAGAGAGAGAGAGAGAGAGAGAGAGAGAGAGAGAGAGAGAGAGAGAGAGAGCCACACCAAGACAAGGAGTGACGTCGCTGACCTTCCACGGAGGAGATGTGGTCGGATGTGGCTGGCTTCTCCCTCTCTTAGGTTCCTCGGGGATGTGGTCGGATGTGGCTGGCTTCTCCCTCTCTTAGGTTCCTCGGGGATGTGGTCGGATGTGGCTGACTTCTCCGTCTCTTAGGTTCCTCGGGGATGTGGTCGGATGTGGCTGACTTCTCCCTCTCTTAGGTTCCTCGGGGATGTGGTCGGATGTGGCTGACTTCTCCGTCTCTTCGGTATTTCTGGCCAGGATCCTGTTACAGAAAGTTATCACCGCTGATGAGTTCTTGCCGCGCGGGGGACGGAGGGGGAGGGGGAGGGGAGGGAGGGGAGGCGAGTCAATGGCATTCCTGAGTGTCTCAGTGGCTTTCGAGACGGTAGGCAACAACCATCTCAAGGTTGCTGAGTTTTTAAGACCTGATACTTGATGTTACTTGGTGTTCCTTTGGTCTTCATCAAGGTCCAGAGTTGTTCCTTGGTGTTCCTGATGTTCCTGAGTGTTCCTTTGGTCTTTATGAAGGTCCAGAGTTGTTCCTTGGTGTTCCTGAGTGTTCCTTTGGTCTTCATCAAGGTCCAGAGTTGTTCCTTGGTGTTCCTGAGTGTTCCTTTGGTCTTTATCAAGGTCCAGAGTTGTTCCTTGGTGTTCCTGAGTGTTCCTTTGGTCTTCATCAGGTTCCGGAGTGGCCCTGAACTGGTATCCACACGTAGATCATTCTCTACTTAAGACAAAACCATCAGATGTATGTTACTGTCTATTTATACACACACACACACACACACACACACACACACACACACACACACACGCACACACCAACTGTCTCTCTGTCAATTTTTTTCTCACGTCAATCCTAAATGGTCTCTCCCTCCCTCTACCTAAGTCTCATTCTTCAGTATCTCTCTATCCTCAACACACACCAGACTCTCTCTCTCTCTCTCTCTCTCTCTCTCTCTCTCTCTCTCTCTCTCTCTCTCACCTACACACTGAGTCACAAAAGGATGTTTACAGTGCAATATGTGACCACTAGTGTCATAAAATGCCTGGGTGATATATTCCTCCTACCACCTTAAGGAATATTTTCAATTTGCACACCTGGAAGTTTATGGTGGATAACCCTCCCTTGAGATACAATATATGTTCAGGAGAAGTGGCTTTGTGGAGGTGTATATCAGGAGACACACACACACACACACACACACACACACACACACACTAACGGGGGAAAGAGAACACGTAGCCTTATGATTTAATCTCTGTGAATTCCTAACCTAACCTAACTAACTAACCTACCCACCCCCCCATCATAATGCTGCTGATATCCCTTCCGTTTCAGCTCTCATGGACTAACCTAACCTAACCTAACCTAACCAACTCCGTATTAAATTTATACACCTTGGTCTCTTAGCCGTGTAGGTGTTCGTGTGTGTGTGTGTGTGTGTGTGTGTGTGTGTGTGGAGGTGTATGTAAGGCTGTCAGCAGGAGCCATCACGACCCAGGTGTTGCAGACAGCTAACGTACATCACAGGAACTGAGTGTCGTGTTTTGTGAGGTGATTTTGTGATATGTAGACATAGGAGCGTCAGCCACACGTGTTGAGGCAAGTCTGTGTGTGTGTGTGTGTGTGTGTGTGTGTGTGTGTGTGTGTGTCACTGTATTATACCACGAAACACAAAAACACCATCATGATATGTTCACTTCTCACACAATATCCAAAATTACATTAAACACACACACACACACACACACACACACACACAAACACACACACACACACACACAAACACACACACACACACACACAAACACACACACACACACACACACACTTACTGTTCCGTTTCAACGCCTTTACCATCTGTGCAGTGACGTCACCAGGGCCAGAATCTCCATCATGCTAACAGCAGTTGTATATTAAGAGTGCCAGCTGAAGCATTAAGAGTGCCAGTTGAAGCATTAAGAGTGCCAGTTGAAGCATTAAGAGTGCCAGTTGAAGCATTAAGAGTGTCCAGATGGAGCATTAAGGGTGTCCAGATGGAGCATTAAGGGTGTCCAGATGGAGCATTAAGAGTGCCAGCTTCCTCTCTCCTTCACTATCAACCCCTCCTCTTCACTATCTCTCCCCTCCTCTTCACTATCTCTCCCCTCCTCTTCACTATCTCTCCCCTCCTCTTCACTATCTCCCCCTCACTATTCCACTAAGTTATGGGAGACGGGACCAACATCTCTCACACAGATTGTCTTCAAACAAGTCGTTCTCCCTGACACAAGATCATTCCACAGTAAGAATTGAGTCATTACGAGGAAAGTTGTGGCTGTTCACTGGAGGAGGAGGAGGAGGAGGAGGAGGAGGAGCGAAGAAGGAGGAAGAGGAGGAGGGGGGGGGGGATTGGGAAAGAAGAATGAGGAGGTAGTGGAAGAGGAACAGGAATGAGCGGAGAGAGGAGAAGTGAAGGTGAAGGACGTTTAGGAGGACGACGAATAAGAAGAGGAGGAGGAAGAAGAGGAAGTAGAAGAGGAAGAGGAAGATGAGCCACAACACAACATGCTGGTAATATAACAATAACACTGGCCGGAAGGAACCAGACAATACTTCCCCACACAGTGAACTAAAGGTGAAGTATTACCTTCTGGCAACAATGTCGACTGAAGCAGAATATTCTTTTTATCTCAACGTAAATTTTAATAATCTCCAGAGGGCCATTTGTGTATAGCGTGAATAAATAATGAGAGTTTGCATCAATGTTGGAATTTTTTTTGGTAGTTTTAAGGTGTTTATATAACGTTAAAGTTACCTGTTACCTGTACAGTGTGTCTAGATCGTAGTGAAGGAACCATTACTCTTTGTTCTTTGTAACACCGAAGGTTAATTAGACTTATGGTTCAGAGGCGGGTGTTTTGGGCAGCGGTGAATAAAAATATGTCGTGAACTTAAAGTGACCAGGAAACAGGTGTGTGTTGACATATATACATTTATATATATATGTTGTAACTCGTATTGAACTGTGATAAACAATAGTCTTTCCTTAACACACTCCTTCCTGCGCTATGAGTCAATCAGATTCAATGTCAAAACTTCAGAATTCTGGGAACCAACTCCATCACTCCTCCTCGAGATCTTTGGCTCAGAATCAACTCACCAGCGAACTGAATCCCTCGCTCACTTGACTCACACGAGATAGACATTTTAACTCCGCCAACTAAGTCAGATTTTCAAACTTTAACCTATCCCAAAAAAATTACCATACTTATCACTCCTTTAAGAGAGACTTTCACCGTCAGGTTAAAGTAGGAAGTTTCTAGTAGGTTTCACGACTTCAGGGACCAAAGACGCCTATACTATACAGGACCTAACGTTTCCCTTATATATTTTACTCGGGTGTTTTGTGATCTGTTTGTGTGTGTGTGTGTTCAGGTCTCCCTCACTCTCCACCTAGCACAGCAGGAAGGCGTCATTGGACATCGAGAATTAACTGTGACTTTTATCTATCATTTGGAGATTATTTACAAGCTTATAATTTCACTGTTGATGCATAATATTGATGATAATAAGTCTGTGTGTGTGTGTGTGTGTGTGTGTGTGTGGATGTTCGTCTTTATTTATCTCACTTAACTACAATTTCCTTATATTATTCGTCCTTTAAGAAGTCTCTACCCCGCCCCCCCTTACACACACTCCTAGCCTCTCCTCTTTGCCTCACTTCTCCCTCCTCTCTCCTACCCAGCCACCACCTCCACACGTCACCAATAGATGGGTCATAAAACCTCAGCAATAACCATTATTTGACCCCTTAATGCCTTGACTTCCACCGCATATAATAAAACAACAGAGACTCAGTGCAATGTAGACACCACCTCTAACCACTGCCATTTCCTCACAACATAAACAAGACAGTTAAGATACACTTCACCACATCTCCAGTCAGGTGAATGTAAGAGCCTGTGAGAGAACGCCATCTATCGTATCTCCAAGAGAACTATGATAGACAAACGACGCACATTCTCACATCTCACAGTTAAGGGGGCAATATCGTACGAACCTTTCACACCTGTAGTCACGGTGTTATACCCAAGAGTGTCGACGACCCCTAACGACCTGCACTCACCAGCACCTCACAACTTAACGACCCTTAGGTTGTTATTATGTGGGTAATGACTCAAGTTTTTAATCATCTTTGCTTGGTATACACGTTGTTGCCTGGTATATATGATGTATCCTGACTTGTTTATGTTGCCTGAATCGTGATGAGAAGTAAAGGAGAGGAAAAGAAACATGTTATTATATCCTGTTCCGGCGTGATGGCAATGAGCGAATACCATGATAATAACTCTGACACCACTATGAGGCGCGCCACACCATACCACCCCAATCTGTTAACCTCCAGAACTGACACACACACAGACGAGTATTCCCCCTGGGTCTCCTCCCTCCCTCAACACATAACAACTTTTACCCCTCAAACACTTTCTCTCCTTCGGCTCCCGCATCAGAAACTTGTTGTACCGTAACACCGCAAAGTTGTCCTCAGTAAATGTGTTGCTTCTTATATTGGACAACTTTGGTAAAAACTGTTCGTAACTTTATGTGGTGTCTGAACGTGAGGTTTTGATTTGTATTATTCTGTACTTTTTGTATTGTACAGTATATACTCTGAATGGATGGATGGATGGATGGATAGATGGATGGATGGATGGATGGATGGATGGACTAGATGGATGGATGGATGGATGGATGGATACTAGATGCATAGATATGAAGAGACAGAGGTTAGGTTAGGTTAGATTAGATTAGATTCGTGTGTGTGTGTGTGTGTGTGTGTGTGTGTGTGTGTGTGTGTGTGTGTGTCAAAATATTAAATCCCTTCACCACAATACAAACATGAATACATTATCAAGCAAATCTCAGCCATTAGTCACGTTGGGAAGTATGAGCGTCTTGGGTGATCAGTTTGTGTCAGCTTAACAATCTTTAAAAAATTCACCGGACCTTCAACTTATCACTAAATCACACGAGTTGTGGTGAAATGTGAAGCAACTCTTACGTGACCTTCAATAGAGTAATCCATTTCCCGTGACACTCCAGGGCAGGTAGGGAGGGAGGGAGGGAGGGGAGAGAAGGGAGGATAGGGCAGGTAAGGAGGGGGAAGAGGTGAGGTGAGGTTAAGGAGGGAGGGAGGGACCCGTGTGATCGTCTCCCTCCTCAGAAAACCACCAAACCAAACTCACACACAAACTTTTGGTATCAGCTAAAAGTTCTCACCACAACGATTCCAAGAGCTCGTACTTTTGCCATTGAGAATTACGACGTCGCTGACAGTCGCCATTTCTGTATAAAAAAACTGAATAATTTTTCCATCGTGTTCTCCTGTACGTTAAATTAGATCTATTCGTTTTATGGGTGTTTAAGTGTAATTTAAACACGGAGACATGTAGCCTACAGTGACCTCTTTATCACTATTCTACATGTGAAGAAGTTAGTCAATCATGAACCACAAGGTAAAATGAGTCAGGTCACAGCACAAAACAAAACATCCAGAGTGAAAAAAAAAAAAAAAATTACGACTCTTGCTAAAAAAAAAAAAAAAATCGTAGATCTAAAAATAATTGACTCACAAAATAGAATAAAAAAAAAAACACAATACTTTTTTGAAAATAGTGTAAAGAATTTTTTCCTGTTGTGCAATATGTCGTTTGGTGTGTTTGGTTTTCATTCCTATCATATTTGATCTGGGAATGTGTGTAGGGGTACGACCACACGGCTGTCACACGTATATATCCCGCTGATGACTAACCCGCGTGTTTTGATGGTGTGTTTGTGTGTGTGTGTGTGTTACGTCTACCAGTAATAACTAACCGGTGCTAATCACTTAAAGCAGCTACATTAAATAAATAAGAATAACAACGACAGTCGACATAACACTTCTGTCACGCTGTTGAGAGCTTCACGGTTCGTTTCAACAACACTAGTCGGCGGGTCATGCATTTATTTTTTAGTTGGCGTGTTATGCATTTTTTTTAGTTTAGATTGTTGGAATTGGCTGTTGCGACAATAATAGTTGGTGTTAGTAATAAAAGTTGGCGCAGGGAAACACCTTTTTTTGTGTTTAATTTCACTAGTTGAGGAACAAGCTCAAATAAATACTCTTTGTTATTAATATATAACATAACAGTAAAGCCCACATGCTCCGGTTCGTGTACATGAAATATTAATGCTCCTTTCTTGCATCGGAGCATACATAACATATATTTGACGCCGGAGCATATTATACACTATTTATGGGGGAGCATAATGCATATATGACTCAGGCTGAAGCATATAAACATGACAACACAACCAACAGACACACGATACTACCTTCTACTCCACACACACACACACACACACACTCAAAGTCTCGATGGAGCGTGCCAATAAGGCCTCCCTAACATACTGTGCCTCTGTTCAATCAATAACCAATTAGGGAATGTGACAGGTCGACACTCCCCTCCCCCCCCCCCACACACACCCTTCTACAGACAGACAGACAGACAGACACAAAAACAGACACAAAACAGACAGATAGATAGATAAATAGATACAACACACACACACACACACACACACACGGAGTATATAATCTAGTTGAGTACATGAAAAATACATGACAGTACAGTAGGTTACATAATCTTGACCTCTCGTTACAGTTAGATACAGCACACTGGATAATACTAAGGAGACAACATGGCCGGCAACACTAAGGAGACAACATGGCCGGCACTGTATTGTCCCTAGTCCCTACCGTAAATTGAAGTACTATAAGGAGAAATAACATTACTCTTTTCTTCATCATTATAGGTCATCTTTTTATATAACTCCTTCACCTACCTAAGATTACAGGATATAGTGAGAGGCGAGAGACCTAGGGAAGTGAGGCACCAAAGTTTCCTTGATGGTGACTTGAATATTGGAGGGCCTTCAGCTGTAGGAATATATCAGTGAAGCTTACAGTTCATATTGCTCAGAGTGTGTCACAGCTCACCACATACGGCGGGCGGTGGTGAGAGAGAGAGAGAGAGAGAGAGAGAGAGAGAGAGAGAGAGAGAGAGAGAGAGAGAGAGAGAGAGAGAGAGAGAGAGAGAGAGAGAGAGAGAGAGAGAGAGAGCAAATCGTACACCAGGATTATTAGATACATTTCACTTAAAGATTAATGTGAAATATAAAGATGTGATGTATTTAATTCACACACACACACACACACACACACACACACACACACACACACACACACACACACACATAAACAACGAAAAATGAAAAACAAAACACGGGAAACTTCAAGAGCCTGTAAAAGATTATCGCAAAACCTCTAAATTCTCACAAGAAAATGTTAAGAATGGCTGAGAATCCCTTGGTAATGGAGCCATAAATATAGAGGAGAGTTTCACACACACACACACAAACACACACACACACACACACACACACACACACACACACACACACACACACACACACCTGCCTCACTCTTAACCCTGGACCACCTTTTACTAAATCACTGTCGTCTTGGTGGACTGTAAGATCCCACTCACCTTCAGCTGTAATAATAATAATAATAATATTAATAATAATAATAATAAAAAAAAAAAAATACTACTACTAATAATAATAAAAGAAGAACGATATTGATGAGAGAGAGAGAGAGAGGAAGGTGGTGGTGGTGGTGGTAGAAGGATAGGGTGAGGGAGGTACTGGATAGGAAGGGGATAGACGGATAGACATCGAATAAACAGCAGTGGTATATTATAAGGATGGATGGTGTCAGAACAGATGGTGATGTTAGGGTGTTCTTATGGTCTGGGAACATCCTGTGAGAACGGTGGATGGTGTCAGAACAGATGGTGATGTGAGGATGTTCTTATGGTCTGGGAACATCCTGTGAGAACGGTGGATGGTGTCAGAACAGATGGTGATGTGAGGATGTTCTTATGGTCTGGGAACATCCTGTGAGAACGGTGGATGGTGTCAGTCTGTTAACTGTTCTTGATCCTAAACCCCTTAAAAAAATCAGGATATTATTATTTTTATTTCCGAATATAATTTAACACTGATGTAAAGGAACTAACCTGGTAAAAATGTGAATAATAACTCTATAGAATGAAAATTTAAATTGATATAAATTTTCTTTTTGTCATCGTTCAATTACCATCGTATATGTACCAACTCTCTGCTTTATTCCCCTTAATTATCTCTCTCTCTCTCTCTCCCCCACTTCGTATTACCGCCCCCTCTCCCCCACTTCGTATTACCGCCCCCTCTCCCCCACTTCGTATTACCGCCCCCTCTCCCCCACTTCGTATTACCGCTCCCTCTCCCCCACTTCGTATTACCGCCCCCTCTCCCCCACTTCGTATTACCACCCCCTCTCCCCCACTTCGTATTACCGCCCCCTCTCCCCCACTTCGTACTACCACACCCCTCTCCCCCACTTCGTATTACCGCCCCCTCTCCCCCACTCACACACTTTGCGGCCAGGAGGAGAGTGCCTGAGCCAATCCACGCCAGCTTACTCCACCATAATAGTCTTACCTCCCAGAAAAATATTTTAGCAACACCACGCAATAAGGGCTTTCACGGCTCATTTTCTTGGCTCCTCTTTCTTACTTTCTCCCTTCTCCTCTTCCTATTCCTCCTCCTACTCCTACTACTCCTCCAGCCTTTGACAGCCTCACATGGTTGAGTGCTAGGGACCAATATTCCTCGCTCCTCACTGGTTCATCAACCCTCACGCCGAGAGGTCTGCCAGCTGTCACTCTGCCTCCTGTGTCACGTATTATACACCCCATTTGTTTATGTGTCTTTCTCTCTCTCTCTCTCTCTCTATCCACCGGGTCAAGGCTAGACAGTTAGCTAAGTATTGCCCCGCGGCGTCAAACATTCGCCCTGGAGGAAGAGAAGGAGGAGGAGGAGGAGGAGGAGGAGGAGGAGGAGGAGGAGGAGGATGAAGAAGAGGAGGAGGAGGAGGAGAAGGAGGAGGAGGAGGATACGAGACTCTTCATTTGAGGTAAAAAGTTGGACGTGATGATCCTTGGGTGCGGGAGTGATCATGCTGGTGGACTCTAAAGTGACCACCTCCACCAACTTCCCTCCCGCACCACACCCTCATGGTCAACAACATCCAAGACCTTCCCAAGACCCTCACGTTCAACAACCAAGACCCCTCACGTTCAGCATCCAAGACCCCTCACGTTCAGCATCCAAGACCCCTCACGTTCAACAACCAAGACCCCTCACGTTCAACAACCAAGACCCCTCACGTTCAACATCCAAGACCCCTCACGTTCAACAACCAAGACACCTCACGTTCAACAACCAAGACCCCTCACGTTCAACAACCCAGACCCCTCCCGTTCAACAACCCAGACCCCTCACGTTCAACATCCCAGACCCCTCACGTTCAACATCCAAGACCCCTCACGTTCAACATCCAAGACCCCTCACGTTCAACAACCAAGACCCCTCACGTTCAACAACCAAAACCCCTCACGTTCAACATCCAAGACCCTCACGTTCAACATCCAAGACCCTCACGTTCAACATCCAAGACCCCTCACGTTCAACAACCAAGACCCCTCACGTTCAACATCCAAGACCCTCACGTTCAACATCCAAGACCCCTCACGTTCAACATCCAAGACCCCTCACGTTCAACAACCAAGACCCCTCACGTTCAACAACCAAGACCCCTCACGTTCAACAACCCAGACCCCTCACGTTCAGCATCCAAGACCCCTCACGTTCAACATTGGAAGGAAACAACTTTGAGGTCGTCGTGTCTCAGTGATCACGACACAAGGTAATCAAAGTTTCTCTCCTCCCTGCTGGATACACACACACACACACACACACACACACACACACAGGGAATGGTTGACACGTGTTACCATATAGAAGACCTGTACACCCATCAACCTTTACCTGATTCTCTCTCCCACAATAAATGGAATATACTTCATTAACCTTAAAAGTTGTTGTCTACTGTGGAAACTAAAACTTAGCAAATGGCCCATAAGGATCCGGCTGTTGAAACCTCTCAAAGTGGTGACGGCAAGATAAGCACAGTGCAGATAAAGCATAATAAATACCAAGGTTTTGATGATGCTGTACAAGGAGGCACCGCGGTCGGGACTGTTCTCTACCGATTTCACATTGTTTACTGAGTGAACTGGGGGGGTCCCTTGGGTTCAAACCAGTTACCTTTAGGACAAGAGGCGAGTGCTGTATCCACTGAACCACCGCATCTCTTTAAAGTAGCGAAATACATTAAATAACAATAAGTTCCAGGTTATGATGTCGACTTCTGTTATACCGCGTGTGTCTGTCTGTCTGTTGACCATTTTCCTGCTACGAATACCATAAGTTTGTATTTACTTAAGAATGAACTGAACCTTGAGGCATAACACCCCAGGCAGTCTTAGCGTTGTTGTTGACGATGTTAAGTGAGGGGATACAAGGAGAATAAAGTGTGAGGAGATTCTGCCTATAAACTCCTGCTCTATGTATACGAGTGGTTACCAACACTACTGGGGCATTACCACTCACATTCTGTTCAGTGTTTAATGGTATATGGTAAAGGATCATTCTTCTTTTCCTTTAACTACAAGGAAATTGTTTCTTTGATCTAAAGTTCCCCGATGGTGCCTCAGTATTATCAAATCATTTCATATTTATTGAGAAAACTTTCGAATTCACATCTGCAGTTAAGGTGAGAAAAACAAATATTCTTATTGAGGAAAAAACAGTTATTCATTATAATTTTTTGTTACCACGAGGATATTTCAGTTACCGTGGGAACATTCTAGTTACCATGGGAAAATTTCAGTTACCGTGGGAAAATTCCAGTTTCCGTCACTGGGGAAAAGTCGGCATACCGTAGCAAAACAAAAATGCAATTCTTGTTAAAACTGCAATTTCCCCGTGAGAAAAATGTGTTTCCAGTGAGAATATTGGAAGGCTGGTGAGACACGAGGCAGCGGTTTAGAATGCAAGACGTTATCCCGACAGCAGCTGTAAGGAAACATAAATAAGACGAACCGGAGGAAGAGTTTGGTGATGATGCCGGAAGCTTTATTGACTGCCTCGAGTAGGGATTCTGTGCCGGGTCCTTGTCGACCATTGTAAGAGCATGAGAGAGATGTGTGTCCTAGCGGGGTGTAGTATGCGAGAGATGTGAGAGATGGAGAATAACTTAACACTGACGAACCACTAGTAATGTATTCATGTTCACGAAACAAATGATTAAAATAAAATAACAAAAATGAATAACCAGAGGGAAGTTGAAGCCATATTAACAACAATCAGTTTTAAGAATACACAATGATAGTCTCTTGTGTTCGTATACTGTACCTATAATGTGACTCAACCACCACACTACACCACGACACTGACTCATACACCCCACACACCCCACACACCTCACACACTCCACACACCCCACACACTCCACACACTCCACACACCTCACACACCCCACACACCCCACACACCTCACACACTCCACACACCCCACACACTCCACACACCTCACACACCCCACACACTCCTCACATAAAACACTACATAACACTCTCTCACACTCTCTCTCACACACTCTCTCACACACTCTCTCACTCTCTCTCACACTCTCTCTCACACACTCTCTCACACACTCTCGTTACCTAACAGTATAAAACTTTCCATCATAAAGATAACACAGAGGAAAAACATTGATGTGTGTGTACGCGAAGGGATGCAGCTGCCGAGTTGATACAACGCTCGTATCTAGTCTCAGGGGCTGTTGGTTCGCTCCCCGGGTACCTTCACTTACGGTTAATGAATACTTAAATTAACAACTGAGGATAATGAATAAGTCCTCTTGGGGTTGTACAAGTATCTCCCCCTACAAGAGGCCGTCAAAATTATTGGCCTCACTGGTACTTTAACCTCTTCCATCACCACTACAGGACACAACAAAACAAGTACTGGGTTCTTTACTGACATGTCTTGTAGGTTGTAAGTGATCAATACTCAATAAGCGTAGATTATAAGTAAAGTTCTCTCTCTCTCTCTCTCTCTCTCTCTCTCTCTCTCTCTCTCTCTCTCTCTCTCTCTCTCTCCACTACACACGCATCCCTGCATTATTAATATCAAGCGAGTAATAATTCTCCAGATAATAATTACATAAGTTCAGATTCAAGCTCTGTGTGTGTGTGTGTGTCTGTAGAAGTGCTTGAATGATCTGAGCTGTGATGTACTGTATAAGATGATCGCGTAAGTTTATAGCACCATAGTGAGTCAAGCACAAGGGAGGTCACTTCTCACCATCACCTACCTCACTATCATCATGACACCATAATTTATCTTGATTTTGATAATAGGGCGAACAAGACGCTGTGTGATGAAGAGGAGAGGGAGAGGAGAGGAAGAGGAGAGGTAAAAAGGGATAATTAAAGAAAAGAGGTGACGATAATGATCTCTGGAGAGGAGGGTAGCCAGAGTTAATTATATACCTGTTAAAAATGGCAGGTGATTATAATCTATATCAGGTAGGTGAGATAAACGATACCTTTACGAGGTATGGAACGCTCACACACACGCACACACACACACACACACACACACACACACACACACACACACACACACACACACACACCTTGGCACATGTTGACTGGGGTAGGTAAGATACTATCACTCCGTAAATGGAAAATGTAACACCATGTTCAAGTGACTGACTCAATCTGCGACACAAGGATGCTCCCTCAAATAGACTCGTACATATGAAACAAACAAAAAATATTTACCTCTGACTTGAAGATGTGAAAACGCTTCCAACTTTCTCAATTGAACCCGGGCAGTAAAGTTGATAAACCAAATGGTGTTTAAATAATTCTGAGGTTAGGTTAGGTTAGGATGTGTTCAGTTTTCCTTACGAACCTTGGTGAATCTGGAGTCATATTTTAATGCTTGGTGTTATTGGGATGTCGCTAGTATGGATGACATGTAGTGTGTGTGTGTGTGTGTGTGTGTGTGTGTGTGGAGGGAAGGACGTCGTCACCTTTAGTATTTCATTATTTCTATTGTTACCATTATTGTCGTTATCATTATCATCATCATCATCATCATCATCATCAGTCTCTTATCAAAACAGGTTCACGTAAACTCGTATAAATCACTCGTAGAGGAATTTTCCGTGTCACGTAAATCAGTGGAACTCTTCCCATAAAGCGTGGAAACGAAGGATGAAATGGCTGAGTTCATTTAACCTTTACCACTGAATGTTGGTCAGTTGGCGGTGATCCACTGAGTACAATTACCTCATTTATCTCTGCAGGTAAATGTGTGCTGTGGCAGACGGGGTCTTTTTTTTTCGCTGATTTTGTTTATTTTTATGTTTGTAATTTGTTTTTGTTTTCAGTTTTGTTTACATTATAATATTAAAGTCTGAAATCATATACACGTCTGATTTTTTTTTTAAGGGGTTGGGAGGTGGGGGGGGGGGGGTTGAGAGCTGGACCAGAGGTGACCCCCAACACTGTATACAAATCGTGAAACATACATACATACATACATACATACATAATACATACATACATACATACATACACCTTCTTGAGATTCTTTCACGTGTCGGTTTCCACGAACTTTATAAAAAAAAAAAACAGTTTTCAAGAAGATTACTGAAGAAGATAATCATCAAAACGTCACACCCCCGCCAACACATCACCTGAGTTAAGACTGAAAGTGACAGGTGAATAGCAATTTCTGTGTGTGTGTGTGTGTGTGTGTGTGTGTGATTAGCCATGTGGGTTTCTCTATCTGTCTGCCTGTCTGTCTCTCTGTCTGTCTCTATCGATCTATCTCCTGTCTGTGTCTATATTTATCTGTCTGCCTCTCTGTCTATCTATCTATCTTAATACGAGTAAATGACACTAACACCAGTAATAATGATCTTACGGGAACTACCAACAAGCTCTTACTTAACTCCTCAACATTACCTAACTACGACCATCAGAGAAAGAGAGGCCGATACCACAGCTGCCCGCCTTCAGCAGTAGTAATTCCACCAAGAAATTCGTCCTCCTCACTAAGCATCACACGATTCCTTCCCGCTTTTCATCTACCGGCAGGAGTAGCATTTCTCTCACAGCTTCTTGGAGCCTCTTAGAACTGTCTTTGATCTTTCACCAGAATCATTTGGCACAGTTCCACGTATTAGTTCGACTCTTTATCACGTAACAATCGCCAGCACCAACTCACTCACAAGTCTCGATTTTCTCTCTCTCTCTCTCTCTTGAAAAAAAATCCCATGTTAAATTCTTTCCTTTTACTTTAGGTTAGGTTAGGTTAGGTTAGGTTAGGTTAGGTTAGGTTAAGTGTCTTCATTATACTCTATATTCTCTGAGAAGTCTAATGAGAAAGTGGGCCGTATACAGTGTTACTTACAAACTATTTTTACTTATATTCTTACTTATATACGGGACCTTACTTGTATACATTATTACTTATACTGTACATTGTTCTTCGTCAGTTTAAGACCATATTATATTAGGTCAGGTGTTATGAGGCTGGGCGGGTTTGTAGCTTTTTCTGTCTATGTCAGTTTGTAGCTTTTTCTGTCTATGTCATTTTGTAGCTTTTTCTGTCTATGTCATGTTGTAGCTTTTTCTGTCCATGTCATTTTGTAGCTTTTTCTGTCTATGTCATTTTGTAGCTTTTTCTGTCTATGTCATTTTGTAGCTTTTTCTGTCAACGTCATTTTGTAGCTTTTTCTGTCAACGTCATTCTGTAGCTTTATCTGTCCACACCCTACCGTCACCCTACAACAAGGAATAATTAGAGCCAATTACAATAGAGATAAAAGAGCCGAGGAAAGGTTTAGATAGAGCCAAAATAAAGTCTAGAGTTTACACCGTGGTTAAAGGAAAGTGCTGTGTAAAAGTGAGTGAGTGAGACGGATGTTTCTCATTCTGGGCGGGGAACCTCGTCCACTTTACTGAGAGAGAGAGAGAGAGAGAGAGAGAGAGAGAGAGAGAGAGAGAGAGAGAGAGAGAGAGAGAGGTTAGGTTAGGTTAGGTTCTTGATGGAGGTACAGTAGGATTTACACTCAAGAAATGTTATAATCTGACCATATATATTTTACCCCATTTAAAAAGATCAGATCATAATGAGGTAGATTTCTCAGACGACAGATGGGATAGTGAGAACGATGACTACTGAGAACGATGACTACTGAGAACGATGACTACTGAGAACGATAACTACTGAGAACGATGACTACTGAGAACGATGACTACTGAGAACGATGACTACTGAGAACGATGACTACTGAGAACGATGACTACTGAGAACGATGACTACTGAGAACGATAACTACTGAGAACGATAACTACTGAGAACGATGACTACTGAGAACGATGACTACTGAGAACGATAACTACTGAGAACGATGACTACTGAGAACGATGACTACTGAGAACGTTGACTACTGAGAACGATAACTACTGAGAACGATGACTACTGAGAACGATAACTACTGAGAACGATGACTACTGAGAACGATGACTACTGAGAACGATGACTACTGAGAACGATAACTACTGAGAACGATGACTACTGAGAACGATGACTACTGAGAACGATAACTACTGAGAACGATGACTACTGAGAACGATGACTACTGACAACGATAACTACTGATAACGATAACTAGTGATAACGATAACTACTGAGAACGATAACTACTGAGAACGATGACTACTGAGAACGATGACTACTGAGAACGATGACTACTGACAACGATGACTACTGAGAACGATAACTACTGAGAACGATAACTACTGAGAACGATGACTACTGAGAACGATAACTACTGAGAACGATGACTACTGAGAACGATGACTACTGAGAACGATGACTACTGAGAACGATGACAACTGAGAACGATGACTACTGAGAACGATGACTACTGAGAACGATAACTACTGAGAACGATGAATACTGAGAACGATGACTACTGACAACGATAACTACTGATAACGATAACTAGTGATAACGATAACTACTGACAACGATAACTACTGACAACGATAACTACTGACAACGATAACTACTGACAACGATAACTGACAACGATAACTGATAACGATAACTACTGACAACGATAACTACTGACAACGATAACTACTGATAACGATAACTACTGACAACGATAACTGATAACGATAACTACTGACAACGATAACTAATGACAACGATAACTACTGACAACGATAACTACTGACAACGAATAATTAATGATATTCCGTAATATTATAATGAATGAACAAAATAACGCCAACTTAAAATCAGCCACAATCTGATATTTTCTCAACCTTCTTTTATATCAACTTCTCCTGTTTAATACGTATAAGGGACACAGACATAAACTCAATAAACGGGAACAAGGTAAATAATTAAGACATGAGAGATGGAAGACCTTCTACATGGGGGGGGAGTTCCCAGCACCCTGCAGAGTTTCTTTAAAAAAAAAAAAAAAAAATCCTGCCTATACCTGATTTGACTTTTCCTGGAGTCAATTTGTTTTCCCGCCATTTGGAAATTCCCTGATCTTGTCGCTATACCCTCCTCCTCCTCCTCCTCCCCTTCTCTCTCCCCCCCCCCTCCCTCTCTCTTTCTCTCTGTTTGGAAATTCCCTGATTTTGTCGCTGTACCCCTCTCCCCGCCTTCTACCCAATCCCCACTCCTACCCTCTCTCCACTCCTACCCCCCTCTCTCTCTCTGTGGGTCCGTACCTCCAATACCTCTCTGCCTCAGCCAACAATTTCCATTTTTCCACATAGGTCAATTGAATTCCCTTTACAAATCACATTTGGCGCGACCCTGTGTGATGGTTCGACGCGGGGAGCTGGGATTCATTTTTTTTTAGTTCAATAAAACCTAATTGGGGATCCTGCTTCCTCCTTTATTAACATTTTTTCTTCTTCTTCTAAATTCTGTACGTGTGTGTGTGTGTGTTTATTCATATATGACTGTACACAAGTGACTGCACGAGTATATTACGAAGGTGAAAATATCCACATATGTTTCTGTACGTTTTTATCCCGTGTAGGTATTGTAGTGTAAAATAAATAAATTGATATATAAAAACACAAAAGTACAATTTAATTTGAAGTGTCTTTTTTTATTAAGTGACTGTCGCATATTTCAAGTCCGTCATGATTGAAGTGTATACTGTATATCAAGCCAAAAATTATTCATGAAAGAACTATCTATTTTTTGACAGTCAATTGAACAAAATATAAAAAAACATTCACAGAAAATAGCGTGTGACGATTCTGACAACGAACCGTGAAATAACTGTTTAACTGGACGAATCTGACAACGAAACTGTGAAAAATATAACTGTTTATTTGTCAAATTCTTAAAATTTTGACATTACAAACAAGTGAAGTGTTTACATGTTAAAATCGAACTGGATAATTTTAACATCAGGAGAAAAATAAAAAAAACATTAACAAAATTTTTAATAAGGTGGTTCATTAACGTCAAGTGGATGCTATCATTATAATTACCATGGGTCATTAAGTGCAAAAATTACCTCGGGTCTTAATCACCAAATATATAAATAAATTAGAAGATAAAAGAGAATAATTAAATATTGAGTAAAATAAATAATCAAATTAATAAAGCGATTTTTTGGGGAAGTAATTGTAAAAAAAAAAATGTGAAAGTGACTTAGTGAATTGATTACTGTGTAGTTGATGTTTAAGGAATAGACAGGTGATTAGGCACTTAACAACCCTAATTTGGTGAACACTTAGGGAAAAGTAGGAAACATTAACACACACACACACACACACACACACACACACACACACACACACACACACACAGAATCCAAATTTTAAGTGACAGTCAGAATGTGAACGCTAAAAACCTTTGAAAATTATGTAGAAATTTCTCCCTTGTACCGTAAGTGCTCCACCTCACGAAAATTTTCCAAGAATAACTAACATTTTAGACTTGATCATTTATGTACTTGTTTCTGTGACGTCTAAAAATGACAGTAAGATAATTAAAAGTGAGGCAAAATGAGTGTGAAACGTCAATGGTTAACTATTTCACTATCAACGGCTTATAGTGAAAATAGGTCCCATAGCCATGACTTCTGTAGCACACTCGAACATCACACTACAGTACTACAATAGGTAAGCACTGTATACATATGGCCGCCACACTACTACAATAGGTAAGCACTGTATACATATGGCCGCCACACTACTACAATAGGTAAGCACTGTATACATATGGCCGCCACACTACTACAATAGGTAAGCACTTTATACATATGGCCGCCACACTACTACAATAGGTAAGCACTTTATACATATGGCCGCCACACTACTACAATAGGTAAGCACTTTATACATATGGCCGCCACACAACTACAATAGGTCCTCACAAAATTTTCCCTATTTATTTAAGGAACAGTTTCCCCCCTCCCATCCTCAACACACTAGATCCTCCTCTGTATACACAAACTCATGAAAGTTGAGAGAATTCAATTTCCAAAAGCCTTAACTAATACGTCCAAGGTCCAGGAGACATTTACATACAAATAGCCACATAAGTTTTATATAATGATAACATAACAGCGAGCTACAATGTGAGGCTGACCACGCTTTGTCCACCACCAGCTACTGTGTAATTGTTTTAAATTTTATCACGGAAAAAAATACTAAAATAAAATCACTATGTTATTTAAATGATTTCTAGTAAGTTTATTTAGATTTTTAAACTGTGGTTGTATCCCCGGGTTGTGTTGTATTTATGATGTTTATGTAACTGTTCATTATTCTTAACGACTGTATCCTCCACTGTTGCCAATTCCATCCATTATCAAGAGTTTTTCCACGTCTAGATTCTTCCCTCACATCTCTATCTTTCCTTAAGCCAATAAACAGTTGTCACCACTCACTCAATTAATGTCAACGGTCCACCAAAGGTCTTTATTTCCCGCTAATAACTTGTGAAATTAAATATATGTTATCCACGTATCGCTCTACCACATGACCGTCGTTATTGTGGTCAAATATAAAATAATACTAATTCCCTCCAGTGTATAAATGAATTGGTATGCGATGGATATTGTTTTAGTGCGTGTTTTTGTGTTTTTTTCCCGGCAGTGTTGGGTGGTGGTGGTGAAGGTGGTGGTGATGGTGATGGTGAAGGTGGTGGTGGTGATGGTGAAGGTGGTGGTGATGGTGAAGGTGGTGGTGGTGAAGGTGGTGGTGAAGGTGATGGTGAAGGTGGTGGTGGTGGTGAAGGTGAAGGTGGTGAAGGTGGTGGTGGTGATGGTGGTGAAGGTGATGGTGATGGTGAAGGTGGTGATGGTGATGGTGAAGGTGGTGGTGGTGAAGGTGATGGTGAAGGTGGTGGTGATGGTGAAGGTGGTGGTGAAGGTGGTGGTGAAGGTGATGGTGAAGGTGGTGGTGGTGACGCTCTTCTGCACGACTCCAAAACTAGTGTCCAACTTTCTGCCTTGTTCACCTTCTTCACGACCACCAGCTGTTATCTTGTCACAGCACTTTCTCCCCACAATTGGAAACGATACTCTTGTATGTCAACACCTTCATGTGAATGAAAAAAATAATGAATTTTTCATAATACAGTATGTAAAACAGATATTGTGTTAAAACATCAAAGGACTTAAATGAAACAGCAAATTTTACGAACTGATTTCCATAAAGATGTAAGATAAAAGCAAAGAGTTTTATTTGTTCGTAAGAAAAGGTCAGTTGCTTTTTATAGGTTAATTAGTGTGACATACTCGTATATCCCACAGGACCACCCTCCCTGAGGAAGCACCTGGCACTGTACACTCCCCTCAGTCACCTCAGGTGCCACGTATCATCCTGGTATCTACCATAACAAGGTGCAGGATATCAACATAGCAGATATCCTTTACAGAGTCAATTGGACCTTTACACTATTCATGGAGTGTTGATGGAGTGTTTAAACTAGTCGCTGATGGCACATAAAAGCGAGAACTGGAAAATAATTAATTTAAACTAAAAAGAATAAATCTTTTTATGGCGAACAATTTTACAATTTAATTGGTTTTCACAAACAACAAAGGCATAAAATAAACTTGTGTGTACCTGAGCTACAACAACTGGGTGATGCCTCTCTCAGAGCTGTAAACTGTACTGTACTACAGACCCTTCCTTCTCGTGATGTACTGTACTACTGATTACATGTACCCATACCTACACAAGCAGATTCCTTCCATACAACTATACAATCAACACACCGATGTTATCACACTGCTGAACTATACCGTTACTGACTCACTGATTACGTCACATGGTAAGTCAGGTATATAGTCTGTCTCACCGGTGATAGATTATGACGTCACTCCACACGTCACTCAGGTGTTGGTTGAGTCACTCACCTCACCGTGAGAAGATAGATAACTCAACCCGGAATTATTACACCACTGGGAAGGGCTCTCTCTCTCTCTCTCTCTCTCTCTCTCTCTCTCTCTCTCTCTCTCTCTCTCTCCTCTCCTTTCTTCTCTGTCTCTCCCCCCGTCTCCCTTTATCTCTCCTTCACCCTTTTCTCCTTCACTCTCTCTCTCTCTCTCTCTCTTCCTCCATCCCCCCCTCTCTCCCTCTCTCTCAGGGGAGGGAGGAACAAATCACCATTACCACCAGCCGGGAACAATATCGTCAGTGTTACCAGGTTGAGATTAACACCACCATTGATCTATCGGGGTTTATGGTACACATGGAAGAGGAGGTAAGGTAAGGTAAGGTAAGGTAAGGTTAGGTAAGGTGAGGTGAGGTAAGGTAAGGTAAGGTAAGGTAAGGTTAGGTAAGGTAAGGTAAGGTTAGGTAAGGTAAGGTAAGGTAAGGTAAGGTTAGGTTAGGTAAGGTTAGGTAAGGTAGGGTAAGGTAAGGTAGGGTAAGGTAAGGTAAGGTAAGGTAAGGTAAGGTAGGGTAGGTAAGGTAAGGTAAGGTAAGTTACGGTCGGGTAAGGTAAGGTAAGGTTAGGTTAGGCTAGGTAAGGTAAGGTAAGGTAAGGTAAGGTTAGGTTAGGTTAGGTTAGGTAAGGTAAGGTTAGGTAAGGTTAGGTTAGGTTAGGTTAGGTAAGGTAAGGTAAGGTTAGGTTAGGTAGGTTAGGTTAGGTTAGGTTAGGTTAGGTTAGGTAAGGTTAGGTAAGGTTAGGTTAGGTTAGGTTAGGTTAGGTTAGGTAGGTTAGGTTAGGTAAGGTTAGGTTAGGTTAGGTTAGGTTAGGTAAGGTTAGGTTAGGTTAGGTTAGGTTAGGTAAGGTTAGGTAAGGTTAGGTTAGGTTAGGTAAGGTTAGGTTAGGTTAGGTTAGGTTAGGTAAGGTAAGGTAAGGTAAGGTTAGGTTAGGTTAGGTTAGGTTAGG
>CAUDMG010002167.1:2532500-2542500 GCA_958450375.1 Homarus gammarus | reverse complement strand
ACAGGTGATCCTCCTAGTGAGCTGTGAAGTATTAGTAACAACAGGTGATCCTCCTAGTGAGCTGTGAGGTACTAGTAACAACAGGTGATCCTCCTAGTGAGCTGTGAAGTATTAGTAACAACAGGTGATCCTCCTAGTGAGCTGTGAAGTATTAGTAACAACAGGTATTTCTAGTGTTATGTGACGAACTAATAATGACAGGTATTCATAACAAAAACCTAAACAGTACCTCACATAACAACAAAAACCTAAAAAGAAAAAAAAAATACACAGACTATCCAACAACTTTTTACTGGTACAATTTTTCGCCACCTTTTGTTCTCTACTGTTCCATTGGGTAATGTTGATGCATCGATCGGCTAGGATTATCACCTCATTAACAACACGATTAAAGTACTCCCTGTGGGGTTGAATTTCACCTCACACGCCCGAAAGTACTGTAATAACGTCCTTTTGTGGGTAAAACAACTATACTGTATATTTCTCGACACACTGAACTGAACCATTGAGTTTATCACTGATAGTATGTGATTGGTCAACAGGTCAGTACAGTAACAGGTCAACAGCAGGTCAGTAGCAGATCAGCAAAAGGTCAGTAACAGGTCAGTATCAGATCAGCAGCAGATTCAGCGGCAGATTCAGCAGCAGGTCGACCCTTACTGAACCCAAACTGCCTTTCATTCAGGAGACGATGACCAGGCAAGAACTGAGTCACGATCAGAAATTACTCTCTCTCTCTCTCTCTCTCTCTCTCTCTCTCTCTCTCTCTCTCTATCCGCCCGTCTATCTATCTATCTATCCACTCAACGATAAAGAACAACTCACACCAGAGAACACCCAAGACAATGCAGTAATATAATGAAATACACCGAGTGAAGTGAACAGTACCATACCTCACCACACACCGTATACCTCACATAATGTGTTTCCGCCACGTTGAACTAAAAGCCACACACACACACACACACACACACACCACACACACACACACACACACACACACACTCTATAACACACTTTAATAGAAACTACACCGCGGTTTTTTATGTTGTGACGGCGTTAACTTGTCTGTATAAGTGGTAGATCCAAAGTGCACATCGTACACTCTTGTTACGTAATACACACACACACACACACACACACACACACACACACACACACACAGTCATGGTAGTTAGATGGGCCAGTGTCACGAGGTTAGGTTAGCTTAGGTTAGAATGTTTAATTATCAGGTGAAATAAGCCAGGGGTGGTAAATCTTCAGGTCGATCCTATACAAGTATATATATATTATCAAAATTTTGCTATAGAACACGAATGATGTTTTAAATAACCCGTAAATAAACTCGATAAAAGTATAAAGACTAAACGAATCTAACTATATATCATTAGCATCACAGAAAAAGGTAACTAATGGCGTCATATGTAAATTAATGTGTAGTGGTATAGGTGAGCTGAGGTTTTTACCTGTTAATATGTACTGACTATGAGGTAAACAGGTTAGCTTGTGTGGGTTTAAGCCTCAGTACCTGGAGCTTACTGTCAGAGAACGGATAGTCGACTGACTGACTGACTGACTGACTGACTGACTGATTTACTGACTTACTGACTGACTGATTTACTGATTTTGTGACTTACTGACTGACTGACTGACTGACTGTGACTGACTGACTGATTTACTGACTTACTGATTGACTGACTGACTGACTGAATTACTGACTTACTGATTGACTGACTGACTGACTGACTGACTTTCTTACTGACTGACTGACTGACTGACTGAATGACTAACTGACTGACTGAATGACTAACTAACTGACTGACGGTGTTTGCTGACAGTGGACGGATGTGACTTTATAGTGAGGAGGATTAGGTTAGATTAGGTTAAGTTAGGTTAGATTAAGTTAAGTTAAGTTAGGTTAGATTAAGTTAGGTTAGGTTAGGTTAGGTTAAGTTAGGTTAGATTAAGTTAGGTTATAGTATCTCCCTCAATGAACGATTCGCCTTGACAACATATGGACAAACCAGCCCCTACGAAACCAAGTTATATATAAATAAACAAATAAATAAATAAATACTCCCAGACAAAACAAGGTTGAGGAAACTAACTATTTTCATTATGTAGAGTTATAAAAAATATCAGTATGTTAATTATTATTATTTTTTAATTCAATGTAACACCGAATTAGTGGATTTTCAGCTACTGTATCTATATATAAGTGTAGATACGTATATTACAAAACTGTACCTAAGGTTAATGATATCTTACAACAGGCACAAGGCACAATGTGTACTTTACCTGTACTGAAGTCCGTACCTGCAAAAAAAAACATAAATTAGTGTTAGATACAGGTATTTATTAAACCAGGTAAATCAACCCGCAAAAATAAAAAATGCTGATACTGAAGCTATGATAAAACAAAAAAAAAAACATACAAGAATAAAGCCGATTATTTCCTACATGTATAAATTACTGAGGAAATGTAAAATAATGCCCCCTACAACCACTAATGCACTTGTTGACAGAAGGCATTAAGTGTAGCTGTGTGGCATAGAACACTGCTAAGAAAACTATCAAACTATTCTCAACTATGGCAAGTGTGTTGAAGTAAATGAAGGGGGAGAGAGAGAGAGAGAGAGAGAGAGAGAGAGAGAGAGAGAGAGAGAGAGAGAGAGAGAGAGAGAGAGAGAGAGAGAGAGAGAGAGAGAGAGAGAGACCTCAGGTAAGTCAGCTCCCCTCCCCAAACACCTGAAAATCAATTAATAAATTCATGGTCTCGAAAGGTCTCGACCTAAATTCCTACACCACATATATCTGAGACCGAGACCTAACCCTTCGAGACCGAGATCGAGACTTGGAAAAAAGACTCCAAACTTACATCACTGATGCGTACATGAATACTCAAATGCATATTAGTACATGCATAAATACATACCAACAACACACACACACACACACACACACACACACACACACACACACACACACTCGAATATATGTATATGAATATACTCGGTACATACATGAATACATACATAAATACATACTCGTACATACATATATACGTACATGCCACAAAATATTGCAAATTCCCTGAGTGAAAATTAATATTAAACTGAACAAACTGAAGCCCGGAACTGTTCTTAGTTTTACTTAAATGTTTCAAGTTTAATTATTTCCTTAAATCTTGTGGTTCGAACATACATTAAGGTGAACAGGTGAGGTGGTGACGTAGTGTTGAGGTGAACAGGTAAGGTGGTGACGTAGTGTTGAGGTGAACAGGTAAGGTGGTGACGTAGTGTTGAGGTGAACAGGTGAGGTGGTGACGTAGTGTTGAGGAGAACAGGTGAGGTGGTGACGTAGTGATGAGGTGAACAGGTAAGGTGGTGACGTAGTGATGAGGTGAACAGGTAAGGTGGTGACGTAGTGATGAGGTGAACAGGTGAGGTGGTGACGTAGTGTTGAGGTGAACAGGTAAGGTGGTGACGTAGTGTTGAGGTGAACAGGTGAGGTGGTGACGTAGTGTTGAGGTGAACAGGTAAGGTGGTGACGTAGTGTTGAGGTGAACAGGTAAGGTGGTGACGTAGTGTTGAGGTGAACAGGTAAGGTGGTGACGTAGTGTTGAGGTGAACAGGTAAGGTGGTGACGTAGTGTTGAGGTGAACAGGTAAGGTGCGTGTCATGGTGGTGAAGGAGGGGAGGAAGGAGGAACTAACTCACCCCAATAATCCAGGTTAGGTTAGGTTATGGTTAGGTTAGGTTAGGTTAGGTTATGGTTAGGTTAGGTTAGGTTATGGTTAGGTTAGGTTAGGTTAGGTTAGGTTAGGTTATGGTTAGGTTAGGTTAGGTCAAGTCTTGTACCTCTCATACAAACAATATCTTCCCAGAATATAAAATAATAAATAAAAAAAATCCCAAACATTTTGCGTTTTTTTTGTAATTCATATAAAAATCCTTTCTCCTTTGATCCTTTTCCCCACAGGACTTCTCTGAATAAGACAGCTTCTGAGAGTCCTACAAGACCTTCCCCCGAATACTGTCAGCGCTTCTTGCCACCAACTACCAATAAAAGTCAAGACATCAAGTTGAGGTTTAGCTTCATAAGAACTTCCTGAGACATGTTGGTGAAGTTGTTGAAGGCAGAGTGAAGACTATGTTATATTTCTCCCCGCAACGTTATTAATTGAGGCATAAAAATATATTAAATGTTCCACCTACAATGTTAATAACTTAGGCATAAAATTACACTAAATGTTCCACACAACGTTAATAACTGAGGCATAAAATTACACTAAATGTTCCACCTTCAACGTTATTGAGGCATAAAATTATACTAAATGTCTCCCCAACGCTCCCATTAATGGCTCAGGCGGTGGAGTTTGAGATTACTGTCTTGAACGGTTCCGCTGAGAGTTGTGTTGAGTTCAGTGAAAGAGAAAAGCAAAGTTCCTGAGAGTGGAGCACAGTACAGTATTGGTGCTGAGAACTGGGGTCACCAGGTCATGGGGTCAACAGGTCATAGGGTTAACAGATCATAGGGTTAACAGTTCATGGGGTCACCAGGTCATGGGGTCAACAGTTCATGGGGTTAACAGGTCATGGGGTCAACAGGTCATAGGGTTAACAGATCATGGGGTCACCAGGTCATGGGGTCAACAGTTCATGGGGTTAACAGGTCATGGGGTCAACAGGTCATAGGGTTAACAGATCATGGGGTCACCAGGTCATAGGGTCAACAGTTCATGGGGTTAACAGGTCATGGGGTCAACAGGTCATGAGGTCACCAAGTCATGGTATCACCAGGTCATAGGGTCACTAGGTCAAGGGGTTACCAGGATACAGCGCTCCTGTTCTAATGGTCAGTGGTTCGATCCTGGGACACTCCCGGTCCATCCAGCTGTAAATAGGTACCTAACTTTACATGTTGGGGAAGTGAAGGTGGTCGAGTACAGTACCGGCCATGCTACCTCTTTGTGTACCGAAGGCTTAGTATACAGTGTGCTATATCCACATTGCCCCTAAAGGGTAGTTAAGCTTATGTGAACCACTTTCACCTTTTCACTACTGACGAAGTGACGAAGAATAACTAATGACCAGAACTTTTACTCAACTAATTAGTTCATTGGGTGGCTGGTACTCGTGACAGAGTGTATAAGTAACTTGTAAATGAGTCTATTCAACTTGGGAGACTCGACGTCCCCTTTAAAAACTTCTTCAATTTGACTTGTCGAAAACTGGTTATTAATTTGAAGGTCTGAAACTCCAGTAGTCATGATGTTGCCTTACTCTTGTGATGAGAAGTTACCCCCCCCCCCCCCCAAAAAAAAAGAAAAAAAGAAAATGAAAATAGAAAAGAATAACCAGTGATATATTATGAGCTGTAGTGACTAGAGAACACTCCTCTCTCTCTCTCTCTCTCTCTCTACTATTCATATTTAAGAGATCAAGGGCAGCTAGGACTTTGAGTAACGCACCTTGAAGGACACGGGGATGACAAGGATGGCTGAGACACCACTCAATCACCAATGGAAAACACTGGGTCACTACACCACCACTGGGTCACCACACCACCACTGGGTCACCACACCACCACTGGATCACCACACCACCACTGGGTCACCACACCACCACTAGGTCACCACACCACCACTGGGTCACCACACCACCACTGGGTCACCACACCACCACTGGGTCACCACACCACCACTAGGTCACCACACCACCACTGGGTCACCACACCACCACTGGGTCAACACACCACCACTAGGTCACCACACCACCGCTAGGTCACCACACCACCACTGGATCACCACACCACCACTGGGTCACCACACCACCACTAGGTCACCACACCACCACTAGGTCACCACACCACCACTGGGTCACCACACCACCACTGGGTCACCACACCACCACTAGGTCACCACACCACCACTGGGTCACCACACCACCACTAGGTCACCACACCACCACTAGGTCACCACACCACCACTGGGTCACCACACCACCACTAGGTCACCACACCACCACTAGGTCACCACACCACCACTGGGAGGGAACGGGCACTAAATAAGAAGTAATTAACCTAACCTAACCTAACCTAAGTATAAGTGGATTAAGACGAGGTACTGCATCAGGGAGAGAATATTGGTCACAGTGGGGCAGGTAATGACGGGACGTCCCTAACACTCGGGGTTGTTGGCAAATTACAGTAATAAGAGGAAAATGTCTGGAAATACTTCCTGGGTTCTTGAAGGGGAAGAAAGCCTGTAAGAGAAATACTCCTCCTGTGTGAGCTGTATCCTGGGTATTGCTCTTCGTGTTTCTTGGGTCCTTCCACTCACGGAATCCACAGCATTGTAAATATTCCTCCCCATAAAGCTAGTATATTATGTTATTATCATATTTACAAATCAAATATTACATTATAATTTTAAGTAGGAAGATATTCAACTTCCTAATTACATATACTATACCTATAATGGTAATATTCTATAAATGTTGGTGTGTCATCGGCAGGAGGGAGGTGGTGTGTCGTCGGCAGGAGGGAGGTGGTGTGTGTCGTCGGCAGGAGGGAGGTGGTGTGTGTGTCGTCGGCAGGAGGGAGGTGGTGTGTCATCGGCAGGAGGGAGGTGGTGTGTCGTCGGCAGGAGGGAGGTGGTGTGTGTCGTCGGCAGGAGGGAGGTGGTGTGTGTCGTCGGCAGGAGGGAGGTGGTGTGTGTCGTCGGCAGGAGGGAGGTGGTGTGTGTCGTCGGCAGGAGGGAGGTGGTGTGTGTCGTCGGCAGGAGGGAGGTGGTGTGTGTCGTCGGCAGGAGGGAGGTGGTGTGTGTCGTCGGCAGGAGGGAGGTGGTGTGTGTCGTCGGCAGGAGGGAGGTGGTGTGTGTTGTCGGCAGGAGGGAGGTGGTGTGTGTCGTCGGCAGGAGGGAGGTGGTGTGTGTCGTCGGCAGGAGGGAGGTGGTGTGTTAGAATATTTGCCTTAATACTGGGAACACATCGTACATCCAGAGCTTGTGTGTCTAGCAAGTAAAACATTGTGTTATTTGTTTCCACCATCGTCGAGGCTTCAGATGTTCCACGCCAGCTTCCCGACACACCTGGCCAGCTTCCTCTTACACAACACACCCGTTACAGAGTTAACGAGATATATATATCTTACGGTAAAATGAAACGAACGTGGAAGCCAGAGAAGCAAAGACGACATACACAGTAAAAGAGGTGGGAAACTTTCTGTACCTTTGGGAGAATGTCTTAGTGTGGTGTACAGGAACCACCACACATCTCCTGCACCACACACACCTGTAACACAAACCTTCTGCACCATACAACTGTACCTCACACCCTCATCACACACCTCCTCTACCACACATCTCCTGCACCACAAACTACCTCCACCACTCGGCTATAACTCCACCACAGCCACATGAGCACAGAACCACAGCACCACACAGCCTCACACATCACACCCAAACAACGCCACAGACTGCCTCACACAGTATACTGTATATATATATATATACAGAGTATATATATATATATATATATATATATATATATATATATATATATATATATATATATATATATATATATACTCTGTATATTTGTTTGTATGCGTGTGTGTGTGTATATACACAAATTCACAAAAATACACAGGATAAGAGAGAGAGAGTTTGTCAGCAGTAACATTAAGTATGTTGTCTGTTCTTTAGTGCGAGAGACATGATTTATTATTGAAGACTCTCCCCAGGCAGTAGCACCTCACACCTCAGTACCACCACACAGTCATACAACATGCGGCTCTACGTTAACAAGTCATACAGTAAAGCTGGCCGCCATATTGTATGAGTGTTGTCTCTCTCTCTCTCTCTCTTTCTCTCTGCTTGATGGTTGTATTTAGTTCTGGTGGTGAGATAGTCCTTAACGGCGAGTGTTACCTCTCTGTGGCTGGCGGGAGTCTCACGCCACCTCTCGAGAGGTTATGTCCGAAATCAAATGTTTGGTTTATTAACACAGAGCAATTTACGACAAATTATATTATATACATGCTCCAGCTTTAAGAATGTTAATACGCTCCAGCTTCAGTTATCAGCTTATAATATCAACTGTAACTGTCAGAAGCCTTGTTCACATTGTTGAAATTACCAATAGAGCCTCACACAACAGCCCAGCTACGACCATCACAGCTGGAGCTTCAATGACCATAATTCGGGTTATGTGAGACAATAACCAGGGGGTGGTCATTAACATATCATTACTTTGTGGCCACAGTAGTCAGGTAATATAATGACGTCATTCACCACTCGTACGGTAATTGAATCATTAGTGTTTACAACTCGTGGACAACATAAATCTCAATAGTTCGATCCCAAGTTACTCTCAGACCTAACCTAACCTAACCATAAAAACAACACTGACAATGTTCTCTGCAGCAGAAGTAGTAGTATAAGAGTGTAGAGTAGAGTGCGTGGTAGAAGGAGTAGAGTGCGTGGTAGAAGTGTATAATGAATGATGAGTGTGTGTGTGTGTGCGGAGGAGGCTAGCCACTTCACCGCGTTCCCTGCCTGCCGGGTTGATTTAATTCACAGGACGCACTTCAGCCGGAGGGTCACCATGCCTCGCTGAGCTAATCATAAGTGTCAGAGTGGGAATGACGAGCACGTGGAGTTATTGTATTTATCTCTCTCTCTCTCTCTCTCTCTCTCTCTCTCTCTCTCTCTCTCTCTCTCTTCACCATCCATCTATCTCTCTCTTTCTCCATATTTTTTTCCACCTCTCTCTCTCTCTCTCTCTCTCTCTCTCTCTCTGGCGGGACGGGACGGGGCGGGGGGGGGGGGTGGTCATGGCACCATTACCAACAGCCGGGGACAATATTGCCAGAGTTACAAGACTCAGATTAACATCAATATGGATCTATTGTAGTTTATGGTGCTTCTGCGACGGTGAGGGAGGGAAGGAAGAAAGGAAGGAAGGAAGGAAGGAAGGAAGGGAGGAGGCAGACACAGGGAGAAAAGAAGGAAGAAGGGAGGGAAGGAAGGAGGAAGACACGGGGAGAAAAGAAATGAGGGAGAGAGGGAGAGAGGGGGCGGAGGAGGAAGAGGGCGGAGGAGGGCGGAGGAGAGGAAGGTGGGGGTAATATTATTCTAACCCAGATCTGTAAACACAGTGTATCAGACCCAAGTGACTCATTACAAATATAATTTTCTTTAATTATCTCTCAATGGTGATAAAGACATGCATACGGAATGACGAGAGAGAGAGAGAGAGAGAGAGAGAGAGAGAGAGAGAGAGAGAGAGAGAGAGAGAGAGAGAGAGAGAGAGAGATGGTGTATTGTGTAGTGCGCCAGGAGCATATATATATCTCTTGTACCATGGCCCATCAGCACAGCTTCAGGTGTTGATGAAATGTTAATCCAATAACTACTAACGAGCACCAAGTCTTCCCTTTATACTTCCACCGAGTTTAATACTTGATTGACTCTCTCTCTCTCTCTCTCTCTCTCTCTCTCTCTCTCTCTCTCTCTCTCTCTCTCAGGTACTAATTCTTCAGGTACGACGACAACACCCGGATATTATTAGCTCATTGATTTAGATATTGATTATGTTGATTTGAGTACGATGACTAAGTCCCCTTGAGTACGATATCTAAATCCCTTGAGTACGATGACTAACCGCATTGAGTAAGGTAACTAAACCCGCTTGAGTACGATGAATGACCCGCTTGAGTACGAGGTCTTGCAGAGGTGTTCTACTTATCACTACTGGGTGTTGGACAGTGACTATGTACACACCTACACTGGCTGGCTAACGTGTACATCAACAGTACTACATATGTTAAAAATTGATCACTTTAGGGGCGGTGCGGATACAGTACACTGAATGTCAAAAAAAACTCTGTCTATTTCTTTACTATCACCACAAAACTCACAATATTTACTGTCTCGGGGTCACCATCATCCAAACGGGAGGGGGGGGGGGGGTTAGGTTACTTCCAAAGGCTTCAC
>CAUDMG010002167.1:2437500-2530000 GCA_958450375.1 Homarus gammarus | reverse complement strand
CCATTAATAGTCCATTTGGTATGTTCCGCCATGAAGCTTTTATCAACATATTGGAGCTATGATGAAAACCTATCATTTACTCTCCTCTCTTTTTGTCCTGTATTAAACAAACTATCCCTTCAGTATTACCACATCAATCCCCCCCCACCCCCACCCCTCTTTTTTGTGGTGGGGGGAGGGGGGGGGGCTATATTAATTGCACAGGTAATCCGCCCGTCCACCTGAAACACACAAATGGTTGGTGATGGAAACGTAAAGAGAATTGATAGAGGAGAAAAAACAAGAATGTAACTGAGTCTAATTATCTCTTCTCTTCTGTTTCTCTTTCTCTTTATTCAGCAGCAATAAGGTTCTATCCCACACCAATGAGAGAGAGAGAGAGAGAGAGAGAGAGAGAGAGAGAGAGAGAGAGAGAGAGAGAGAGAGAGAGAGAGAGAGCACTGGTACCCATACACAAGTCTCTCCCCAATACTACATAACATTATCTCTCTATTTCGTCTCTTCTACAATATAATTATCTCCCTATACTACGTAGGCTGTGTCTTCATTTAATCCCAATTATTATTCCACAGTTTTTTTTATATAATGTCTTACTGTTAATCTTTCCTACAAAATTAATTCCTTTAGCTTGGTATTTTTATTCTCCCTACAAGATTAACATCTAACACTGTAGAAATAAGATTTAAAAAAAAAAAAAATTAGTGGACGAAATTGTTATATTGGTGAGTTGACAATAACAAAATAACTCCCTTTATTGTTATTATTGTTGAATACAAATAGGAAATGTAATTGGAACTTGGGATCTTAATTAATTTTGTATGTGTGTGTGTGTGTGTGTGTGTGTGTGTGTGTGTGTGTGTCGTCAATCCCACCACTAACCTCTCCTTTAAACCACCACTAATGCCTCCACTTACCCCTTCACTTAACCCCTCCACTAATCCTTCACTTAACCCCTCCATTAATCCTTCACTTAACCCCTCCACTAATCCTTCACTTAACCCCTCCACTAATCCTTCACTTAACCCCTCCATTAATCCTTCACTTAACCCCTCCACTAATCCTTCACTAAACACTCCCACGTAAATATACAGAGTTATCAAAAATTAGCACCCTAGATTGTAAATGGTTATGTGTTAAAATCTGGGCATTATTTTTATTTTGCATCACTCTGTATATTCAGGTGTTAAATTATTATATGTTGTAAAGATCCTCTACCTATTGCCTCAGTCATTGGGTGGTAGTGGAGGGGGGTAGTGGAGGGGGGGTAGTGGAGAGGGGGGTAGTGGAGGGGGGTAGTGGAGAGGGGGGTAGTGGAGAGGGGGTAGTGGAGAGGGGGGTAGTGGAGGGGGGTAGTGGAGGGGGGTAGTGGAGGGGGGGTAGTGGAGGGGGGTAGTGGAGGGGGTAGGGCAGAAGGTCAGGGAGATATTCTCTACATCTCCCAACAGGTAGAAGATGAAATGAGATATAAAAAAAATACATTTACAATATTTTGACTCTATTTTCAGAATTAAGTCAGAATCCCTAAACTTATAGAAACATTATCATTAATATACACAGGAAATATAATAACTTAAAGGTGACTATAAAGAGAAAAGCTTTTAAAAACTATATAAACGCCTCTAATAACTATTTAATCTGGCACTATATACATGGAAATGATTGTTTCTCTATATAATCAGATATACACCTCAAACAATAACATAACTTGGTCATGTAAATACAGTAATGAAATCAACCAGGTACACATCATGACCTAAAAAAACAGGTGTATAAGTTAAAATGGGGTAAGGTTAGATAAGACAACAGGAAGCTGCCTCTCTCTCTGCGACAATAACATACAGTCTTATTTGCCTTCCTAAAACTTTCAGCCCCCACAACATTAGCATCGGAATGTGTTATTCTCCAAAGCTCAGAGTAAGACCCCCCCTACCCCCTGTTTGATAGCCCTCCTCCGTCCCTGGATGTGCTCCCTCTCTCAACACATAACAACTTTTCCTCCAACATTTTCTCTCTTTTACCTCCAACATCACACACACACACACATTGTTGTACCGTAGGGCCACACACGCTGCTGCTCCCCTCCGCATTTCTAAGTTTTTTTAACTCTTGTGTTTTTAGACGTCGTTGTATGCATGAAAATAAATTGAGTTTTGGGAGGTGGAAAATTGTTACATCCTGGCTGGTGTGTTGTTGCTATTTTTTGCATATCGTTCTTTCGTTTTGTTTTTATTAATTTGTTAAAAGTAAAGAGGAGGGAGGAGGAGAGATCGTACGGCCCTCCCCTTCCCCAGTGTTTTATTACATTATTAATAACGTTGGGAGTTTCTTTAGCGGATATATATGAAAAACAAAAAAATAATGATCTCTATAGCCTATGCAATATAGAGATGAGGCTATGACAGAGCAGCGTCACGCCAGCACCTCAAAAGGCAATTTTTCAAACCGGCAACTAAATCTGCCGCGACAATTTCACCAACACACAAACGTAAACTCTCGGTGAACCCTATTACTGTGACCCTATTACTGTGGCGACTATTACTGTGACCCTATTACTGTGGCGACTATTACTGTGACCCTATTACTGTGGCAACTATTACTGTGGCGACTATTACTGTGGCGACCATTACTGTGGCGACTGTGACCCTATTACTGTGGCGACTGTGACCCTATTACTGTGGCGACTATTACTGTGGCGACCATTACTGTGGCGACTATTACTGTGGCGACTATTACTGTGGCGACTATTACTGTGGCGACTATCACTGTGGCGACTATTACTGTGGCGACTATTACTGTGGCGACTATTACTGTGACCCTATTACTATGGCGACTATTACTGTGGCGACCATTACTGTGGCGACTATTACTGTGGCGACTATTACTATGGCGACTATTACTGTGGCGACCATTACTGTGGCGACTATTACTGTGACCCTATTACTGTGACCCTATTACTGTGACCCTATTACTGTGGCGACTATTACTATGGCGACTATTACTGTGGCGACTATTACTATGGCGACTATAGCTGTTATGTGGGGCTGTATAAAATGTAGGTCCCTTTTTAAATTCTGATGTCTCGCCACTTCCCAAAAGATTCAGCAATAACCTCACTACTGCTCGGTCATTATGTTCAAAGATACAAATATATCTCAGTCGCACAACATCCAGTGATCTGGTTCCGGCGGTCACTATCTACCAGCTGCTGAACATATTACTGATGCTGAGGACTATGCTGCTGAGTATAAGCCGTGCTGAGGGAGGTGATGGGTGACAATTAAAACAGAACTATTACCACAAACTGTATTTAACACATCTTGGTCCGTGTCTTCAGGAACTAGTAAGAGGTGTTTGTTGACAATGAACCTACGTAAAGAGACACAATATACTGTAGGTTGAATGGCCTCGTGAAGTTGTATATTCATTGTGCCTTATCGCGCCCAAAGCCACTAGTAGATACATTTTCTCACAATAAACTAAGAAATAAGTAGATTCTGTCATGGCTACTCCTTATAGAAAACTGATTCGTTGATGTAATATACAGTTTATATGAGTTATATTTAAGTGTCTAGTATTAATAAATGTTTTCACTTATAATTGTCATAGAATTTGTTTATGCTTAGACCCATTGTGACATAGCTTATGGTAGGAATTCTAAACCATTATTTTTTGTCATTTACCACCATCCATGAATAAAAATAACCAGGGTATAAGCGTAAGAAACTATTATCAAAGGGAATAACCTGTACAAAGGCTGGAACTGACAGGTACACTGAGTATATTAACCACAACTGTATACTGTACTTGTGACCAATATCCAGTAGAGTAGTCAGGATATTTTGGTAGTGAGGTAAAAGTCCAAAACTGCACAGTACAAGAGTGAGACAAATATACTATTCATCAATCATCTCTCTCACTTTACCATAACAATTTATAAACAATACAAAGAATCATTGCAGTAAAAGCAGGTGTGTGTGTGTGTGTGTGTGTGTGTGTGTGTGTGTGTGTGTGTGTGACCACCATAACACATCTGCCCTACACTACTCCGTCATCATAATGTAATTTACCCCCCAGCGTGAGGTAACCATAATGCAGCCTCGATACTCATGTAAGATGCAAATTGAACTATTTTAGTCTGGGAGGGACGGGGAGACAGATCCAAGCTCTCCCCGCTGGCTTATTATACCCTTAAAGTGGCTCACGTGTCCATAAAACGAGTTATTATATCCGTTTATATTCCGTAAAAGGACTAATAACACCCGTAAAGTGGATTCCCTAAATTAGCTTACAATATCCGCAAAATAGTGTATCCGCAAAAAGAGTTATCACGACCGTAAATTTGTTTCTATTCCGTAAAATGGGAGGTTGTGATATACGTTAGGGGTATTTTTATATCAGTGAGAGTGGGTTCTGTAGCCTGGCGACCTGTTAGTGGCAGTGTGGGGAGTAACACATAGTAAATTAAGTTATATTTTCGTGAACAAAAGGAGGTAGTGTTTTTTTTTTCCTTGTATTTATAAAAAGAAAGTTTTATATTTACTTAGTTATATGTTTATATCTTGTGCAACTCTTATATCCCCAAAGTATTTTACGGATCACATGAAGATTAGTCCACCTAGTTTATGTTACTAAATAATTAAACACCCTAACGCTAATCCAAACTAACCTAACCTACCCTACATAACTAATTATATATTTATTTATCTATCTTTTATTCCGATTGTCTCTCTCTCTCTCGTTCCCCTTCACTATGACCCCACACACCTAATAAACAACATTAAGTAGTGACATTTCTACCTCATCTCCTAATCAAGTTCCTACTCTCTGTCTCTCTCTCTCTATATATATATCTCTATGTTTCTCTTATCTATCTATCTCTTTCTATCTATCTATATATTCTTTCTCTTCTCTACTACTACTATTACTACGGTTCCGAAACTTCCGACTGACCGCATCACCCCCTTCCCTATATTTCCTCCGCCACCTCCCACACTCTCCAGGGGATTTCCACCAACCTATTGTTATGGTAACTACGGCTCATCCCCGCCACTATACTACGGCCCAGCTGCTTCTTATTCCTTTTGCCTTACTGCTCATTCTTTTCTCTGTTCCTGGACACCACCGTAATGATATACACGTGGCCTAGCCTAGTTACGTCTTGGGTGTTCAGCAAGTATGGAGAGGTATTTTGTTCCTTGGGTGAGAGGAGAGATCTTGGTTCTCTACAGGTTGGTGAGAGGTGAAAAGGGAAAGGGAAAAGAGGTGGGGAGAGGGGATAAACAAAGGGAAATTAAGGGGCAAGGAAGAAAGAAAGAGATTTTTGTCTTCAATAGTTCCAGTGTCACTACTGTAACTAATTAGAGAAGAGCCTATTGAAGTCCAAGCCATTGGTAGAACAGTCAGCGAAGACCAACACGCAGACATTAGGCTATATACTAAAGTGAATATTAAGTTTTCTGAATTAAAAAATACATCAACCAGACGACCAAACAAAACAACCCAAAGAACTACAAATTGTTCTGGTCCACCTTTAATGCTCTCAGTTCCAACTTCAGTATCCATTAATCCATTCCTCCTCTCAACTCACGTGACGGCTCAGTGATCTCATATCCCTAGATGGCCAATGGACGCTCCCAAATATTTACCTCCAACGCTGTTCTGTAAGAGGCGCCTGAAATTTTAGCCCTCAAATAGCATATCTGTTGTACATACTATTGTCTCGTAGCTATGAAGATGAATGCTTATAAGAACTAGCTCATGAAAAGCAGTTCTTATGAAGACACCTGCCCATGAAGACACCTGTCCCGGATAAAGTGATGACCCACACAGGTGATGAACACATCCAACTGATGACCCCAGCTCATACTTGAGTCAATTCCAACACTGGATTGTTAGACTGTTCTTAACACGCTCTAAATGGCCCCCAAATCAGGAAACTGAGAGCAAAGTGCCATGCCCTCTAGATACGGTAATACTCTTTAAAGAGAATCACAGTCCCCCTCCCAGCAGCGGTAGCCGTGAAGAAGCAAAACCCACGCCAGCCTGGACGGGTTAGTGGAGCGGATAGAGTCCATGACGCAGGGTAGTAGGAGATCTTACCCCTCAAAAAGCTTCACTTATATTCAGGAAGGGAGGCACCATGTTGGCGCCCAGTGGGTGAATTCAGACGGCGTGTTGCAAATACACATTATATATATTCGCTCGTCTGTGGGCTTAACTCACCTACGTCAACAAGATCATTAGGAACGAAATCATTTTACCACCAATTACAAACTTTAAAATTACCTTACGTTAAGAAGCGAATCAAACTATCTCTATGGGTAAGTAATCACGTCCTTGTCAAGTCTGTAACGATTGTGCTCAGAGAGAGAGAACCAGAGACTTACGATTATGTAGAGTATAAGTCGAGGTGGAAGATTGGTATATGATGAGTTAAGAATGTTCGTACCTCAGTCTACTCCTCTGGGTCTAAGACTTGACTCTTCTCCTGATACTGTCTCGATCCACCTCCCCTCCACCACTTAAAACTACACTCTTAGTCAATGGAGTTCGAAACGGCATCTCTCTCTCTCTCTCTCTCTCTCTCTCTCTCTCTCTCTCTCTCTCTCTCTCTCTCTCTCCCCCATCCTCTCACCCCATCACCCTTCACCCCACATCCATCATCCTCACATCTCTCACCCCCTCACCCCTCACTACCCACTTATCCACTCCCCTCACCTCTGCAGCTCGCCGTCGACATAATCATTTCCTGCAACACAAAAGTTGAAACACCTCGGAGGCAAAACCTTACCGGGAACACTACAAGATTTTACGAGGAGTAACAAAGAATTTTACCAGGAGTGGCACTCAAGTTAAACAAGTGCCACTCAGGTGTACCTAGAATGCATTTAATTTTACCTAGAGTACCACTAAGCTTTACCTAGTGTCATAAAACTTTAGTGTCACAAAGCTTGAACAGGAGTGCCAACAGAAACTCTCACCAACAGGAGTGCCAACAGAAACTCTCACCAACAGGAGTGCCAACAGAAACTCTCACCAACAGGAGTGTCAACAGAAACTCTCACCAACAGAAGTGCCAACAGAAACTCTCACCAACAATGGAGTTACAGTGTTGGGTTGAGGCTGTTGACCTTTTTGACCGAGAACCCGATAAACGTTGGAGAGGAAAGAGAAGAGAGGGATAAAATAAGGAGGAGGAGGAGAGGAGGAGATAGAAGGAGGACAAGGGTGAGGAGGAGGAGAGGGGGAGGAGGGGGAGCAGTACTTCATTAGAGCGACATCCCTCTCTCTCTCTCTCTCTCTCTCTCTCTCTCTCTCTCTCTCTCTCAAGTAAGATATCAACACCTCATTTAGCCAATCAGCGATCACTTAGTCTTAGGCTACTCCAATTAAAACCAGTTAACACTAACTCTATTCTCACGAGCCAACCAATCAGCTCTCAAATATTCCATCAGGAAGGGAGAACAGACAGACAGACAGACAGACAGATAGATAGATAGATAGATAGACTCCTATGTCAAATGAAAACTTCATCTTGTCATGGCGTGCCTCTCTCTCTCTCTCTCTCTCTCTCTCTCTCTCTCTCTCTCTCTCTCACCTCTACCTCGTCTCTCATACACTCCTCCCCTCTCTTCATTTTATTCTTCTCTTCTTTCTTCCCTCATCCGATCTTCTCTCGTCTTTCTCTGTTTTCCCCCTCTTCTCATTTTCTCTACTATTCCTTCTACCCTCTTCCTATATCCTTCCTTCCTCCCTCGTTCTTCCCTCTTCTTAGTTTCACCTCTCACCTTTCTCTCTCCCTTCTCTGCCATACAACTTTCCCTTTCAGACCATAGCAGTGGTTCAATAATGACTTAACAAAAGCCAAGTACTAAGGGCCTTACACAGACAGACAGACAGAGAGGCAGACAGACAGACAGAGACAGAGACAGACAGAGACAGACAGACAGGTGAAAGAGTAGAGAAAGTTTGCTCACTCGTAAAATTAAATATTAAACACTTTCTATCCCTTCCCTGGTTATATATTAATGGACTTCCACTTCACTTAACCCCACCATCAGACAATACGTTAATGTACACACACACACACACACACACACTGCATATGATAACTTTTGATACTTCATATTTTAGCTCATCCGTCAACCAATAAAAATCTTTCAAATACAAAATTCACAAAATAATTAAAGAGATATTTTGTATATATATATATTTTTTTAACAAATGGTTTATATTTTTTGGGTGTGAATTTTGTCATAGAGTTTTATGATATGAATATATTACCTTATAATAACTCCAACAACAATAAACAAAACACACTGAGGGAATATTAAAAAAGATGGCATTTATTATATATTCCCTATCCTAACCTACCCTAACCTACCCTAACCTAACGTAACCTACCCTAACCTAACCTAACCTACCTTAACCTAACCTACCCTAACCTAACCTAACCTACCCTAACCTAACCTAACCTACCCTAACCTAACCTAACCTGCCTAGTACCGTCATCTGTACTGTACCTGGCTCTGTGTACCTACCAGTGTGTGTAACTGTTAGTAGTAGTAGTTAGCTATTTAGTTATGGACAACATATTTATTTACAGCATTAAAATAAATACCTTTGTGTGTCATTCATCAGTAAACGCTACTAAGTGCCTTAATATCGAGCCCAGTAATTTAATTGGCGAGGATTTTAATGCCCTTTGCACAATGCTTAATTACCTCAACCCGAGTACTAAATTAATACCGCTAGTTAATGAGGATGCAATTAGAGGTGCTTGACTGCTTGTTATGTATGCAAAACACAGTTGGTTTACCTTCATTACCTGAGAATAAACCGTTTAACTGGACTTAACTGGACCTAACTCGAATAATGGCTGAATTTTTATTTCCCTTTTGACTTGGTTTAAAAATGTGAAGCTCGTCATTGTATATACACCCGGACAAGATGACACAATAAAGGGCGCAGTATAAAACACATAACCATGATTGCTCTCTTTCACAAGCACTTAATATTAACATAAAACCAAAGTTACGATATAGCAAAACACACGAAGCTAATATTTACCACCAAACTTACCCAATCAACGATAATGCCGGTGAAGAAATAGCAGGAGATAAGAAAGACGTGGATAAGAGAATTGGGAATAACAGGAAGAGAAGGATCAACACTCAGGAACATGGAGGAAGGAGACCCGAAACAACGATACACACACACACACACACACACACACACACACACACTTTACTTATCTTTTATCTCTGTCTTTCCTTTCTCTCATTCCTTCCTAACCTTCTTCTCCCTCTTCTCATCTCTTACCCCACCCCCTCTCATCTCTCTCTCTGTCTCTCCCTCTCCTAATTTTCTCCCGGCCATCCACCACTTCCTCATTAATCTATTCTCTCACAATTCCTTCTTTACACTTCCTTTTCTATCTCCTATCCTCCTCCTCCTCCTCCTCCTCCTTCTTCTTCCCTTCCCTTGCCTATCACTTCCCTACCCCATGTTCCTCCCATCTCCTTTTTCTTCTTCTTCTCTTCCCATATTTCTCTCTTTTATCACCTTCGCTTCTTCCATTTTCTTTCACATATGACCGACCACCAGAGGAAGGGAAGGGAAGGGATTAACCACCAAAACTTTAACCAAATTATATCTTACCCAACATAACGATAACCAAACCTAACCTAACACTAACCTAATCTCCCTCCCCCCCCCCCCTCCCTCCCTAGGTAGCATAATTTAAGATGGTTAGGTTAGGTTAGGTAGTGTGTAGTGGGTGTGTGTAGTGGGTGGCTAATCTTCACATGATTCAATATAAATTCAACAGTATATTCCTTCCGTTCTCCCTCTCTCCCTCACCACGACACCTCTACACTCTACACCTCTACACTCTACACCTCTATACACTCTACACTCTACACCTCTACACTCTACACCTCTACACTCTACACCTCTACACTCTACACCTCTACACCTCTACACTCTACACCTCTACACTCTACACCTCTACACCTCTACACTTCTACACCTCTACACTCTACACCTCTACACTCTACACTCTACACCTCAACACTCTACACCTCTACACTCTACACTCTACACCTCTACACTCTACACTCTGCACTCTACACCTCTACACTCTACACCTCTACACTCTACACCTCTTCACTCTACACTCTACACCTCTTCACTCTACACTCTACACCTCTACACTCTACACCTCTACACTCTACACTCTACACCTCTACACTCTACACTCTACACTCTGCACCTCTACACTCTACACCTCTACACTCTACACCTCTACACTCTACACCTCTACACTCTACACCTCTACACTCTACACTCTACACCTCTACACTCTACACTCTACACCTCTACACTCTACACCTCTACACCTCTACACTCTACACCTCTACACTCTACACTCTACAACTCTACACTCTACACTCTACACTCTACACCTCTACACTCTACACTCTACACCTCTACACTCTACACCTCTACACTCTACACTCTACACCTCTACACCTCTACACTCTACACCTCTACACTCTACACCTCTACACTCTACACTCTACACTCTACACCTCTACACTCTACACCTCTACACTCTACACCTCTACACTCTACACTCTACACTCTACACTCTACACCTCTACACTCTACACCTCTACACTCTACACTCTACACTCTACACTCTACACCTCTACACTCTACACTCTACACCTCTACACTCTACACTCTACACCTCTACACCTCTACACTCTACACCTCTACACTCTACACCTCTACACTCTACACTCTACACCTCTACACTCTACACTCTACACCTCTACACTCTACACCTCTACACTCTACACTCTACACTCTACACCTCTACACTCTACACCTCTACACTCTACACCTCTACACTCTACACCTCTACACTCTACACCTCTACACTCTACACTCTACACCTCTACACTCTACACCTCTACACTCTACACTCTACACCTCTACACTCTACACCTCTACACTCTACACTCTACACCTCTACACTCTACACTCTACACTCTACACTCTACACTCTACACTCTACACTCTACACCTCTACACTCTACACTCTACACTCTACACCTCTACACTCTACACTTCTACACTCTACACCTCTACACTCTACACCTCTACACCTCTACACCTCTACACTCTACACTCTACACCTCTACACTCTACACTCTACACTCTACACCTCTACACTCTACACCTCTACACTCTACACCTCTACACTCTACACCTCTACACTCTACACTCTACACCTCTACACTCTACACTCTACACCCTACACTCTACACCTCTACACTCTACACTCTACACCTCTTCACTCTACACCTCTACACTCTACACTCTACACCTCTACACTCTACACTCTACACCTCTACACTCTACACTCTACACTCTACACCTCTACACTCTACACTCTACACCTCTACACTCTACACTCTACACCTCTACACTCTACACTCTACACCTCTACACTCTACACCTCTACACTCTACACCTCTTCACTCTACACCTCTACACTCTACACTCTACACTCTACACCTCTACACTCTACACTCTACACCTCTACACTCTACACCTCTACACTCTACACCTCTACACCTCTACACTCTACACTCTACACCTCTACACTCTACACCTCTACACTCTACACCTCTACACTCTACACTCTACACCTCTACACTCTACACCTCTACACTCTACACGCTACACCTCTTCACTCTACACCTCTACACCTCTACACTCTACACTCTACACCTCTACACTCTACACTCTACACCTCTTCACTCTACACCTCTACACTCTACACTCTACACCTCTACACTCTACACCTCTACACTCTACACTCTACACCTCTACACTCTACACTCTACACCTCTACACTCTACACCTCTACACTCTACACTCTACACCTCTTCACTCTACACCTCTACACTCTACACTCTACACCTCTACACTCTACACTCTACACCTCTACACTCTACACCTCTACACTCTACACCTCTACACTCTACACTCTACACCTCTACACTCTACACCTCTACACTCTACACTCTACACCTCTACACTCTACACTCTACACTCTACACCTCTACACTCTACACCTCTACACTCTACACCTCTACACCTCTACACTCTACACTCTACACTCTACACTCTACACCTCTACACTCTACACTCTACACCTCTACACTCTACACCTCTACACTCTACACTCTACACTCTACACTCTACACCTCTACACTCTACACTCTACACCTCTACACTCTACACCTCTACACTCTACACTCTACACTTATTTCATAGGTTATCTCCACGTCCCCATAAAAGTTCCTTCTATCTTTCCCCTTTAATCCGCACTACAAAAAAAAAAAACCCATTCAGTAAGGTGGTCCTGCCTTCATCACAAGAGAAGGTGCTGCCCCCAAGCTCCATCTGCAGTGTAGTAAAGCAGGTACTGGTCTGCATTATATTCTCTGGAGACTACTGGTAAGAGACACAGAGAGAAAAACAATGTTCTCTCGGTTACGGCATCTACCTGGGATATATACTGGTGAATTATACCACTTTATTCCCCCTCCTCCTCCCTCCCATCCCCCTGGTATGGGCTGGAGGGAAACACACTGCCTTTTCTGAATATTGGTATAGCGGTAAGGACCATTGGTTTCTGGGAGATGGGAACGGAGTAATTCTCAGACGGGAATTTTGCCTTGCGGAATGAAGGAGACAGGAAGGAAAAAGTGTTCTAGTTTCATATATACTGGAAACTGCAAAGGAGTTCCAGATAGGGTTGTAACGCTGTGTTATAAGATATATACACAATATAAATATTTCGTCAGAACGTCTCCAAAATATAAAATAAAATATATTCCAGAACACAAAAGACCTGAATCCTCTTTAAAATACTGTATCTGATTCGATTCCCCGCCATTTGTCTGGATTCTGTAATATTCCCTTTGTAGTCTCTGATACAGCAGGAGAGATATATAAAACACTTCAAAACACTTCTTTACTACGCAAGAAAGGTGATTGACTTCCTGGGAGAGAGTATATGCAAATAATAACTAACAGTGGATAATGAAACACCAATAATGACACATAATGGAAATAATAGAAAGTAATAAAATAGCGAGAGAATAATAGAACTAACACACATGAATAGAAAGAGAAAAATATATAGATCCAGAATGATAGATGGAAAATAGAATAATGGATAGTGACGGAAAGGTGGAGAGAAAAGGAATATTTAGTAAAGAGGAAGATAATAATAGTGATAAAAATAACAGATTGGGATAGATTAAAAGAACACCAGGAACAAGAAGTGCGTCACTAACTCAAAGCCACATCAACGATTTTCACAGTTCGTCTCGTGAAAACTTATGAGGCTGTTGAACCTCTCTCTCTCTCTCTCTCTCTCTCTCTCTCTCTCTCTCTCTTCTGGTATATAGTTTATTTTAAGTGGCAATATAGTTTTCTCCATCGCTGTCGCTGTTAAGACTGTCAATCTTACTACTGTCGCTGTTACTGTCAAGGCTGTCACTCCTACTACTGTCGTTGTTACTACTGTCATAAGGTATTCGTAAATGCTCCGGGTAAGTTAAAGTGCCTATATACTTCGGCATAGGGAACGTGTAAAGTATATGCTCCAACGTATGGCATCTATATATTATCCGACATAACTATTACACATATACTCCGAGGTAAGGATTGTGCATAATATCTTCTAACAAAATTAAAGTACCGTAAATAATTCTTGGGTACTGAATAAACATATATGCTCCGACCTGGCTTGATATATATACATACATAGGTATACATTTATGCTCCGACGTAGGTAGCTAATCGGAATATGCTCCAACTTGCACCAAAAGCAAGTATAATGAACATATGCTCTGGTATAATACATTCACAAATACTTTGATGCAGTGAGTTAAAATACCGGGATAATACGGATAAATCAACGTCGTTTCAACACCAGCAGACAAATGGCGGGCGAGTCGTACATATTGCCCATGTGTATTAAAATAATCCGTTGCCACAATAGTAGGTGATGGTATTGGTAAGAATTTGTCGCAGGGAAGCACTTTTTTGGTGTTTTTAATTCGATTAGCTGAGGAAATAGCGTGGAATATATTTGACGATGGGGTAAATATATATATCCTGTCCCTCATATCCATCACCACCACCACTATATTCATCACCACAGTTACCACAAGATCTTACTCACTACAACAATCACCACCTCCTCCTCACCACCACAACCACCACCACCTCCCACACAGCTACTTTTATATATATCTTTCATTACTAAAAAATCCCTACATGGTTTAAGAAAGTAATTGTCCTTCTTCATATAAATACTCCCATATTCTTTGTGCATTCTGTATATTCTTGTTCATGGTTTTAGTAATGTGTTTGTTTACATGACTCGACATTTCTTTGTAGATGTGTTTGTTTACAATGGAGTAACTGTCTTTCTCGCCCGTGTAACAGCCAGGTGTGTTAGGCTGTGTGGTTGATATTTTCCTCCTGCCAGTACAGTACACAACTAACACGTGTCCCTGCTGACTCTACAGTACGTGATCAACATTAATGTCTATGATATTTTTTCCCCCTCAACCTTCTTTAGTTTGTAAAAAAAAAAAATAAATAAAATATAGTTTAAAAAAATAAATATGCAAATAAAATAGAAGAGAAATATATACTTTCACTGTAAATAGGAAATATTGCCAGATCTCAGAGCCGTGGGAGAGCCGTGGGAGAATCGAGGTTACCGTGAGAAAGCCGGAGGTAAGGCGATGAAAAACAACCTTCTCGTTACAACTGTGTATTATCCGGTAAAAGAAAAACGTGTTGACATAGAGATTATTGAAACCTTGGGGAGAAATAAGCTAAGGTGTTAAAATGGTAGATATTATCCCTGTAGCAGTTGTGAGGAAGACTGGTGAGAGGTGATCCATGGAGGAGGAGGAGTAGTAGTAGTCGTAGTAGTCATAATAGTAATAGTAGTGTGTGCGTGTGTGACAGACTGTGATCGATTAGACAGACAGACAGATACATGTGATAACAACGGCACCAACATACTCAGTACACGCACTCACTCTCAGTAACTTTCTCCTAAAAGTAAACATGATGTACTAAGACAGAAACAGAGGCAGAATTATACATGACGGCAGGAAGTTGTCTGAGAGAGAGAGAGAGAGAGAGAGAGAGAGAGAGAGAGAGAGAGAGAGAGAGAGAGAGAGAGAGAGACCTCGCTGACTTTATCATCAAACACAACATGAAAGAGGACAGAAAGAGAATACCTGAGTGAGGGGAATACACATAAGAGATAGAGGGAGAATTTACACACACACACACACACACACACACACACACACACACACACACTCACTGAATATTTTCCGCCTTTCGTGTTATCAAAATTTAATAATAACAAGAAAAACCACAACTACAACACAAAACAACAATAACAACAAAAAGTTTTATAATTAACGACACAATATACACCTGTTATAGAGGTGTTGTTAAATGTGCCTATTTTGACTGTGTGATCAATGATGCTGTGTTGACGCTGTGATCAATGATGCTGCGTTGACGCTGTGACAAATGATGCTGTGTTGATGCTGTGATCTCTATAAAGCAGTGTGGAGATGCATGATCAGAGGGAGCAGAAATTCTCTCTCCGAAACCACAGCATCTTCATTCCCACTCAGTCAATATAACTAAAGTTGGAGTTTAATTGACTTCCACCGAGTTCCCGATGTATACGCAGGTGTGATTAGAAAGTTCCTTGGGGGTGTTCCTGAGTTTCTTATTGCTCCTGAATCATTTTACTGTTACGATGCAGATCAGGTTAGTTTAAGTTAAGTTAGGTTGGGGTTAGATTAGGTTAGTTGAGTTCCTTGACTAGCAGCGATAATAATAACAAAAATAATAATAATAACAACAACAACAACAACAACAACAATAATAATAATAATAATAATAATAATAATAATAATAATAGTAATAATAATAATAATAATAATAATAATACCACACAAACAAAAACAGTCAAATGTACAGTAAATTAAATAAAATCACTTGAGTATAACTGAACAAAACCAAAGTAAACGAACACCTGAGAGAGGGGTAAACAACCCGGTGGTCTACTGTACAGCACGCCGACCTGTTTCCTGGGCGGGCTACACTGGAGTTACTGCCATGATAAGAGTAAAGTTTAGCTGGCAGCCGTTCTTAGTTACCTTCATACCTTTACTTCGTGTGGGACTCATAGGAAGATACTACTCTAAGTACACTGTTGTACACTGCAGGTAGGATATTATATAAATTCTAAATTCCTTTAAATCCAACTAAAAAAAATAATTAAAACTGTTAATAAGTATCTCAGTAACATAAAAAACACATTTAATATATTTTAATTAACTAAAATTATGAAGGAAGGGATTTATAATGAGCAGAATCACGGCTGTCAGTTTATAACAACAACAACAGGAATAATAATAATAATAATAATAATAATAATAGTAATAATTATTGGCTTGATGAAAATGAAGCAAAACAAGCTGACAATAAACACAAGACAGAAAAATTGCATATATAAAATTGCAAAATAGATAAAGTTGGTTGAATATAAAGCTGGTGACGTAACACAGCCGTTGCCAACCTGGTGACGTAACACAGCCGTTGCCAACCTGGTGACGTAATACACCCGTTGCCAACCTGGTGACGTAATACAGCCGTTGCCAACCTGGTGACGTAATACAGCCGTTGCCAACCTGGTGACGTAATACAGCCGTTGCCAACCTGGTGACGTAACACAGCCGTTGCCAACCTGGTGACGTAATACAGCCGTTGCCAACCTGGTGACGTAATACAGCCGTTGCCAACCTGGTGACGTAATACAGCCGTTGCCAACCTGGTGACGTAATACAGCCGTTGCCAACCTGGTGACGTAATACAGCCGTTGCCAACCTGGTGACGTAATACAGCCGTTGCCAACCTGGTGACGTACTCAAGGGATGATTAAGCGCATTTAATCATTAATCGTTTTCGTTGTACTGTTGCCATTAACCTTACAGAAGGAGTCATAAGGTCTCACAGGGACTCACAAGGACTCATAAGGACTCGCATGGAGAGAGAGAGAGAGAGAGAGAGAGAGAGAGAGAGAGAGAGAGAGAGAGTAGCTCTGGTCACCTCCCCAAAGCTTAACACTAAACCCCTCACCAGATCATCGCATCACACGGGCGAGTCGGAAGGTTCCAAAGTAAGACAAACATGATCCATCCAGTTCATCAGGTGTTCTCTTAAGCTCCCAAGGGCGTTAACTCTCGTCCGCTCAAGAGGCTAGACATTTAATTGATGAAAAGTCGCACTGGTTAAGCCGGGCAGATTAGGAGTATCGGAGTTCAGTGTGTATTATTGCGTTAGGTGTGTCCTGTGTTCGTGTCCCCAAGTGCAGAAGGTGATTAAGTGATCTAAGTCAGGTGTATTAACGGTGGAGTGTTGACTGATATCAGTTTTATCTGTACGTATCTATCAATGTATTTGTCTCTCACACACATAGTATCAATGACCTACTTCTTACAACCACTAATACTCTGACTTGACCTTATACTGTGTGACCTTTTACTGTGTGACCTTATACTGTGTGACCTTATACTGTGTAACCTTATACTGTGTGACCTTATACTGTGTGACCTTATACTGTGTGACCTTATACTGTGTAACCTTATACTGTGTGACCTTATACTGTGTAACCTTATACTGTGTGACCTTATACTGTGTGACCTTATACTGTGTGACAATCGAGGTTATAATGCAGGTCACATGGGTCACACTGAACCAAAACCTAACCTAACCCATCCTAACCTAACCTCATCTAATCCAACCCAACCTAAATATTCTTAACCTAACCAAACTTAATCCAACTTGACTTAGCCACAAGTAAATAAAGAAAGGATTAACGTGATGCTGGAGTGGTAGATGTGAAGGAGAAACAACTCGACCTTCTTGCTCAAGGCTCCATTATCCCGAGAGCATAGTCTTGTGCGCCCTCGGCTGTAATCATTAACAGGATCACAGGACCTCTGCCTCACATTGAGACACTTCCCCTCCCTGTTTCTCCTTACCTCCCTCCTCTGTATACTTTCTCTCTCTCTCTCTCTCTCTCTCTCTCTCTCTCTCTCTCTCTCTCTCATCTTGTCGCCCCTTCAGGACTGGTGCCCATTACTTATGAGAGGACCTTGAGGACTGGGGCAGTCATCACCACCCTCATGGCCGCTCACCCAGTCTCCACCAGGGGGTAACTGACATGAGTCTGTTGCTGCCATATATTTCTATACCCTTACACACCACCTTCTCATACGGTCAGTTCCCGGGGCCTTCTGGCCATGCCAGTCCCTGGGAAAGAGTAATGAAAATAAAAAGTACAATAGAATGATGAAAATGATGATGATAAAAATAATAATAATATTAATTGTCAATATAGATCATACTTACAGTATGTGTGTGTTTGTGTGTGTGTGCGTATGTGTGTTTGTGCGTGTGTGTGTGTGTCTGTGTGCGTGCACAGGGTAGTATAATGCGTCTGGTGTGGCAGCATTATGTTAGTGATAAGGTGCAAGCACTGCTTGCTTCCTGTCGCTTTCAGCTGCCGCCGCTGGCTAGCCCTCGTGGCGAACAGGGAAGCAACTTGCATAAGTCCTCCCCTGCCAGTACACAGCCTCTTCACCATCAAGTCTCTTGCTGTGCCTCCTCGTGGCAACACACGGTAACTGGGTGCCTCGTGGGCCCAGGCTAGACCAGCAGGGGATCTCGGAGCTGCAGTGGGCCCCAGAGGAAAGACGCTGCCGCCTCCCCCCCTGCACTAGATGTAGCCCTCCACACGTGCAACATCTGTGGACGGCACTGCCGGTCCCATATCGGCCTCTTTAGTCACAACAGAACTCACCAAATGAAGGTGACATTCTTAATAACTCATATCATTGTCTCATAGCTGGATGATCGTCATACTCGATTCTGAGTGACAGCAAAGTAGTAGTAGAAGTAGTAGTAGTAGTAGTAAGGTAAATAAATGGTGGCGAAGGTGTGGCTATTGGGGGAGGCTGGAGGCCACGATTACAAAAAAAAAAAAAAAAAAAAAAAAAAGTAGTAGTAGTAGTAGTAGTAGTAGTAGTAGTAGTAGTTGTGTGTGTGTGTGTGTGTGTGTGTGTGTGTGTGTGTGATAAAAGAATAACAGCACAGATAAGAATATTTAAATGTAACTTCAGGTTGCAAGAGTCAAGACCCACGCCAAGACAATTGTGGGGTTGAGGCAGCCCGCCGCCCCGCACTGCTGTCAAATAAACACAAAGTTATCTCCTGTGTGTTTGTCGCGCGCTGAGAAACACACCACCAACACTATCACCTCGGCAGCCTCACTCCACATTCTCACATGTTCGCAAGATGAATATTTCTCGTAACTGAAGACGTAAAAATGTAACTAGCTGATTAATTTGAGCTAAAACACAAAAACAGAATCAAAATTACACTGAGACTACATGAGTCGGAAGAAGAAACAAACGTACAGTATCTTTCACAAGACTCTGTACGGAACTTTTGTCTTATGATATGAGAAACAGGAGGAACAGGGAAAGATACAGAGGAATGGATAGGGAGAGAGAGGGATGGAGGGAAGGACCTATACACTACCTTCGTGTGTGTGTGTGTGTGTGGGGCAACATTATGTTAGCGTTAAGGTGCAAGCACTGCTTGCTTCCTCTCGCTTTCAGCTACCGCCGCTGGCTAGCCCTCGTGGCGAAGCAACTTGCATAAGTCCTCCCCTGCCAGTACACAGCCTCTTCACCATCAAGACTCCTGCTGTGCCTCCTCGTGGCAACACACGGTAACTGGGTGCCTCGTGGGCCCAGGCTAGACCAGCAGAGGATCTCGGAGCAGCAGTGGACCCCAGAGGGACGGTGCATAGGCCCAGTGGCACGTGGACACGTCCTGGCACCTACCAACCACTGCCCGGCTGCCTTGCGTATTAACCAACAAGACCCCAACGGAGGTATAGACGGAAGAGCTTACCTCCTCAGTCTCCGATCAAAGCTGATACCTTCTGCAAGAAGAACACAGCGGCCCAACGCAAACTTTGCAATCTAAAGAACTGATTTAAAAAATAAAGTTTGTGAAACACAAAAACTTGCAGATCAACACGAAATGCGCGAATTTTTCAATTCCACTAAAACATTTTGTGGGCCAATCACTCATGGCTCAGCCCCCTTCCGTTCATCCGACGGTAACTCCCCAAGTAAAGACAAAGAACGCATCCTTCAGCACTGGAAAAATCACTACCATTTGCTGCTCAACCAAAACACCGATGTGGATGTCCTTACTACCCAGCAGGTCCCTCAGCATCCACAGCTGACCCACCTCAGCTATCCTCCATCCCTGGATGAGGTAGCTACTGCCATCAAACAGATGAAAAATAACAAAGTCTCAGGGCTTGATGGAATCACAGCTGAGATGTGTATAAAGCAGGAGGACCTCTGCTTACCAGCCGTCTCCACTCTCTCCTGGAGAATATATATGGGAAAAGGAGAAAATCCCCCAAGTTCTTAAAGATGCCTCCATCATCAATATTTATAAAAGTAAGGGGGACCGGTCAGACTGTGGCAACTGCAACGGGATCTCGCTGCTGTCCGTAGCTGGCAAGATTATCACCCAAATCCTCCTAAACAGACTTTTTCCTGAGGCGGAAAACTTCCTCCCAGAATCTCATTTGGCTTTAGACCATCACGTGGCACCACTGACATGATCTTTGCTGCCCGACAGATACAGGATAAGTGCAGAGAACAGCATCGTGACCTGTACATGGCCTTCATCGACCTATCAAAGGCCTTTGACTCGGTCAGCAGGGAAGCACTCTGGCGGATCCTCAGCCGTTTTGGCTGTCTTCCATACTCGTTCCAATGCCAATTTAGCCGGCTGGGTGGACATCCAGTACCGGATGAAGGGTCTTTTTAATATAAAACGACTCCAGGCAGGAACAAAGGTGATGGCAGCTTCCATTACTGAACTTTACTATGCAAACGACCTCACCCTTGTTGCTCACACTGAACACAACCTACAGGAGGTCTTGAACATCTACACAGATGCGTATGCACACTTCGGCTTGGAAGTGAATGTGCGTAAGACTCAGATTCTCTTTCAGCCTGCTCCTGGTTCAACCACACCTCCACCATCCATCCAGCTTAATGATATCTCAAGCCTATGGCAGACTCCGAAACCGTGCCTTCAGCTGTAGGGAGCTGAAATTATCTACAAAGTTACACGTATATGGCAGTGAGATATGGGTCACACACAGGAGGTACCTCAAGGCACTTGAAAACTTTCACCAATGTAGTTTACGTTCCATCCCCCGATTTCGCTGGGAAGCCAAGAGTACAAATGCCAGTATACTGACACCAACTGTAGGAGCATCGAGGCTACCATTATCCATGAACAACTATACGTTGGACTGGCCATGTTACCCACATGGACGACAGTAGACTGCCAAAGCAGCTACTTTACAGTCACCTAACGAATAGCAAATGTAACACTGGCGGGCAACTGAAAAGGTATAAGGATAGTCTTAAGACAAACCTGAAAAAGTGCCAAATCGACCACCTCACCTGGGAGACGATTACTCCACACCATAACGGTTGGAGGAGCACCATACGAGTAGGTGTCAATACTTTCGAGTTTGCCCGACTGCATACCGAGGCAGACGAGCGCCAACGCCGGAAAGACGCTGCCGACCTCCCGCACTAGATGTAGCCCTCTACACGTGCAACATCTGTGGACGACCCTACCAGCCCCGTATCGGCCTCTCTGGTCACCTCAGAACTCACCAAGGAAGGTGACATCCTCAATAACTTCTATCATTTCATCACAGCTGGATGATTGTCATACTCGATTCCGAGTGACAGCATAGCAGTAGTAGTGTGCGTGTGTGTGCTCGCGCGCGATTCCCTGTTGTACTCTGCTGAAAATTTACAACCATGCCTAAAAATTTTCCCAGTACAAACCTGATAGGTGGTGGAGGATTATTGTGTGTGAGAGAAAGAAGAGAGGAGAGAGAGACAGATAGACAACGAAAGAAGAGAGAGATAAAGAGAGATAGCGTGAGTGAGAGACAAAGGACTAAAGAGTGAGAGAGAGTAAAGACGGTTGAGAATGGTAATAAACGGGTATTAAAGACAATAAGAAAACTAGGGCGATTGTTCCCCCGGCTCTAGGTTTGATGACTGGTCATATGAGCCACAGTCCTAGTGGATCCCAACACTAATGGACTCCAACATTAATGGCCTCCAATGCTAAAGACCCCTCGTCCTAATGTAGCTAAATCATAATGGTTCTAAGTCCTAATGTGGCCTGGTCTTAATGGGGTCTGGTCTTAATGGGGTCTGGTCTTAATGGGGTCTGGTCTTAATGGGGTCTGGTCTTAATGGGGTCTGGTTTTAATGGGGTCTGGTCTTAATGGGGTCTGGTTTCCAATGAGCCCAAACCTTGATAGGCCCAAATACAAATGGACTGCCAATCATAATGGTCAAGGTAGGTTAGGTTGTGTTCATTAAGACTGGGACCATAATTAGGGTTGGGGTCCATTAAGACTAGGACCATAATTAGTTCTAGGGTCCACTTGACCTGCACCCAACACTTTTCTTGTTAACGGAGCTGTAAATGGGTTCTTTCATCTTGCTCGTCGGAGTTAATTAGATCAAACAGCGACATACAGGAGTAAGCAGAGAGCCTGTGAGTGTAGCTACGAGGTTAAGGCGTCGCTTTACAATTCACTATATACGGAATGAAATATTTTGCACCCTTAATTAATATGAATAAAAAAGCAAAAGTATTCTCCAGGTGAAATAATATTCGTGTTAAAAGGTAAAGTGTTTCAGACAAGAGTAAACTGTGTAAGGTAACGAGGAATGAAGGTCTCAACTACATAACCTCAATGAATGACCGAGAATATCATGTAATCGCTTAAGAACCTACACTACAAGAATGGTTTGTATGATAAAGACCAGAAAAACAACGCCAGCACGAGCAATCAATACCGCCTGAGGTCCCCATCCTCCCAGCTAAGAACACTCTTACAGGAGCCACGCCACACTTAACTCTGTACTGGCATTCTTATCTTGGTACAAACATTGAAGCTGCGTCAGTAAAGATTTTCTTGGGTTAACCAATCTAATTAACATGTGTACATCATCTCTACAATTATTTTTTTTTTCAAAGTTTGAGTACGAAATAATGGAAAAATGAGATATAGAAACTCATCTCGCTTGGCCAGAGCAACTCAGACTTTGGCCAACCTTAATACACATCAGCGAGACTATAAACTCTCCTACTTTACTGTCTTGATTTCATCACAGCTATAATAAAAAAAATATCAACGTTAAGTTAAAGATATCTATATGTTACTAAATAAAACATTATTTGTTTTTGCAAGAGATTCTGGGCAGCCTCACCCCTCCTCGAAATTTTGCGTTCAGATTCCAATATTTTTATGAACACACCAAAGTTTGTGATCGCAATATGACTTTTAACATATCAATTGTGTATTGGGGAGATTTTGCGGACACACAATTCACTTTTAACATACGGTTAAGAATCACCTTTCAGTTTATGAATCCCTCCTCATCTAAACACCGAAAATTACACCACCAAAATAACACTATATGAAGTCCCTCGTTCGACCTAAAATGCGAATCTTTACCATATTTACGAGTAAAATTTTTGAGTACTCACCAAATTGGAGTTGCAGTTGAACCACACCAGCCAACACTTGTTTCACAATTAACTCACTCAAATAATCATTAATCACTTAATATCACTTAACACACTTCAAATATTATAAGTAATATAAAATTTGGGTATTTTTAGCATTAAAACTTAAGGGTAATTTCTAAGAACAGCACTACCACCAGAGGGAGTTGCTCGATTTCGTTAATTTTTTCCACATATGTTCTTTATCATTATATTGAGTATTTTAAGAGAGGTAACAACTTTGTATTTTAATTTAGCTTTTCTCTTCTACGAACATAAATCTGTAGTGGGCAGGGCATGAAGGATGGTAGAAGTTGCAGACTAAAGTACGGTAAAACTGATCATATGACACTAGAATGATGTTTCTACGTGCTTTGTACGTGAAGAAATTAATTATTTTCAGCAATACTCCCAAAATCTGCTCAATGTGTGTCGTCTTTGTTTACAACCAATCCGCTAGGTCTGAGCGTACTCTCACGTCCACTAAAAGCGTAAATTGCACCATGAGGCTTCAACTAGTTGCTATCATTGGTGCTAGAGATCATAAGTACTTTTTGTTTAATTTGGCGGGGGTCCGGGAGGCGGGGCCCCCTGGCTAGGAAGTTAGGCAAGGTTACGTAGGTTTTGGTTGGTTAGGTCAGGTTCTAGTTAATGTTGCCTCTTTTAAAATACTTATTATAATGATTAGAACACATTTGGAAAACTTAAAATCGAACAACTCCTTCTGGTAGTAATGCTGTTTTCAGACATTACCAACTTAAGTTCTAAAGATAAGGAGCTTGTTTTCTTCATTTTGTTTAAATACTTTCTGTTGTTTCCACAGAATAAATTACAACTTCAATGTTTGTACACAGAATCTTCTAACATTTTTTTTTATAAATTAAATGCCCTGTAATGATCACTAACGGCAAAAATGTTTCCACTTTTTCATGTTCAGTCACCCAAGTACACTGTGAATGAATAAATGTTCGGTTAAGATAGGTTACGTAATACTGCCTTTTTAATTTCGGCTGCTGCCCCGCACACACGTCGTCTTCCGCCGAGTGTTGCCCAGACACACGCCAGCTGGCAGCTTCTGGTTACGAGCCTAATAAATCATATCATTTATATCCCAATGTTAGAGGAATAATTACCCAGTTGGTGAGTACAATGACCAGATTTTGTTAGGTTCTTTAATTTATATTTTCAATTCCACTCTTTCCTCTGCTTCGAAGCCCTGCCCACCTTTATTGGGGTCAAGATTGACAGGGTAGGGTCATACCTCAATAATTATGCATTTTCCCAAACTTTCATTATAACTTCTGCATTAACCGTAAAAAAATCTACATTGTAAAAATGTTGTTTTTCATGCCTAAACCGTGTGCTTCAGTTGCTGTTAGCCATGGCATAACATTTGGGTTACCTCACGCACATATACTATTCAAAGTTTAATACACACTCGAAGAAAGCCTACTAGGCATGCCAAATTGTCCCAAAATTTTATTTTAACTTGAGCATTATTTAGAGACTATAACAACAGGATAATAGAATAGTGCAACAAATATATTTGTTCGTAGAACACCATTGTCTACATGTTAAAAGCAAGGTTAGCATGTTAGATTGTTAGCTACATTGCCAGTTGGTGTGGAGAGACTTGGGATGGACGAACCTTGTTTGTTTTCACAAATCACTTGATCACCTCGATTTCATCCTGATATAATGGTGGTTTGCAATATACACTATTCTGTTCTGTCCCTGGACGATCCTAGTTGCATGCGCCCAATGCCCAAAACAATTATTTCACAATCCATTTTTACGTATCGTTTAACAAATCAATTAGACCGTCATACTATATGGATTCTAACGTATTTATCATATACCCATGAAAAGATTCGTGTGGATGAGACATTTTTAATATTAGTATTATAGTAGTGATGTTATGAGTTGATTGGATTAAATATGTTTTGCTTGATCGTCAGTTATATTTTCCATCTTTATCACTGATCTATAGTATATCCTTACTAGATGGTGTCTCAGTGCATAATGGCCGTAAGATTACGGGCTTACTATGATAGTATACTTATGAAGCTCAAGTTTCTCATTGATGATTACATTAGACAGCTGAAAATTTGACTCATGTAGAATGAACCGATGAAAATAGCCTTGCAGTTTATGCATACAGAATTAGATGCATTGTGGTCACACCTTTTAGCTATTTAATGTACTGTATTTTGCCATACATCGTCAGTGCTGGACATCTTAAGTATGGTGTTGGCATTGTGAATTACTTGGAGATGAAAAATCTGCCTGAAAAGAAATCAGAGGTAGCAAAGCAGTTTCAATGTCGGGTATTCACCATTATACAGAGGGAAAATTCTGTCGTCAGAACTGTGATGCTAAAGGCCTCCCACTAACCCCACTCACTGCACTCTTGCTCCTCACTCTTGACCCCCTCACCCTCCTCTTGATCTCCACTCACTGTAATTGTCCCACTCATACTCCTTACTCACCCCTCATCCCTGTCATATATATCACTCACCACTCCACCCATTCACTTCTCATTCTCATGCTCCCCAGTCAACCCTCTCATCACTCATACTTTCCACTCACCCCTATCTTGCTTCCAACTCGTCACTCCCCACTCATCCCTATTATATTCCCCTCATACTCCCACTTGTCACCCATTCCCCCCACTCAAAGTATCTTAACCTTACAGTGGGTGCTTCAACTGGCGAGGCAATAATTTACATGCAGTACTATACGTGACTAGACTTCAGTTGTGAGATGTTTATTTATTATTGGGATACTTATACAGTACAGGGTATTACATGTACGTATATCTTTTGTGTGTGTGTGTGTGGGGGGGGGGGGGGAGGGGTCAACTCATGAACATTAAGAGGTTCTTTGTGCTGTTCCCTCTGCATTTCTGAGTGAAATGCTTTGTTCCTTGCTGTTTTTTTGCCTGCTAATCACCTTCGTATTTTTTCCTCATTCTCTAGTGTGATCCTGAGGGGTCGGGGCTTATTCTCCTGCCTTTGTCCGAGCCTCCTCACTTCGTAACGGGTAGATGACAAGTGTAGAGCCTCTTGAAAAATATTCTGAAACCCCATCTTATCACGTGTTTTCCTTCTTTCAGCTTCTTCCGACTGACTCTCAGGAGCTCCAAACATGATCACTGTATATTGTTCCTGCACTCGAGTCATTCCTGGTGTTCCCCCCTCCCATATCAGTAGGCCTACTACCTTGAATTTTTTCTTATGCAGATTTAAATTGAGTTTGCAGTCAAAGCTGAATTCTGTAGATCAGTTGACCAACAGATTTGCAATTAGATCACCAACTTACCTGGAGGCATGAAACTTTTACTGGAAGTTCCAATCATCTTATATCAACAATTCAACACAAAAAAGCTTTTATTCTTACACAAAAGTACAATTTATGTTTAAAAAATACATTTTTATATCACTGCTTTATTTTAAATATTTCTTTCTTATTTTGCAAATATATACAAAAACTGATACACAAAATTAAATCCAATCTTTGGTTGGCAGGGTACAGAGGCTGCACATATGCGATCCTAAGGTAAAAGGTGGCAGCAGGGCAGCAGTACTTCAGTCTCACTGGACACTAGATTTATATTCAGTTATAAGAGCTTATGTCATGATTTGTACATGCAGAAAACATGAGATAAGCCTATATAACACAATTATTTATGTCTAATGCATACTAAACATTCTGGTCAATCTGGTTCCAATTTCCTGAAGTACTTTGTATTTTTACAGAATTATCACATTTAAAGTTCTTATTTGGTTCAAGCTCCTTTGTGATGTAACTGGATAACCAAATGCACTTCTTATTCTGGAAATGAATAAGCAAATATATTGAGCCTTTTGGTCCATATATCAACTGTAATATATAGGTAACCAATGTTAAACATGATCATATTATGTTTAGAATTTGTTTATCTTTAATGAAAAAAAAAATGAAAAATCCATTTTATTCATTCTCAATTTCTAAACAAGCCATAATTTTATGATTAACTTCAAAACTACATTCAGCATCCAGTTACATTATATGATTTTGTTTACCACATTTCCAAATTTCATACAAATATATAGTAGCATAATTTTAACCTATTCTGATTAACAAACTGGCCACATTTTATCAAAAGGTTGTGCACATGTGAATGTAGGAAAGGCGGGGCACTCGCCTACTACATTGAGGCAATCCGACGTGTACTATTGGTCGACCACATAAACGATTAATATAAATAATTGCAGCTACCACAAAATGATTTAAATATTCTATGAAAACTTATTATTATATCGGAAAACACATGAAATATATAATAGTGATAAAAATGAGAGATTGATCCTGAAATCCCATTTTATAACCCAAACTGGATCAGACAACTCAATTACAGGTATTACCAGCCCAAATCCACTGGATGAAAACCGAAGTCACCTCAACAATGGTGGGTGGAACTAAATAAATAAATAGTTAAAAACTTTCCCATCACAACCAAAGGTGTCAGCTGCCATTTAAGGCTAAAGTGTAAAGAGTCTTACCACCACACTAACCATCCACTCTCTGACTCTCAACACCATCCATTTCATTTGATAAGCCATGAGTTACAGCCTACGTCAGATTTGTCCAATAAGATCAGGGAAAGTACCCGAGTCACAAAATCTGGACTTGGCTAGAAAATTTTATTTTATTGGAACAGTCCCTCATTACTTAATGCCTGAAACAGGCTGCCCACATATTTTGAAGTCAATTAAATATTGGGAGGATCTTGACAAAAAAATAAGCTCCAATCGCTGGTGCTAATATGCATCCCACAAGGGGAGTGATCAACAGCAGGAAACAAGGAACTAACCTTACCAACTCTCCAGCAACATACAGGTCCAAAAGCATAATTAGTTCCTTCTGTCAATAACAAACATATGACATGCCAATGCTTGGGTCCCCTGCCTCTACAGGAAGGTCAGTGAGGACCAAACTATGCCCCTTAGGTCAGGTAACCAAGGAAATCAGCCCACACACTGTGATCATCAAATACAAAGTGAGAAAGCCATTCCCAGCTCATCGGACACAGAAACTGATCCAGTCAGTCCCAAAAATATGATTTGTAATATCCAAAGATGTGAATTCCCTTTATGTTTTTTGACATAATAATTTCTTTTTTTTTTTGGTTGCACATTCTGTAAGAAAGATTGTGTGTGCATGTTAAAAAAAAAATCAACTACCCGAAATTAGGAGTTGAAAAATAACCGTAACATAAACCACGGCAGGCACAAAATTTTTTTTATTCCATTTATGTTTTTGACTTTTTAATAATTTTTTTTGGTACATTATATTTGAAAGATTGTGTGCATGTAACAGAGTTTAAAAAAAAAGTCTACCTGAAATTACGAGTTGAAAAATAACCGCTGATTGCTAACTCATGGTCTTCAGGGTCTCAGGAACAGAACTTATTTTTCCCGATAAGTTATTTATATCGATATACCATCGATCACCTTACGATGGCCTTTCCAAGTCCCTAACCCCATCATATGAAGGTCAACACCTGTACATGGGATCTTAGCTCGTAGACTTTTGTTGGTAATACTTGTAAAAAGTCACCCAATCCAGGCGTTAAGTTATATAAAAAATGAAGACATAATTTAATCTATTTCTAAAAAAATAAGTGAAATATATTAACATAATATTAATATTTAATAAAATAATGATAACACAATAAAAATATAAATTATTACTTCTGAAAATAAAAATATAATAATTGGTACAATAACCATTACAGATATCAATAGATCATAAATATATTTGAGCTTGGCAACAAAATCACAGGTTCTACAAAGCCTTAATGATAGAAACAATATGTAAATAAGATTCATCAATAAAGATCTAATTGTCTTTTAGGATCAATCATAGGATAGATCATTCTAATATTATAGGATGGCATTTTCTACCTTATGGAAGTCTGCAAAGGCAGGATGAGGGTGTGAGCATTACTTTGCTCCAGGAAGGAAGGTAAATCGGCACATTGTTGATGCTAGAACCAAGCAGACATTTTAGTTATTAGCAAGATATAGTCTCAGGAAAAGTCAATATACTAGTACTTTATATATGAAACAAATAAACAGCTTTCAGTACTGTACTCTACTAACATAAGAAGTAGCAAAGGCAACTTGTAAAGTCACAAATTTGTTATCAACAATAAATATTGGTCAACTCCCATGTACCTGAAAAAACATACTACATTACTTTTTAAGCAAATGATCAGATTAAACATTCATGGATAAAAGTGAAGGTGATGGTAACCCTGACGACACCTCTCAGTCACACCTGGACATATAAATTATAAGTGTAAGGAGTGGTCATATATTGAGCTAATTAGTTTATCCAGTGATCTATGTCTGAACCTCATGAGATAAAAATAAGCAAGAACTCCTTGAAAAGCTATTGTGGATGATAACTTGTTAAAAACACTTAACAGTTATATGTGTCATGGGCATATTCCTCTAACATTCACTTATGGATAAATGGTGTAAAATTTGGTCAGAAGTATCTTCTATAAGACAGAGTCCTTATGAAAATGGATACTGCACTGTACCAAGATACAACAGAACTAATTAAAATACAAATTCTAATTTCATATATTCTAATAAATTAACCTTTTAATTCAGTAAAGTATATCAATAACCTCTATTTTAATGTTCAAAAATGGTAAGACTTGAACAATGTTTTCTGAAAATAACATTATATGTACTCTGTATGTTCCAAATAAGCCTTAGCTCATAAAGAAAAAATAAATCACTTTTCAATGCTCCTTCTTAAGTCTTTTATATGACTATTGATCTGTGTTCTCTGGAATGTTATTTCGAAGAAGAGAATAGTAGCCTAGAAAAAATGCCTGAAAGAACTTTTAATCTGTTTTTTATGATGACATATGATAAATTGTGCCATTAGCAAAGTAATGAAAACTATTGCCCAAGTTTGTGATGGTTACCCATTTATATGAATGCATTAACACTGCACAAGTTACCTGTTCACACAAATAAAAAAAATATCTCCAGAGTGGTGATATGTCACACCAGCAGGTAATGTAGTAACAAGTCCTCATGACTACCAAACTCCCCACAATAAAAGAAGTGGTCAACAACACTAAATTCCCTCTTAGTACACAATTTGTTTCCCTTCAAAAACTAAAACATTTTGTATTCTTGGTACAGTATATATAATTTTAAATACAACTGTGTTAGACGTGCAAAAGAATTGTAAAGAAACAATTAATACTACATAATACTGTTCTTTACCTACAACAGCTGCAAATTATGTAGGAAATTGGAAAAGTGTATGGGACACAAACACTTTCTGTCTTTGATAACCTTCCTCAGCTTACTTCATTATATTAAATCACTTGTCAAGAAAAAGACTCAAATTTAAAGCACTCTTTCAATACAATTTGCTGGATGGTCTCAAAGACCAGCTGACAAATCATACTGCTGTGGACGAAGAGAAAAGGTGTTTAAAATTGTTTAAACATGAGCAAATAACTTCTAACTATAGTGTACTGATATGTAATAAATGGTTATATAAATCCTTCAATAATATTATTGCATAACTCAAATAAAATATTTGGATTAACAAATAAAAACCATACCCTTATGCATCAACAATGCATTGAACAATTTTTTTTTAATAGCTGTTTGTATTAAACCAGTTTGAAAATTGAAATAACAATCCACAAAATTTCATATACAAAATTTTGAGTTGTTTGAAGGACCTCATTCTGATACACTAATAGTGGAGTGGGGCAGTTTGTTTCACTTAGTGTTCTCTGACACCAGCCACATTCACTGGTTGTACCATATTTTTCTTACAAATGATATTTTTATGTAACATTTGACTTCCACAAAAAAAATTTCAATTAAGCACAGTGAGTGAAGCAACACTCTTTCTTCATATCCTTTTCTCAATCACTTCGTCAAAGCTGTTACTGTATGTACCACAATTTTCCTAGTGTTTAACTATTACATACTTTCTCTGCTCCAACACAGCAGCTACATAATTTCAATAGAGAATTTATCCATCCTATTTCAAGCAATACTCAACAACTGCTTTCCAACAATTTAACATTTCAGTATACATACAGTATGTGACATTCCATCAACACCTCAACTTCACCCCTCAAACACATCCTTACTGCTAACACTGTTCCTTCTCAAAGTACATATGTAAATAAAACTTTTCCAATACCTCTTTGACATTTCCAATATTCGATGAGTTCTGAGGCTGTAATTCACCAATCTGTTGTATACCAATCATCTTTACAAGGTTTCTCCACTACTCCAGAACCTCAGTATTTCTTAATTTATGATTTCTCTTTATGTTCAGCAGTCTTCTAAATGTCAGCACTGTTCAAGATGTTTATCACTTTGATACTCCTTGTAAAACACTTCAACATTCCAAAACATATCATTCATTATAACTTCTCCAAAAATCCTCTAACACATCTCTAATATTACTTTATCATTCATTCAGCTTTTAAACAATATTTAAGCCTTACATGCCTCTGGGAATTTTAACTATTTGTTCACTTCTCTAACATCTCAAATGTTGAGGACATCCACATCAATCTCCATAATAATTCCTAATTTACGACTCATCCAGTACTCCATAATCTCAACAACCTTACACACCTCTAGCACTGTCTATAAGCTAAGTTTTCATTTTAGATACACTTCAGGATTGACCAAACAAACCCCCAGTATTGTCTACCACCTGAACAATTTTCTACCTCACTTTAAACCATCAATTTAAAATACAGAATTATTCTTCCATCATATTTCAACCACATTTCAAACCAAAACTTTCTTTAAAAAAGTGAAAAAGACAAGTGATCGATTAAAGAGTTATGTAAATGAATTTTGGATAGGTCTTCAACAAGTTAGACTATACCACCCCTAGTACTCCATGAAATTAAAGTGCCCATGTCCTCCTCCAATAGCTAAGAAGGGCAGTAACCTTGCATAAAATGGAATGAGGTGACGATGGATTCACTTGGGATGATTGTTTATATTATACTGTAGAGCATAAATATATAATAGTACTGTATATACAGTAGAGTATATACTGTAATTATCTTTTTCAATAATTGGGTAAACCCTTGATCTACATGAGTTCTGTCTACACATTTCTATGTAACACATTCTACTTTTAATTCATAAAACAGAAAGCATCCTCAGTTCTTTGTTTAGTGGTGATAAAAATTATAAAAATACTTTACAAAGATTATGAGAAAAATTTAGCCCAACAAAAGTTTAGAAACTCATATTCTAGAAGAACCCGTGTCTAGAAGTACTACAGTACAGTAGGTACCAAGTTTTTACGGACTGAACTCCAGCACTGCATCATGTAAGAACTATAACCTGGCATCCCAAAATGACTGCGTGTATGTGCTTTTCTTCATCACATAAAATATGGCTTGAAACCTTCAAATCACGTTTTGTGCAGTGAGGATGAAAAATATCTACATATGAATGAAAAAATGCAAAATCTAGAAAATATAAATGCTTCAGCCAGAGAGCTTCAAGTTGTGTACAAATATGAGATGACAGACCAAGAACTAAAATTGAGTTCAACATTCATTTTCTAATGTTTTCTAAGTACAGTACTGTACTGTACTGTACTAAAGTGTGTGACTTGAACAACTTACATCTATAGTTCAAGACCTTTCAAAAGGTTTACTTCTTTATGAAAAATAACATTTTGGGTGTATTCATAGCAAGTTTGAGACCAGGAATGTAATGCCTTTTTTCTCAAATGATATTAAATTCGATGTACAGTACAATGGGGTTTTCAACAATGTAATCCCCGTGTAGATCGAGGGTTCACTGTATGTGTGGGGCACCACCTCTGATTGTAATTTGGAAACCCATAGCCTCAGAGAAGAGAATACAGAGTGAACATGGATAAAGTGGTATTTCTCCTTGCTACAGTATATGCATATTATGTTCTCCTACCACCCCACTTTTTAAGTTAAATTTATCTATTAACTTATATATTGAGATTTAAATTATAATATATATATATATATATATATATATATATATATATATATATATATATAATATATATATACGGTATATATATATTATATATAAAATGTATGTATATGATATGATTCCCTATATATCTGTAACCCTAACATAACAATAACAGTTTTCCTTTAAATACACATATAAGAAAAAGAACACTGAACATCTAGCGATTGAATTCATTCTTTGTTCCTCACACACACACACACACACATGCAACATACACAGCAACTTGGGATACCATCCTTTTCCAATGAACCATGAACTATTCACATACTGCTTGCATTACATTATCAATGACTCTTGCTAATCAAACAAAATAGTATACAATCAATGGCTGCTTAGTCCTGCTTAAAGTAAAGTATACAGAATTTTATGTCAATCTTCACATATTTCCAAGCTTTCTTTAGCAGTCCACAGATACAGTTAACAAGAGTACATATGTTTGTACATGGAGAATACATTTTATAAATAAGCCATCATTGTCAAGACACCTTTTTAGCAATTTGCTATCATACTGCAACAATCTACAGCTTACAAATCTACCTGCAAAAATGCCATATAAACCACAGCCAAATCTCATTAATTCACCACCTACAAAACAACAAATGCACTGTATTGACTTTTTACTTTTGCAAGCCCCATTTTCTGCTACTACTGTACTGTTATAATATTATGGGGTTTAAAAATCTTTTATAACTATATTTTCTATAAAACTAACTGCAAGAAAAAATGTATAAAGTAATAAAATCTCCTCTTGATCGTTTGCATATGGGGAAATTTTCTGTGCTAGCAAAAATTTAAACATTAAAGAATTGCTATGACAATTAGTGCACATATTATTACATTTTTGTAAACTTCAAATAGGATCTGGTGGTAAGGATGAAAAATTGATCCTGAAATGCTATTTTATGGTTAAGCCCAAATTCTTCCAGAAGATCTCTACAATGACCCCCGAAAAATTTGTGAAAATTCACTGAGCCACTTTTACCCCAAAAAGAAGAGCCTTTACCAGGAAAAAATCCCTCCCTGGATGGAAGACTAAAAAATTCCTAAATTCCTTATAAATAGGAAAATGTCCAAAAATGTCAATCAAAGGTCATTAATAAGTCTCCATCCCACCTGCTGAATAGAAACCAGCCAAGCTTTTCATCTGGAATGAACCAATTCAACCCCAAACAGTAAACCAAGAGTAGCAAAGGTATACTGTAGAACAGCACACAAAACAAACACAAGAAGAAGCTACATAGGGTCAATTTGCAAGAGAAACAAGTATATATCTCATGGCTGACCCAGCGTAACCTATACAGGGTTTATAATTATGGGGAACGTCAATACACCCTTGGAGATGCATTTATGAGAACAGAGCTCAAAGCTGCCTGAAGAATTGCCTCCTCTACCTGGGTAAATATTCTGATGGAGGATTCAGCTCAGTTGTGTGGACAACAATGTATGGTTAATACTGTATCCATATTGTTTTTGCTCTCGCTGTACAGCCCAACCCAGTAAGAGCCATCTTTGAGACCTCTAATGGGTTCCTATGAACAATGACAGATCATAAATAAACCTTAAGTAACCTAACCCTTCTATTCCTATCACAATAATAAGCAAATTTAGTAAGCCTTACTATATTCAGTTCTTATACAACGGAGGGTTTGCATGTAAAGAAATGGAGTGGAAAAACAAAAATACAAAACTACTGTACGTCCGGGTGCGTAGCCGGGAAAAGGTGCTAGAGAAGGATGGAGGGAATGTTGGCTGGACTGGGGGACAGTTCTCTTCCACGTTCATCAGACTGTGATCCATTTTTAATGACAGTATGCAATTTCATCATAATTCCCATATGATTTAGGTTAATTTGATGCTGGGTTAATAAAACATTATCGTAAAATAATAGATATTCCCCCCCCCCCCCTAAAAAAAATCACACTCAACCCTAGACGTGTTATTGCATTATATTACAGTATACTCCCAGTCTCTTGTTTACAGAACGGTAACAGCTCATAATTCCCGCTCTCCCTAACACTGCTGCCAGTACTCACCATCTCTCAAGCACCACTGTTATCACTGCTCAAGAGGGTTGGTGCTTACCACAGGATCTGTCTTCAGCACTTAGTAAATAATATTGTAGCATATTTATCAGCACTTAATAAATATTATTGTCGTGTATAAGGTGTCTCCATATGCCCTGGTTTATTCACTGATCAGTTGTCTAAGTGTATAAGCAGCAAAATTGATCCATCATGTATCACTTAAAGGTAATAAATAATGTTATGAATATATCTCCATATGAAATACTATACAGTTATGTTATACTGACCCTCTTGTAAGCTGATTTGCTATAAGTTTTCTCTCCAGGAACACATCTTGAGCTTTCAAAGGGTATTACTGTAATGTTGTAATGTATATATCCCTAATTGTATTAATTCTTATGGGGGAAAATTCTTCATTATAAAACGTTTCACTCTAAGTTGCATTTCTCTGGAACACATGTCTGACTTTAACTGGGAGTCAATACATTTTGATTAAAAATGGTGTTAGAGGGAATTCTTGATGTAAGTAAACAAAAGAGCCTAGCTACTCTATTCAAGACAGGAATAAACTTCTTCAGTAGGCAATAAGGCAGGTTAACCCACAGAGAATTATGCCCCAAGTAAGCTGTTGGATACATTACCTGGGATAATGGGTTTTGGAGAAAGTCCAGTGTATGACGCTGACACTGTAGGTGGAGGAGTGCAGCACAGACTTGCCAATTATTGAGAAAATGAGCATGATTGCTCTTATTAAACTCCATAACTCAGCATTTGTTGACTGTAAGAACCTCTAAAAAGTGAGTATTAGGTAGGTTATAGGTCCAACTACCTTAAGGTGGACTACCAGGTGGACCCCCCACCTAATATCCAAAATGGAACTCTCCTTAAGTAATACTTTGGGCCATACTAAAATATCCCCGTAAGAGTTCAGGCCACACGAATCACATACAGTAGTTGGGAGTAGTCCCTAGACAGTGCTGGATTGTGTAGTTCCTATATCACATATAGAGAGTGAAAGTGGGACCCATAGCCATTAGGGACAGTGTAGATACAGTGCACTGTATACAGTACTATACTAAGCCGTAGGCACACCAGGAGACAACATGGCCGGTACTGCTCTCAACCACATTTACTTCCCCCAAGTAGTAAATTTGGGTACCCATTTACAGCTGGAAGAGCTGGGAATCGAGCCACCAACTCCTGAAACAGGAGGCGAGCGCTGTATCCACTTGACCGCTGTACTCCATATCACATATTGGCTAACCTCAAATTGAATTGTAAGGCATTTGCAAATAAATTTGCAAAGTAATAATTAATTTATTGCAAATACCTGTACTGTATACTTCCCCAGCTGCATTCATGGCGTCACTCAGCCAGTGTGCACTTTCCAAGATGCCTAAATGCTCAGTAGCCACTTTTCCTTCCAGTTCAAGGAAAAGAAAAAGAAAAGAAATGTATTTAATTTAAAAATTAAATTAAATTTTTGGATGAACCTGGTTGTGACATGATTCACCAGTTGTGTCACACTGAAAGGGTTAAAAACACAATTTCACAGCAAGCTGAGATATATTATGCTACTGTATTATTATTTTTCTTCTTTTTTTGCAATTTTCTTAGTTTTTGCTTAGTTATCCTGATTTTTCGATTGGTGCGCCAATTTTTTTTTTTTAATTTCTTGGTTGTGTTTATTAGGTTAGTAAACCTTTTAAGCATTGTTTGGTGAATATTTTGGGCCTCTGGTCCCTAAGGTCTTATTTTGTATTGGAGTCCATGAATTTTACATTTTTCACATTATTTTTTTTTCAATTCACAAACATTCTTGGTCCTTATCTTGCAAAATAACCTGAGGCTGTTGTAACTAAAAATATTATTCTTTTTTATGACATAAATTATCTATAAAATATTCACGAGTGTAAAAGCACAATTTTTTACTGGTCAAAGAGTATATGACCAGATGCACAATAATGAAAATATATGTTAGAGAAAATTGAAAATGAGCAATATTCACAAATTGAAAAATAGATATTCAATGGCAACATGTTACACCGCATGTCTGACAAAAATTCCATGACATCAAGGGGGAATTCCTTGGAGTTATGGTCATGGTGAATACAGTACAGTACAGTACATTGTTTATACCAATTTACCCAAATACAAAAAACTAAATTTTCATTCCTTTATCTGTCATCTTGTATATGACAGGATTTTTTGATTCCAGTGAATGGTTTAAGGGCTATTAGTTGCAACATGGAGGTACTGAAATAATTATTCAGCTAGTTCCTGCCACTAATGTTGAAAGGCTTGGGTTTTAAGCCCTTAGACTTTGGATGGTATATATGAGCCAACAAAGCCAGACATTAGGTTATCAATGTCATCTTCTGATATATGATGTACAATACTGACCACAGAAAATAAATTTCACCTTCTTTCATCTACAATGTCATCCCCAATGATTTGATGAATGAACAATTGCTGAGTTACTTATCACCACAATACCTGTGCTTTAACTTTGAATCTACAACCTGAAACAGCTTATTTACCAATTAATTGCCAATTATATTTATTGTACATCTGGAATAAGCAACAATGCTCTTTGTGCAGCCACAAAGCAAATTATTGATGTAATCAAAGTACTGTACTGTAATATGCTGCTACCCATCTTAAGAATAGGAAATGTTTAAGGGTATGACTGTTTCATTTGCCAATTGTACTTGCAGCTCTGAATTTGCAAGGGAAAATAAAGACACCCTTTTAAGTTTCTAGTACAAGTGACACTCAATAAAATGTATAGATGACCTGTATGCATCCTTGATGAATGAATAAGTGAGATTTGGCTGTCTTTTGTATCCTTTAGTTAAACCATTTATCTTATGTCCAACTTTTTCTTTTAATTTCAGAATTATATATAAGCTGTATGGAAATGTTTATATACATATATTAGTATATATATACAGTATATAGTATATACAGTATATATATATAAATATATATACACACAAAACACATAAAATAACTTCAAAATATGGCACATGAATTATCCATCAATGATACATAATATTACTTTTCCATTGTACATAATGGGTGAAAATATTTAACTATTTCTTGAACTTTCAGGAAGTCTGTTAAACCTACGGATCTAATGACTCGCTTATCCATGGAAAATTATCAAATGTCTCATCAAAGTCATTTTCATCAAGTGGACTAAAATTATTATTATTGGATAGCAAAGCACCATTAATAAAATTGTTTTTACCAATCTGCCTTTCAGAATTCACAGCTTGATGATAGCTATGACGCAGATTCCCAGTACTATTGAAACTACTTTTCTTTGGTGTACTTGTAACCAAATCACAGAAAAATTCCTCTTTCAAATTTTCACACTGTTCAAGAAATGTTTCTGTCAACTGTGCGCTATCGGGCTGAGACTTGTGAGCTGCACTGTTGCTGGTACGAGATCGTGGCAAAGCTACCTGGCCTTCCTTAAGTTTCCTCTGAGCACTAAGAAACTCGTCGCTAGCACACTTCTTGTACACACCATTCATTCCACTAATAACACTGGAGGCAACATTATCTACTGGAGCTGAAGCTCCAAAATGCTCTTCATCCTCCCACGCTGTCCATCGTGGTCTTCTCTGTCCCCGCACATTGACGAGTAAAGGGGATACTGCTGTTGGTAGGGCACTGGCACTTACTGCTCCTTGAGAACGTACCCGACGTGGAGGGGGTCCGCCCTGACCCCGAGCTAGCCTTAAAAGGGGACTTTGGAGTAGGGGAACAGCAGCACCATTGTGACCACCAGCTGATACACTTTTAACCAAAGAGTCATGGTGACCTAGTCTGCCAGGATGAAGTAAAGGGGAACTAGCTGAACGCTGGCCTGGTCGCCAGCAACTTTGGTCTTTGTTAGGTGGCTTCAAGAGGGAAGGAAGTGGTGAATTCTGTGTAGAGTGCTGGCTAATATTCATTACGTCATTCATACCCACAACCACTCTTTTGGGTGTACTTGTCAGACCCCCAAATTCATGGAAGCTTCTCCTAGTTTTACTTTCAATATACTCCTCTAGTATTTTCCTTGGGGAAATCTGAAAGATGAAAAATGAATATAAGTTACCTTCATAGGTATACCTTTTGCACAATCATAGTACTGTACAGTAGTGTTATATATGTAATATATGAATTGCACAACTTGGGTACAGTACTAACCATTCCCACAATTTCATGTGTTAAAAAGCAAAAACACACATAAATAATATAGATATGTTTTGTGTATATGTATTGTATTGTATCAGCTATTACATAATTAAAGTTCAGGTGGCTTGCTTATGTATGTATGTATGTATGTGTGTGTGTGTGTGTATATATATATTTATATATTTATATATATATATATATATATATATATATATATATATATATATATATATATATATATTACTAAAAAATATCTTGTTATGTTTCTGTATTCATTAGGGAAATTAATCTACATAATATATAATGTACTGCTAAACATTAATTATTCACTAACTTTTTTCTCCTTTACTTCGTCAAAATCAAAGTTTTGGAAGAGCTCTTCACGCTGCAGTTGATAAAAGGAGTGAAGTCGAGCCATGGGGTCACGACGAAGGAGACTACTAATTACTGACCTCATAGCATTAGATGCGCAGTCTGGAGGCTCATACTCAAACTTTGATACAGCCAAGTTCATTGTTAGATGATCATCAAAGCCACTCACAGGATACTGAAGTCAAATAAAAATGAAATGCATAATTAAGATAGTAATGTAATAAGCAATCCACATTCACTTACAACCAATTAAGTCATTCCCTGAATTAAAATTAGAGTAGAAGTATCAGAATATGTTCCGAAGTACTTCTATCCACTCTTAACTGTGGAACACATCAACCCTTCCCAGAATCAATATCACCTATTTGTCACTTCATTCTGCTTCCATTTATAGAGGACTGTAGGGAAAAGATAGCTCATAGCCACAATGTAGTCACCTACTATGAACATTTACAAGGCGACTGAAAGCATCAGTCATGTGGGACTGGCATCACGTCACAAAAAGCTTGAGATAGGATAGTTATATCTCCTCCTATTGGACTAGATAATTTTGAAGTGGTTGGGTGTATTTTATAAGCTGGAACCAAGAAGATTAAACAGTACTAGTAGTATTAACTCATACAAGACAACACTCACACAATCTTAGTGGAGATTCAAACCTGGGACTAAAGAACTGCCAGACCAGTATGAAAACAAATGCACTGCCATAAACATTCATGAGACTTCTCAAATATGAAAGGAATACAGTATATCTGTAGATTCTCCTTAATTACTAAATTATGTATTAAGAGAGCAGAGTCAGTGAAGAGTGAAAGATATGGAGCAAGAATAAACTTTATTTTCCCCTTCTGTTCAAAGCTTCCATAAAATTTTTTTGCCCAACTAAACCCATTCCTGTGAAATGATCTTAACTATAGTCTACTTCATTCCTGGCAATATTATCTTAATTAGCGTATCCAAAAGCATAACCCAAATAAATGATACCTCAGGCGATGCTAAACCATAAATTTTAACAATTATCTTCTTTTCTTTTTAAAAAATCAAATTGCCTTTCCCCTTCCTTCACCATCTTACTCAATCCACATGATCCTGCTTTTGGTGCTTCTTTCACCGTCCTTACCTTTGTAGTAGTCATCTATTAAAATAAATTGTTCAATGTACTTTAAAGCATCTTTTACCTTCTTTCAAGAATTAAAAGCTCTTCTAAAACTTCATCCTAACTATAACCTACTGGTGCATAAACATCAAACCTGACAAACAGAACTCTGTCTAACACTGCCCAATACACAACTATTGTACAGTACTTTTGTTTTATAATATTACAGAGCAGTATCTACATCTCTCACATGTTTCTCATCACATGAATAAATAAAGTGACATTCTACTCTACTAATGCTATTTGAACCTGTGCATCTTAGTTAACGTAATTCTAAGGTGTCCAGCTGCAATTTTTTCATCTCCCTCCAAACATTTGTAGGCTTCCCACCTTCGTATAAATACAGACAACAACAAAAACTGGTATCCAATTACTGTAAAGAATTCATATTATTTACCATGTCTCAAGTGCTTAGTTATAATGCTATATACAGTATAGAGATGTTAGAGAATTATGTCTTAAATACAGTACCTAGTTAAGAGGGATGTTATGCTAATATGTCTAAACTTTACAGCTAAGTAGTTATAAGTGATGGTGTTATACTAGAGGGTGGTCCAATTAAGTGGAACCATAGGGAGTAAAATACACTGACTTGCCTACACACATTTACTTACAGTATCAATTCAACATGGTTGTCATTATCATCAATACAATTTTGTAATTTGGTGATCCACTGATGCTGATCTCTAACAAACAGTATCCGCACAACTAATAATTTATAATCAAGCTTCAGTACGACAATTAAATTTTTAAGTTTCCTCTCCAATTTCAGCAGATACCATTCCAGTACAGTATTAGTACTGGAGAAGCTGACTGCAGAAGCTTAGTTACATTTTTCTATTTGCACATACTGTACAACTAAGCTTTTCAGTTTCTATTATTCTCAGTGTTTCCACTTAAAATGGATCATCTTGTAGTATGTATAACCTGTCCAACTATGATGTTCTAAGTGGGGATTTTACACTAGTCTGTCTCTTTTGTACAGCAAAGAAGTTATAAATAATGATGATATACAGGTACAAGTATGTCTCACCTGTCCAGCTAAGAGACTATATGTGATGATGCCAAGTGACCACCAATCTACGCTGTGATTGTACTCTTCTCCTCGTAACACTTCTGGTGCTTCAGGAAAAAAGAAAAGAAATGGTTTATTGTAATTACAGTCCTGCAGACAGGATTCTAAAAAAAAGGAGGCCTGTGTTCAGCCAAATTTAACTAAATAAATCCTTAGCTCTAATTTAAACCTAGTTGTCTTTGAAATAGACCAGTTTTTTATCAATTTTATAGATAGATTATATGAAGACAGTTTTCGTTTTCAAAGTGCAGTACTAAAGAAAAATGAGGGTTTGATCCTGAAATCTGTTTTTCTAGTAAAGCCTGTAACTGGGCAGTTGTTGTCATGGGATATAGAGTGATAAGCTAAACCCCTTATTCTTAGCATGTGAAATAACAAAAGTTGCTCACTGAAGAGATTCAACTAGAAATTAAGTTTTTTACCAATACAGTAATCCCATTTTGGTCCCTGATGAATATATCAAGAATAATTTTGGGGAATTCCTCTTTTTGTGATGTTTTCTCAATGAATCCCTATAACCATACACTTTTAATCCCTGTCTTATCTTGTGTGTGACTCCTCACTCCCCTTGGGAGCTTCCCTCTCACAAAATGCACTCACAAAAGAGCTACATATTTCTTTTGCCCTATCTATTTTCCTTATTCCCTCTTCCATTCTCACCTTTCCTTTTCATACTGTAGGCTGTCTCTCTTATTCCCTGTTAGACAAACACATCAGAACTTACCCATGAATTGCAGAGTACCACAGATTGTGGTTGTTCTTCCACCATAACTAAGCCATTTAGCCAGACCAAAGTCTATGATTTTGATATGACCATCAGCATCTAAAAGAATATTCTCCATTTTGAGGTCTCGGTAGATTATCCCAGCATTGTGTAGGAAATCTGTGTTGAGAAAGAGAATTGTTATACAAATGCATTATTAATATTATTATTACAACTGTAATGTTACTGAGGAAGAAGAGGGGACACTGTATTCCTGCCCCTCCCCATAAGGCAGGTACTGTAGACATTGGAACCCTCCAAAAGCAACTCATTTTTTGTGATGTTGAAGGGCAAGGATTTGTTCCATCCAACCCCCCCACCCCTAGAAATCAATGAAAATTATATTGAAGATGCTAACTCAGCATCACCTGAAAGCTCTTGACAAGAGGTTCTGAAAGAACACAATCTTAAAATTGAAAGCTTCAATATGGATAACTTGAATATAACTTTATTATGAAAACCAGCATTTATTGCCATGTTCTCCTTGAGACTAAGACATGTTCAACGTGGGTATAAAACAATAAACCAACACAGGACACGTTCCCTGACATCTTATCATAATTATACAATAGTGATGTGCATGAATAGTTACGTGGCAGAAACGACAGCACGCTTTAATTATACATTATCACCTGCTACGCTACATATCCATTCTTTTCAGAGTGGCTCACACTTTCAATTTAGGTTGTCATGTGTTTGTAGACAATCCAGTTGCATTTTTTGGCACTGTTTTCTATTATTGCAACATTTTAAAGGCTAAAAGACACCTTTAACACTCAAGTAAACACAATAGGTTTTGCTGTCAGTTAGGTAATTGCTCCTGATAGATGCTTCCCAGGAAAATACATGAGAGCTATAGTATAAGATAACTTCAATGCTACAATGAATACTATTCTCTAATGCCCCATAATGAAAGGGATCTAGATGAAATCTGTAATACCTAGAACTGCTGATCTGTTATCAAGAAACTGTATGGTCCTTCCCCAAAGCATATCTCTCATGCATTGAAGAAAAAAATCAGTTCAATAAAGTTGAATGGAAAACTTAAACTAAATGGGAACTCAGGTTCTAAGGTATAGATGAAACTTGAGGTCCCTAGAAACTGACCAAGTCATTCTGAAAATCATACTTCAGAGACAATAAGTTCTTAGCTCCAACATAAAAGCTGAGCCAAGCTCTGCTGACATAGAGAGATGTTTGAGGTGGACAAAAGTTATAGTGGTTATTAATTTGATGACCACTGCTCTGAGCATCAATTTACTGGTTACTGGTGTACAGAATTTCATGTTGATGGTATTAATGAAGGTAATTATCCTCTCATTCCACATCTAAAGACATCATTTTATTGATCATACCATTTTTGTATGATTGAACAAATTTTTTTCACTGTATGTACATAGTAAACATTGTACTGGACACACATACATACAGTATTACCGCTCTACAACAAACTTCTATATACAGTCTGTTTTCCTATACACAAGGCATTCTACCATTAGGTAAAGGCTCATAACTCCACTTACTTTGTTTATCCACGTACCTCTTATCAATATAAAGATATAGGCTAATGGACCCTGGAAAAATACTCTCAACTGGGCATACAGAAGGCATGCAAACCTTTGAGGGAACACACGAGAGTGAGCGCATAGTAGAACACAGGATAATGAGGTACAGTACTCAATACACACATAAAAATGACCATCAATAAGCATAATTTCTGCTGTCTATTAACAAATCATTTACAGTTAAATTATCCAAATTAACAAATATAAAAATAAGATTATGGCCAAGTTGAAAAGAACAGGTTAAAGTTAAAAGTATTCTTGCGTAAGTGAAATAATGATACTATAACAGTATGAAAAATATGGGACCATAACAGCCATCCTTACAGTTCATACAGTTGCCAAACATTCACAACAAGGTCAAACTCTCTTAGTATACCATATGATTTTTTTTTTTGAGTTACTGACAAAAACTTAGAAATCAAATCATTAAGTTTAGCTATTAATAGCAACACAATTAGTTGCATTTGTCCCTCCATGGAAAAGGGATTCAAAATCAGACTGACTAGTGACAATCTTACCAAGTGCAAGTGCAATCTGTGCTAAATAGATCTTGACAAGGTTTTCTGGTAGGCGGCCTAGAGATCTCCACAGCTGCTGCAGTTCACCATATCCAACAAATTCTGTCACTAACACAAAGAAAATATTGTGATGAAACCATCTACACAATAATAAGGCAAGCATTGGAATCCACAAAACACCAGTCCAGCCTCTGTTACGGTATTTTTCTTCACTGTCTCATTTACTGAAAAGTATTAAAAATAAGTCTCTATGATGGTAATTCCATGACAAGGATTGGACAAATAAATGCATTGTGCTCCTCCTGGCCTAGTTTCAGATTAAACTGAGAAACAAGTTAGATGATTGTTTATTTGATGATTCACACAAGTACGACTTTCTCTCACCCAGTATTTGGGACTTGAGCCGACAGTCAAAAGTCCTAAAGCTTGTGAAGTTAATGGCACGTTTTATAAACCCTGAAGGTAAAGATTTGTTTCATTTACTTGCAATTATAAATAAGGTACGTATCTAAAAAAAAAAAAAAAAAAATTATTCATCACATTTACTTCTCATTTGGTGTAAATCCAATGATAAATAAATACCTAAATACCTTGTTTCTAACTCTTCAATGGACTTTTTTAACCTACTGAATTTGATCTTAACAGAGTACAAAAAAGTGATAGTCTGGTGTCATTCTTTCCAACACTGAAGTACTGATAAAGCCATAATGAGAGAGCATTAGACTAAAGTTCACACAAATGTAACAAACAATCCCACAAATTTAAAATGTACACCTAAAGAGTGGTAGAAGAACACTGGTTTCTTGTGTACAAACTATTCAGTCAAGAGAGCTTTTTAGGTTCTTAATAACAAACACAAAATTTAGGACTTTTTTCTCTGTTTTAGGCAATACTTTACTATATATGAAGCCAATTGTCATCACAGCAACATATATACTAATACATATTAATATCATCATCTAAATTATTACCATAAACTGAATAAACATAAACTGCCTACAGTGATCATTATAAAATACAAGCAGAAGGAATTACTGTAGTACAAAATATAAGAAAAGGTACAAGTACAGTATCTCAAAAAAGTATCTGCCAGGATGGGTCCAATGACTTCCTAAATGGTTGGTATGTGTGGCTCTGTGGCTCACTGATCCTACTACCGGGTACATTAGGTAACCAAACATCTATTAATTATGCCAAAATAAATACTGTACACATTGCATGACAGTATTTATTATATACCAAAGTAAATGGATGTCCCAATATCTATCATCTGTGGTTTAATAATGTTGCATACTGTATGGACAGATACTTTCTTGAGATATTGCTAATAATACTTTCAAAGCAAAAGAAAAAGTTAAGGCCCTACAGTGAAAAGTGAGTCAACTCCCTTTAAAATCTTGCCAGGCCCATACTGTATTTATAGTGTTTTCTACAGTAAACACCAGCTAGAGCAAAATGAGGTTCATACTATTTTGCTACAAACCCTAAGAAAGTGTTCTGAAAACAACTAGGAAATGCCTAATCAAAGCAGTGTTACATACCAATACAGTATACTATATGTAAGAGTCAGAACTTAACCCTAGCTGTTGCAATAAGGGACCTTCTCCATGTTTTTCCTCTTTGATTTACTGTATTCTTATTGCTTTAGTCTTAAGACTTCTTCAATTTATCTAAATAATTCCTACAGTCATCAGTGATACAAAATAATTTAATAACATCAATATAATTGTGAAGAAATTAAAGGGAGATTTTATGAAAATTACATTGTAGCAGGTGATGAGTGTGTATATAACAGATGCTACTGCCCTCCATACTGAATGTAGGAGTTCATTCAGCCCAGCTGTTCTCATCCTGTTGTGAGGTTATAGATTATGTGTAAAGACAAAAAGTGTATGTCTAATAGAAGTAAAGGTTCTTGCATTATTATATGAAGATTTATCAAATGAACAAGATGCTAATAACAATTTCGGGAACCACAGAGGGTCACACAGTACAAAATTTGGGCATGAATAAAAAATGAGGTTAAAGCCTAGTCACGAAATAACAGCCCGGGTCCAGGGGTTTCAGGAAGATTAGACAAGAGTAATGGCACTACAAGGGTTAAAAATACAGGACAAAAAAATCCTCTCTGGAATTTCTACTGTAATAAGATTATAGCAACAGATAGGGTCAAGAGGAATAATATAGCACAAGTCCTTCGAGTACAGTGTAAGGAATAATTTAAGTTGGCCCCTAGGAGCAACAATAGTGCTTTCATACATGGCTAATAAAATAATGTGCGGGCCTATTTTTAGCAAATCCCTTTTGATAACACTGACAGTACATTGTTTGTTTTACAACTAGGTCTCTGGGATTCTATTTCTGATACTGACAGCAGTGAACACAGAGTACTTACTGACAAGAAGAAGCTTGCGGGTCTGCCAGAAATGTATGAGAGGAGTGATGAATGGGTGATGACTACAAACATGCTGGATCATTACTTCTTGCTTCACCTGACCCACTGCATCTAGACTGCACACCTGAAAGTTTTTAATAATTAATACTATGCAGAAAGTTACCTAATGTTATCACTTAGAAATAACCACAGATCTTTTCTCTGACAATGTTATGACTCTAAAAGATATAGAACATTTTGAGGAAAATTATTATACTATACCTGTGATTTTGAGAGTACTTTCATCGCATATTCTTTGTTGGATGTTGCACATTTCACATGGAATACTTGCCCAAATGCCCCTCTGCTAATTTCACCAAGGAACTGGGAAATAAATAAATTCACCAGTCAAAATTCATCAAACTAGAACATTTTAATTATTTACTGTATTGTTTTAATTGAAAATATGAAAATAGAAATGTACATGAGACTCTTCCATATCAAAGTTATATTTTTTTTTTTGCTAATTTTGACAATTCATGGACAACTTCTCTGTACAATGGTTTAAAAAATGCAAGGGACGATTTTGATAATTTTCAGTAGTTTCACTCACTCTAGATTTTTTTTTTTTTATTGATTCTAGCACATGTGAAAGGTAAGGGAGATGCCCTGCAGTCACCCAGTAGCTTGGTACTGTCAAGGAAGGAATTTGCTGAACTTGTGTTCAATGTACAGTCATATCTTTTGTAGTATTTTCAGTGAGAAATTAATAAATTGTTAAATTATCAACTACCTGTACCTAAAACTCTTTAATGTTCAATTTTGCATTTAAGTGTACAGCTCCTGCCCGACTTACAACGGGGTTAGGGACCCAAATCCAGGTCGCAAGTCGAAAATGCTTAAATAATACATAGAAAATCTAAAATGGGTATCTCTTTTTCTTCTCAGCACCACAAAACTCTCACTTTTAAGCTTGCCAGCCATTTTAAATGGAATTACAATCGAAAATTTTGTCTGTGTACTGACGTTGGGACTTGAAAATACGTAATTTGACCAAATTTTGGTACGACTGAGGCAGGTTGTAAATGCGGGTGGTCGTAAGTCAAGTAGGTCGTAAGTCGGAGAGGAGCTGTACATATGATAATATATAGGGCTCCATATCTTATACAGGGTTATATAGAGTATTGGATAAATGGATTGTCACAGAGATTCGTGAGACCTAACCCATATCTTTCCATTCCATAATGTATTCACAATTGTTATTTTCACAATTACACAACCCCTTTAGGAGCAAGATCTTACATAACAATGAGGACATCAGTACTTCATAAAAATAACAATAAAAAATGAATTTAATGCAATAAAACGGCGAGAGATTTTCATAAGATATCACCGTTAGCCGGAACAATTGGTGCAGAGCACTTCCAGGTATGAGAGATTTCTGGGTAACGAGACGACTCTCTCAAAGCCAGAAAAAATCCCTCATCCCCTGAATTTTCCAGGAAATGGAAAATTTTTCTCAGAATTTCCAGAAAATGTGCCTGATTTTCATCTCTCATAGCCAGGAAAAAACACCCCCATCCCTGGAATTTTCCAGGTGCCGGGAAATTTTTTTTTTAATTTTCCAGAAAATGTGCCCCTCAGAAAATCGTTCCCAAAGCCGGAATTTTCCGGAAAATTACGGCTTTGGGAACAATTTTCTGAGAAAATTTTAATTATGGCTATCGGGGAGGTCCGGGCTTGAGGGATTCCGGCAAACGGAGATATTACTGTACTGTATTGCATTATGTACTTACCACTATAAACAAAGATTACACATTTACAGGTACTATACTGAGAAGGGTAAACTAAATTATTACAGGTACTCCTCGACTTACGACATACCCGATTTACGACAACCCGGACTTACGACCGCCGTGGTCGTATAAAATATTTTTCAAATTACGTACTGTATTTTCGAGTTCTGACGTTAGTGATCGCGCTGTGTACTGACAAAATTTTCGTTTGTAATTCCCTTTAAAATGGCTGGCAAGAGTAAACGAGAGAGTTCTCGTGGTGCTGAGAAGAAAAAAAGACATCCATTTTAGAATTTCTATGTATTATTTTCGCATTTTCGACTTACGACCCAGTCGTCGGGACGGAACCCCGTCGTAAGTCGAGGAGAGACTGTAGATATACATACTGTAGTACTTACAATTAATTTCAGTTTTTCCTCGATGCCTACAGGAAACTCTGGTAAGAAGAGAGCTTCAGTCTGAGCTACTGGCCACACTGTTTTGCTGTGTGCATATTCATTCTCAAGAGTTGACTGGTGCCATCTAGAAAGAACAAATCCATATATTAAGAACACTTCATCAACAGCAGTGAAAGAACATAATTAAGAAACAGAAATTACTTTTTCTCCTGCAAAGAAATTAACCTGAATTGTCTCTCCATTATATGAAGGATTGATTCCATTTAATAAACAGCTCTGGAGTTAGTGACTGACATTATACACCCCGCTATATCTGTAAGGTTAAAATAATAAAAAACTATTGCCAGAGTAGGCAGAGAGGCAGTGTCCTAGCTGGGGGCTGCATTGCTATGGTGAGCGTCTCTGAGACTTCGACAGTACAGTACACTAACTTGTATGTATATCTTTTACTTTTTATAATTTCATCATTACTATTTATATGCTTTCATTATTATATTTTATATGCCTACAATTTTAAGTTTGATGGTACAGTGTACAGTACAGTTAAGCTACTTTTAGGGGTAATTCTAGCAAAATTTGTAAATAGGAGTTGGTAACTCTGGCGGGAATTAAGTTTCAGAGTTCGTAACACTGTTCATAGCACCAGCTGTTGTGGTGGTTATCATGGCCAAGATGCGGTTATGAGAATCTGGTGTCTTGCAACAAAATGTTTTGGAATATACCCGGTACTTCTCAAAAGCTAAGATCAAAATATACATAAGATAGGTTGATACACGAGTACAGTACAGTAGCATAAGGTAATCCAAAGTATTGCTTATAAAGGTAAGACAATGTAATTGTTACACAATCCCACATTGTATATCATTATACATATGATGAAAAAAAAAGATTTAATAGGTCATCAAGGTTTTATACCTGTATATTCTAAGGATATTTCCCTTATGGGCAAAATGGACTCCAGTGCAATTTCTTTTATCTCAATTCCAATTATCTGAATATTCTAGGTATATGAACTTTTGTCCCCTTCAGCCCCGTTCGGTTAAAATTCAGATATAGTCCAACAATTCGAACACAACTGAAGTTAAGTGTCTGCCACCATTCGTGCTGTAACTGCTTTCCTTACAAGTGTGCTGGATTTTTGGTTGCTGGAAGGTACTGGACTCTAAGTTCATGCTATGATAAGCAATGCAATTGATAGATTGTATATCATAAAATACAATAGCACATGTTTTATGTACCCCCCCCCCCCCCCCACAAAGAAAATAGCTCCTCCCACACTCAAACCATACTCTAAATGAAGAGATATATTCAGCCGGGAAATCAACCAGCTGATTCCAAGATGTACTGTACGTGTGTATATGTGGGGACATCACATCACGGGGCCAGGTGGGTAGGTGGGTGGCAAGGCAACTGGTGAGTCGGCAATGCAGTTACAGTCAACTGTCTCCACGAGTCCATGCATACATTCACTTCCCAAACACTTTATGCCACATTAGAGTATTGTAATGATTACTCCCAACTTTAATAGTTTTAGTACATGCAAAAATAGCAACATGCCAGCTTACAGGTCACCTCATCCAAATTTTGACCTAACATTAATTATTGCATGTTCTTGTAGGCACGTCCAGGTATCCCAACCTTACAGGTATCCAAACCATCACGGTCCAGATGAGTTCGGATAAAAGGAATTGCACTGTACTAAAATAATATCACATACACAGCAAGCTGTGCCTTATACAAATTCTTTCACACTGCAAAAAGATGAGTAAATTTATTGATAGGACCTGGGAAGGATGTATAAGACCATACAGGCAAATATCAATTCAGTTAGAACAAACAAAACATCCAAAATTCAGTGTGAGATAAATTATGACACTGAGTCAAGAATTAGATACCTTTTCCTTGATACTCTGGACCATGGTCGCCGGTTGGACTCATTGGCTGGTGCAGAGACAAAGGAGATGACAGAAAGGCCACTTAAAACAGAGAAGCGATGGGTCAAGTTTGTCGCGATGTCCACAATGCTGAATTGCTGAAATGGAAAAAAATTAATATATTTATTAAGACTAGACTCTTGTGAGGAAAGCACGATTGAGACAGGAGAAGAGGTGCACCGACATACAGGTACGTACTGTCATATCTAGTAATGTGTCCATAGTCTGTGAGTGCTGATATTTTATACGTGGTTTTAGGTAATAATGGGTTAAAACAACAAAACATTATTGGATCTAGTCGTCTTTATTATGTGGATAACATTCATACTCTCCATGCTAACTATTTTTGCCAAACTATTATGAAGTTTAACTAAATTGAAAAAGTTATTTCTAAGCTCGCCTCTTAAGGAGACCTGATATTTGACTAAGGTATAAGGTATCTGTACAGTACAGTACTCTAATCCACTAATACCAAGTTCAGTGTCTGTATGAATCACTCATGACGGCTCTGGGAAAATATGTAAAGACCAGTCCCGCTACCACCACACTATTTAACTCACACCGCGATAGAGCCTACTACTATCCACATTCATTCTACCGTCTCTTACACTATGCTTATCGGTTTCCTACCATTAAAAGAAAACTGATAGATTTATAGTGTAAATATTTATTGCTACACACAGCATATTGGTAGTTAGGGCAGTGGAGTAAATTAAGGACTCGTCCACAATCTATTACTGCTGGTGTTTCATATTTGATTGTCTACATGCAAATTATCAGGATTTTGTTTAAAAAAAATTTTTTAACTGCACGTCATAAAATCACCAATACAGTACAGTATTTGAAAAAATAGTGATCATGCATGACAATGACCACAACTCTGGCCCCTTACAACAGGAGGAGGTAAGGTCTGAATGGTTTATCTTCATCATCCGTAACATTTTATGGCCAGGATTACCTGATGTTAACTGTTGGTAAAACCAGAGGTATGCCCTCTCCCAACTCACCACCACAAACCCAAGTACATAACAATACAGGCAAACCCCGTTATTCATAGCCTCAGTATTCGTAACCCCATTTATCAGCAATCAATTTATTGTCACCCATTTCCACTATTCGTAATGGTTGCCCTGTTTATTTGCAAATTCTTACGAGCAAAAATTTTGAACCGCACGCTTCAACCGTAGCGTAGGACAGCGTGTGTACGTATTCCGCCGCCATACACTCCTGCTCGCCTCAGTCTCACACATGCTGGCGTGTGTTTTGTGTGATCTCGCAATGCTTAAGCGACCAGCTACTAAAACTCCCAGCATTGTTGCCAAGAGATCACGTGTGGCAGTTACGTTGGACGTGAAATTGGATATCGTAAAAAAACATGAACACGGAGAAGGAACGTCAGTGATTGGGTGCGTGCACGGCTTGCCTCCCACTAAGGTGCATTATATAGTTAAAGGCGCCGACAAGTTTAAGGAGATGGCCGTGTCTGCAACACCACTGACGGCTACGAAGGTGACGAGGTTCTGTGATGCTGAGATGGAGAGTATGGAGCGGATGTTGAGCACGTGGATTGACGACCAGACCCAGTGCCTTAAAACACAGTGAGGAGAGTGAGGTGGCTGACGATCCCAGCCTCCTCTCACCCCAGTAAACCTTCACCCTCTCCCCTAATGCCAACTTCAGCAAGCAAGCAACACAGAACATCGGAGGTAAATTAACAGTCTACGTTTAAAACTTACCTCACACACCTACGCACATACACATTCAAACACTCACACACTCAAACATGTAAAGTATACTGTACTTGTAAACATATACGCCTAATAAACTCTACGCCTAATAAACTCAGAGTGTTTGTTATTGATGTTTATTTGATATTATGCCCTTGTTTCCTTATTTATTTTATGCTCTATATGTATTGAGTAAAACAAGTGTTAAAATCTGACCGCCGTGACCACCACGATGACCGTATCCCCCCATTTACATTATTTCTTATGGGAGAAATTGCTCCGCTATTCGCAATTTCAAAAGTTCGCAATGAGTTTCATGCCCGTAACCTTTGTGATAATTGAGGCAGCCCTCTACAGTACTGTACCAACCTAAAAAATACTGTAGAGGCCAAGGGATGGGCACAGCTCTGGTGACCCCAGTTGCTATCAGACATGCTGAAGAAAAGTTTTACAACTGTATGCCCTTCTTAACGCCAACCCACAGGGTAAGAACTACTCCCTGAGGTAATCAAAGACTACCTCCCTACATTACCTCCAATAAATCATTTACAATACTCAGAGAGAAAAGTCTATAGTGTTCAGGTATGAAATGCTGCTAAGGAAACAAGGTCAAACTAATCATATGAATAATGCTATAAATCCTCTTTTTGGGGGGAGGGTATACTATCATACCTCTCTTAACGGAGCCTCAGCCCACGTATTTTCGTTTAAGGGACATGCAAAAAATATTATTCTAATAAATACTGAACAACAGTAATTATAGTTTCATTCAAGAAAAAAAAATCATTCAATCATTAGCGAAAAGGAACCTACGATAAATTCCGCCACCATCGCTGTTGTTTACATCCTATACGCCAATCAGTGATCATCTCAAAATGTATAGAGAAGCCCGCCAAGATTCATATCCAATGTATTGTGGTAAGTCTCTTCATATTTTTGCTATCTACAAGTGTTTTGTGAACATTTTATGCCCATTATATCTGGAAGACAGCCTGCAAGTGACTGTGTTGGTGAACCAGCCAAGGTGCCCAGGAAAGTCATTACTATGGGCATGAAAAATGAAAGTGATGTGAAGGGTTGAGACAGGCGACCGTCAGCAAGCTCTGAAAAATTAACTCGTGAGTGTTATTGTATTTATTTTAATTTACCATTGATGTTAACAAAGTCTTCATTTGAATATAAAAGTTAAGCATTGCCACCCAGGAACAGCCATTTTTGTTGTTTTATAATCGTACCGCTGGAGCTGTTTGCTTGCCGCTTAATGTTGACTTTCCATACAAAGACGGCGGTGGAAAATCATATGTATTTCTAGGTATACATAAACTTCAACTTTTTTCTAATGTTTAAAACCTATTTTAGCACATTTAATCATTACCTATTCATTCTGTAAGAATATAGTACTGTAGTAGGGTTTCTTTTAGCGGATATCTCACTTAGCGGATCAGCCTCAAGAACATACCTTGTCCATAAGAGGTATGACAGGTATTATTTATATTGGCCAAGGCTATATATAGGACCATCCAAATATGTCAAAATATGACATATCAGGATGGTCCTTTATTTAGCCACTTCCATTTATATTATTAGCATACAAATAACACAAACTTGTCGGTCTTTTGTGTTTATTTAATGGAACCAATTATGTCCATGGAAAATTGATAGTTTCTTGGAGCAAACATAAACAAGTATTGGCAGCTTCTCTGATAGTTGCCCATGTTGTGGCAGTGTGATGAGGATGAAAACACTGGACAACTATAAGTAAGAAATTTGCAACAGGTACCCCTTCATATTTCTTTCTATTTATGAGGTTAAAAATAAATTTTCATCTCCAGAAAATGTCCCTAAATTGGCTCCTTCTCATGAGTCTGACGTCTTAAGTATTACCAAAGAAACAAATGACCTTTGAAAACTAGGATTAATGAGGAGTGAGTAGATATGATACCTCTGAGACGCAATGTTAGTTGCACTGAATTTTGCAATTCCTCACCAATATTTGCAAATTTATTGAGGTAAATTGTCTTCAATAGAAAAGTGTTTAAAAGTAGGTGGTTTACTTACACAAGCATTCTAAATTACAGTATTACTGTTGACTATTATCTAGGTTCTAGACAATGGTCAAGACCCTGCAGTACAAAAGAATTAGATTTTTTGTGTCAACCCTACAACAGACATGAATACCCAACATCTTCTCAAAGTTACCCATTTAATATATTATATACAACTTCTATGGGGAAACAATGCCATTTGTAAAAGAAAAGAAATAAGGAGATGAGAAGATATGGTACCTCTGAGAAGCTGTGTCGGTGGCGCAGTGGTAGTCCTCTGCGGCCCCTGGGACCTGGCCCGCCGCCACTACCACTTGCCCCCTGCCTCTTAGCCAGCACTCCTCCCATCAGGACAGACGCCTCCTCCTTCCTTGGTCACCTTCACCACCTCCTCCACTCACACAAGTCATCCTCATGTCAGTGAAGCGAGTTTTGGCTGAATTTCATAAGCGAAACTGCGACCGAAAATTCTCCATCTTCGATTTGTGTTCGATTTGTTTACATCCTTTGCAGGGATAACAAATCTAAAAGATATGTTATTTAAGCATGAGATATTGGTGGTGTTTACATTACAAGTTTGTGTGTTAACAAATATGTATTATTTTTATTATTATAGAAACATATATGATAAAAATACATCTACTTGTGGTGTGCTTGGAATTTGTTTTAAGCCATTAGGTCAGTCGGTGAAAGGGGGTTTAGGGAGCAAGTAAACTATTACCGTACACACGTCACGAGAGAACCTTGAAAGTCAGGCAGATTTTACACCAGTGAATAATCTTACTTTTATATTAACCAAAACAATGTGTGTGTGCAATAGAACATATATATATATATATATATATATATATATATATATATATATATATATATATATATATATATATATATATATATATATATATATATATGCTGATAACCACCAGGAAAGAAGAAAACACGAAGTTCCCAAGCGCTTTCGTGTAATTCACATCTTCAGGGGTGAGTACAGACTGTACTCACCCCTGAAGATGTGAATTACACGAAAGCGCTTGGGAACTTCGTGTTTTCTTCTTTCCTGGTGGTTATCAGCATATACCTAGATCACGCGCACCTACTGTACAGTGATTTACTTGCATATATATATATATATATATATATATATTGATAAAATCACACGGGGAAAAGGGAAACAACGGAGCACCTTAGCTTTCGTCTTTATTCAAGATGTCTTGATGTCTTGAATAAAGACGAAAGCTAAGGTGCTCCGTTGTTTCCCTTTTCCCGTGAGATTTTATCTAAGATTTATCTTATCCACGTTTTCATTGTGGATCTACATGAAATATATATATATATGTGTGTGGGGGGGGGGGGGGAGGGGGGACTTATTTAATTATGTATGGTCGGCGTTGGTCGCACAAAGTTATGACTGCTCAGAACATCACGGCATTTACAAGTTGGTAAGAAAGTTGGCAGTGACGTTACTCTTCTACCTCTCTATATGGCAGAGCCGTAGATAGTGTTCGGTCAACTCGGTGACACACGGGCGCCATGTTGTTTCTCACCTGATGAAGGAGTCTGCGCTTGTAATGCAAAGGATGATGAAAAAAATTTCATATATGTATAAAATTAGATAATCATGTTTATAAACTATGTGTAAGACAGCCCGAGAAGACTTCCCACTCGCCGAGTAACAACATGGCGCCCGGTTGGCCGAACTCTAGCTATCTATGGTTCTGCGAGCTCGCCCAAAGTCGGCAAAATCACGATTTGCTTTTGTTTTGTGCATCTCTTTATAGCATCTGCAATGGGGTACAGTATTGTGCAGCTTTTAATTGTTCGTGCAACTCCTTAAGGAACAGATAAATTTCTTTCTATTTCCGAAAGATATGAGAGGTGAGTAGTACACCAACTTTTGTCAATGAGTGTTGACTGTTCAATAGTTCATATGAGCGCTTGGGTGTGCCTGCCAATCAGATTTAACATGCTGAGCTAGATTAGAAGCACTCTGAGTTATAATAACTTTCTACTGCTCTGTGTATACTTTTTAAATGGAACCCTTAATCACTATTTCATGAAGCTGTAAAGCCTTTTGGGAACTTGTTAATCATCAATAGTTTCTTTAAATATCCACTATTACTTTTAGCTATTTCCTTTCTCAATATAGCTGATACTTTCAGAAAAATCCTTGAATCTAATTTCATCATCTTTCTTACTAGCAATATCCACGGGTTCTTCCTTTGTTCTGGTTAAAAACAAATGTTCAGGTTCATTTCTTTTCACAGATTCTATGAACTCTGCATGTGGAATGTTATCAGTTATAAGAGACTTAAGATGCCGCTTGTAGTATAGTCTGATGGATCAGTTTTCACACCACGAAGATTGATATAGGTTTGTTTTTGTCTTTCATAGTCACGACCACTCATGCAGAATCATTTAAAGAGGTTTCATGTCAAGCAATAACCATCTCGATACTGGAACGTGTATCTGCTGCTGGTCAAGTCGGTTTCTGTTCTTGTTTGCTGTCTTTACATTTTTGTCCAGCACGGCAAATGATACAGGTATTTCATTTCAAAAGCAAAAGCATCTCTAGGGTCATCTAATTAACAGGCTCCCAAGTCGAACTTTGAGAATACACTGTCGCTGGTTTCGTTTATGGCCTCCTTTATCTTTAAACCCTTGTTATACCTCTATGTCCTTACCTCGTGCAAGGCATCACTCATACTATCCTTCTGGTAGAATACACACTTCTCTCTGCCGAGGATGTTGAGGCTCTCTCGGAACTACTTGGTCTGCTTCTCACTTGAAACTGCCACAGGAGCATATTCCTGGGCAACTGCTTTCTCATATCGAACTTTTGCTCTTTCCAGCGTATTTGGATGAACATGAGTTTCGCAACATTTTTTAATGGAGATTGTACCTCCTCAAATGCTACATTTGTTTGTCTATATAAAGAGAATCTTATCATCTGCAGTAGGATTCGAAGTGGCACATAATAGTTACCAGAAAAGGTGGACTAGACTCGAAAAAAGGGCAATTATTTGGTCTCCATTTACAATTGCTTATTTCTTGTAATAATCAAGTAAAAAAAAGGAGGACCATTTGGCCATGACTCCCCCTTACCTATATACAGCAAATCACGCCACTGGCACTAGGCTACACATGAATTCATAGTACATTATACTCACTATAATGCCTTTTCTAATCATTCTGGTCATTTATATCTAATAAATTCTACCTCCAAATGTCATCATATACCACCGGCTTGACTGTATGGTTCACATTGAAGCAAACTTTTTTCCTTCAATTATTGTCAGTATCGTCACTGAAGACTGCTAGACATATTCACATATAAAAACTCTTTATCCAGGTGTTTATTTGCAAGAAGTCTAGGACTTTTTATGTGTAGGCTGATAATTTCGATATCATCAACGCTTAGGGCAGCATCGACGAAGGCGCTAGCCGTAAACTCGGAACTTATGCGTCAGTTTTTAAACCAAATTTACGTCCAAAACTGTATCCCTACACAAAAATCCAGTTTCAATTATATTTCACTGTGGACAAGGAAAAATTTTTTTTAACATAATGTATGCAGTTTGGATCGTTTTTTTTTCTATTTCAGCCTGGGCTGGATGTTGAAAATTATGAGAGGGGTTGGGTATGAAGAGCACTCCAGGCATAGTTTTTCTTAATATTGCAATTCTGTTCATTGTGAAACATTCTCAGGGGCGGATCCTGGGGGCCCGGATCCCCACTTTTCATCAGAAAATTTCAATACTTTTTCTTTAATGCAGTATTGTACTAATGCGTTTTTGTAAAGAAAAATTATTTACTATTGACCTCGGAATATCTTCTAATACCAAGTGCACATGGCCTTAAAATGCCTTGGCCTTGGCTTACGGTGCTCCCCATGTTCCCCCAACCACAACTTCTTGGACCCCCCCCCCCCGTTTTAATATTCCTGGATCTGCTCCTAATTCTAATGTGTTTATTTTTTAGTTTAAAAAAAATATTATGCCGCCAAAAGGGGAGGTGGGGGGGGGGGGGTGGAGCATAAATAGTGTTTATTTCTCAATGGACAAGGCTAAAAAATGACAATAAATACAATATTCAGAATATTATATATGCAGTTTTTTTCCATAACACAAGGACACAGCCACCTCACAATTCCATTAATCAATAACACTGATATTCAGTTCCCACATTTTTTACATTCCAGCCAATAATATTCAGTTATTTACCTAAGATGGCAAATATTGTTGAGAATGTTAAATAATCATAGCTCTAGAGCCCTCGGCACCTGATGAGAACTCTTACCACCGAGAGGAAACCAAACCAATGATGCCAAGGGCGTGGAATTTGAACTTCCAGTCGAATCGGCCAATTCAACTTGTTCGTAGCACAGGGTTTAATATAATATTGATATACACTAGTTATGACACACACAGATAATTAATCCTTACATCATGAAGATTGGGGTTAATTTATTTTCAGATTTCAAGACTGTTTTTGTCTGTGTCTGATCCTGTTAGACTTTCCTTGTCCGGACCATAAACACTTACCTTAATACAGACATTTTAATGAAACACAGCATGAATATATGTTACTTGAATGAAGTGTTGAATGTTAAATTCAAGTCCCAATGCCACATGCCTCGGTCATAGCTTAGTGATTAACTTGAATCATCGTCAACGATTCACGGCCATTTTTCACACTTGTGTGGGTTAGCCTCGGTTACCCTACAGCCTTTATTAATATCAGGATATGCGATAATTTATTGATGATCTAGTGTACTGTATTTAAAAAAAAATCATCTACATATTTCACTCCAAAAAAGTTTGCCCTTACAGTTTTCTGGATTTATGGCTTCTTCAACTTTGAGCTGTGACCCCTTGTGGGGAGGGTGTAGTGGCTCCTCTCCCCTACAACTTCCAACTGATGACTGAGCTCCCGCACGCCTACCAGCCAATCAGCGTACAGCCAGCGACGCTGGTAGACCTACTTCACAGTGCGGACGCAAACGTAGCAACGCCAGGATCAAAGTGCCGGCTACTTCTGGCATTCTCCTCTGTGATTGGCTCTCGCTCTACACGCATCCCTAATCCTGATCCTCGTAAATTGTATAAATACGGCCATGCCTGTCCAGTTGCAGGTGATCTAATCTCTCTGGATAGCTGAGGTGGCAAAGTGCAGGCAACAGTCTGGTGGCCCTCCTTTGGACATTTTCAAACAACTGACAGTCCCTAGCATATTTCGGGGACCAGGCAGGGTGACAGTACTCCAGGCGGGGAAGCACCTCACTCTTGAAGATTGTTACGAGGGACGGACCATCTAGCTATCTAGACGACCTAAAAGACCTAATTATTTAGTTGCTTGATTCACCTTCTTCTCACAATGGCACTTACAGGTGAAATGAGTCATATCATCTTGGGTTTAAACTTACCAATCATTTTAAGAATACGGAAAAAGAAAATTAATTGAGACAAAGATAATGTTATACTAATTTACTTTTCATGCCCTTAGTACAAGGTGGTAAAATGTTTGAGCAATACAAACTGACAATTATCAATGTACAACACCTCACTCTGCCGGAGGCCAATCTGTAGCAACGCCACAAGTTGATATTTTTATAATCAGAAAAAAGGCCCCTACTGCCACTCCTAAGTAAAACATGTCATTTGGCTATGTATACCAGGAAATTTTACATTATATACTGTAATCTATGAGAAAAATTCTAAAAAATCATAATCTTAGAAAAAATCAGGAAAATGCTTAAGTAATCCAAATAGTTATTGCAAAACATAGTCTACCTTGGCAAATTGTATATATCACATGTAAGTTCTACACTATTGTAAAAATTAATGCAAAATTTAGATACAGTACTACTGTATCTAATTATATATATATGAATGATTTTACTTTACACTCAGTCATACCCACAGCCTTCTTTTTCTTATAATCCTTAAATTACACCACAAAAAATAATTTCACTAGAACTGGCAAGAGCCAATCCTTTAGGAACTGAAATAATATCCATTTTTAATAATAGTTTATAATTTATATGCAAATATTGTTGTAAGTTTTATTTCTTGTAGCAGTTTAACCTAATACAGTCATACATTTCCACATTGTAAATAAAAGGTTTAATTAATTTTAGTCAGGTCCATCTACAAACACCCCAGAAGGACCTGTCCCAAAACACAGTTGCCTGTGACTCACAATGAACAAAACTTCACTACCAGGTGCAGTAAGTGAATACTATGAAAAACTATATCAAATAATATCCAATAACTATACTGTACTGTATAAACAAAAGCCCTTAATTGTAGATTCATATAAAATTTCATATAAAACTTACTCATCAATTACCACTCAAAAAATAAGATGAGGCAATTTCATGAAATAAGAAAACAAAATAAAATACTTCTTTCATTTGTCACTCAACATCACCTCCAACACTAACTGATTATTATTCAGTCAAGTTGATTTACAAAACCAGAGTATTTTTCTGCATATTCTTAAATTGATTATATGTACAATCCAGAAAATATGAAAATGTTTGTCTTAAACTGTAGTAAACAGTAACTAACAATACCTCAAGTATTTTGGGCATGGTTAAGCAGGATTTTTGATTTGTCAGAACATTAGACCAATTATATATATATATATATATATATATATATATATATATATATATATATATATATATATATATATATATATATATATATATATGAGAATTTTGCATAAACACTTACACATCGATATAATATAATCTCCACCAGCAGGGCTTGAGGCTGGGGGCCACTAGGCAACACAGTGCTATAGAAGAATTTGCCTCTATACCTGTATACAGTATTGACTAGTGAGCTTGATAAAAAGTTGTTTCTAGGTCATTGTTGTTAGGAGGCCCATTTGACACCCCTGATGTTAAACAGGGTGAACAAGTACAGTAATTAACTAAAAGTGGTCAGAAGGGCTAGTTCCTTTACAACACTCGGTGGCCTGAGTGTTGCCCTCCTACTTCTCATGTTGAGGATTTAGGTTCAAACCTTGTTGGTAGTGGTTAGGTATTATACTGTATTATTTGCTTATGTTGCTGCCAAAAGTCGAAATTAGTCAAAACCAGTTTTAAAGAGTCAAATTTTAAATCTATTAAGGTTGTATGGTACAACTTGTATTACCTTGACAAAACTGAGGAAAAACTGAAATGCAGAAATAATGAGTTATTAAACCTAGTTATGGCTAACAGTTCAACATTGTTTGAAAAAACTAATTTTGATTGAAATTCAGATTCATCTCAGACAAAACTGTGTTATAACAGTTGTGTTGGCAATTAAGTGGTGTGAGGTAGCGTGCTTGCTGATTGGTCAACGCTCTTACCTTGCTAAAAAAAAGAAGTAATTTCAGGTCAAGATTAGTGGTTTCAATAATTTAAAGTCTATATTAATTATTTTTACATCACATACTATTGTGGTATTTGGAATTACATACTAATATTTCTTTATTATACTGGCATGTATCTTTTTAAATACTGTACCGTACTGTACGTACAGTATATGAAACATGTAAACAATGCTAACTGATACCTGTAAACATGACTCCATACAATGAGAGATATATTAAGTCTACAAACAGTTTTGGAAATAAGTAAAATATGTCAAATATAAACTGTACAAGTGTTTTCATGTGGACTAGTACAGTACACACAGTTCTACAGAGATGAAGCCAACGATGTTCATGAAATATTTACTTTTAAATTATGTAAGCCTAAAAGTACTCTACATTTGGGCTGTATACAATTACAACAATTTAAAAACTTACTTATTTGTACAAGGTATTCTTTTTCTTTTCCGTTTTCTTGTTTTGACATAATTCAAACATTGACAAAAATAGTACAGGTACCAGTAATTATTTCGGTTGTAACAATTGCATAATATTTTCTGGCAGTTTCATTGTTCATTTTTGTCACGACCACTGTAGCAAATAGCACGCTGGGATGCTTGAATTATTTCGAAAATTTCAGCAGTGATGGATTTCATCTTTTAAAATTTTAGTTAACATCAATTTCAATACCATTAAACAGCTTTAGTCTTCTGTACTGTAGAGTTTTTTCTTTTCAGCAACCTCCAGTTGAAGTAAGACGTACTTTTCTTGTTTAATGATATTATATAGTGTGATGATTTGCCTGGGAGAAGCAGAGCTGGGTGGTGTCGTCATTTTGCGGATTACATTATCTTGCTACAAGAAGGGCACACTCTTATTATGAGTTAAACTGTTTGTCCCATATACTGTACTGAGCTACTGGGTTGTGAAGTATTGTGCTGTACTGGATATGTGATCCTGATAACAGCTCAATAGCGCATGACCTGATAAACTCGACTCCAAGCTACCTCATACCATTAGTTTGCCATTGAGCAATAAGATAGCATGCCATCTCATATCACTGGTTTACATTTGATCAATTAGCGAGCACACCACCTCACAGGACCAGTCTGCCAACATCAATCTGCTATACCACCTAGTTCTTACTGAGTTGACTTGCTAAATTTCAGGCAGGACTATTTTTTTTCAAACAAAGATCACGATGACACTAGTTTTGATTGAAAAGTTTAGCAAAAACTAGGTTTAATAACATACTAGTCTTGTATTTCAGGCTTTCCCATCAGGCTTAGGTGTAACTAGATTTGCCTTGGTAATACTAGTACCATACAGCCTTCCTGGCCTCTAGTTTTGACTAGTTAAAACTGATTTTGATTACAAAACACACACACACACACACACACACACACACACACACACACACACACACACACACACACAAGATGTACAAATATACTGAAAATGAAATGTACTGGAAAGCAAAATTTTTGGTTAACCAGTCCCTAAATAAGAGCAATTGTTTTAAGTAACAATCAATGCTTTGTGAGGAAGCATCAGATGAACTTCAGCCAGTGAGCTTCAGATGTCACTGAAAATCTTGTTACGACAACAACAGACACCATTATTTGGGAATGAAGGCAAGCAGTCAAGGTTTGTGTATCCCTTGAGTGACCATTATCAGGATCTAAAGCTCGACGAGGTGCTGATAGTGCTCGACGTTCTCCAGCTGTGGGGCGAAGAGCTTGAAGGCGTTGAGGAGGGGAGACCCCAGTTCATGCGGCTCATACTGGAGTCTCCTGATCTGTTTCCTCAATGCGTCCGAGTCTCCACGGAGGAGCGTCATTAACTGTAAGTACAAGGAATGAAGGAGAACATATGCCATAATTTGGCATTATTGAAATGGCATGGAATAGAGTCCTGATAATTGGCATTAACGATACCTCCTCTACAGAACTGTTAAACTAATACTGTTAACTGTTGCAAGATAATTTATCTTATACTGTATTTCCAGACATGAAGCAAGAAGATTATCCTTGTTAAGTGGTCACAAAGATAGCTGGTTACTGTTATGCTGTAAGAGACTGGTGTTCATGTAGCAGCATTATGGACCTGGTGAGAGGGAGGGAATGATTCTTGTATGAGTGAGTAGATGGAACTGTTGAGTAGGAATAGTGTCTGTGTGGGTGATTAGGTGGACCTAATGAGTGGGAATAGTGTCTGTGTGGATGATTAGATGGACCTAGCGAGTGGGAATAATGTCTGTATGGATGATTAGATGGACCGAGCGAGTGGGAATAATGTCTGTATGGATGATTAGATGGACCTAGTGAGTGGGAATAATGTCTGTATGAATGATTAGATGGACCTAGTGAGTGGGAATAGTGTAGAAAATGGCAAATACATAGTAAGGTATACTCACAATACTCTTGGTGATAGTTTTGTGAGTGGGACTGAAGGAGTACTGTACTTTAGATATATAAATTAGATATTATTATTAGGCTCTACCCAAATAACAAATGTTGGGAGGTCTGTTGTAGGTATGGGAACTGCAGCATGTAATGTAGGATAATTCATTTCATATAAAAACAGCCATTGTATTGCTGGATAGAAAAACTAATAAAAGATGAAGAGTTCTCAGTTACAATCCCATGTCCCATAGATATGTACAGTATATTGTACAAGAAATATTTGCAAACTTACAGTTAGACTTACATCTTAAAAGCCAAGGTATTACAAAACATCCTCCACAACATACAGTATATGGCAGTACAAATAGAAATAAATATATATGATATTAAACATTTATTGATGGCAGTTGGATATCGAAGAAAAAATGTTGCATTGCTATGTTATGTCACAGCCACTCAGTGAATGACCCATATAGAAGTGGTAATGATGTACAGAGGTGCGATGATGGAAGGGTTTGGGGGCTAAAAATTTTCAATGATAAAAAATAAAGAATAAACTATGTGGTACAGAATACACACATGGATGAATTAAATCATTAGCTGCCTTGCTTAACACCTAAAGAAGCTGTTTCACCTGCAAGAGAATATATATATATATATATATATATATATATATATATATATATATATATATATATATATATATATAATATATATATATATATATATATTTTACTGTACATGGTGTTAATAACTGCAGTATATCAGAAAACAGCTATGGCACTTGGGGTATAATTCCAATATGCATTTCAAAGTGCGTACAGGTACTATCATACAAAGTGGCTTCCAATTCCACCTGATGGTCAGAGATGCTTCTATAAATACAGCAGTCATCAACACGTTAAGAATCATATTACTCAGACTCTTGATCATGGGATGCTGTTGTACTCTGGTGATTAATACAGTACTACAGTATGTGGCTATGAAAAGATGTATACACTTTGGGTAATGTGTATGAATTTTTAAATGAAGATGAGTAATGTGTGTCAAATTAATACTGCAATGTTTACCAAAAAAATATGACTAACCCAAAAATATACATAATTAAATAAACTAACAAAAAAACCTGTTCAACATAACACCCAAAAACAACATCAACTACTTGTCTATGTTCTACTCTAACTGAAAAGTAATAATTTACATATCAATACTAAATGCAAAACTTATCCACACTTTGTACTGTATATGTGTGTGATTAAAATATACAAATGTCATACACACGTCTGACAATTACTGTATAGTATACTGATGAATGTAAAAATGAATACTGACACATATACATACAAAATATTCTTGTTAAAATTTAAAATACTGAGAAAAACTTACCTGTACAACTGAGCCATGTCATTTGTTCAGTGTGTAACTGCTGATGAGCCAACTATAAATTTAATATTGAATCACCTCAAGATTAGCTTCCTAACTTTTTTTCACTTGATGATTACTAAGCACCCTAATGTTATGTGGAGGGGGTTAGGCTAGGGTAGGATAAGTTATGTTTAGTTAGCATCAGGGTGGTTAATCTTCAGGTGAAGTAAGTGGGGGAGCTAATCTTCAGGTATTTCTTAATAGATTCCTTTTACAGCACCACAGACAAACCCACTTTTCTCTCCACTATTATCATGATACACTTGTGGGTAAAAAATTTCCTTATTACTTCAATACTGTTTCTTATCAAGGCTAAACTATGGTGTCTGAACAATCACTTCACACACACACACACACACACACAAATGACTAACTCACATAATTCTGAAACAATTACACTTTCTGGAACCAATTTAGAAGGATAAGAATATTTGATTGTATTGCTGTTGAAGACAATATTTATATAATGAAAAGTCCTTTCTGTTGTTTTGTTTTGAACTGCAAACCATTTCTTTATTTGAACAGCTCCCTACCTTTGACAGTCAATTATTGTGCATTATTATCAAATACAACTCTAGGAAAAAAGATAATGCAAAATTTAGTTATTTACTCTCAATTCACTTTCTGTCTAACCGAAGCTTGTAGACATTTGTGGTACTGGAGAGAACTTATAGAAGAACTTTCAAGAACTAAGATCTGGTTGATACCGTGAGCTAAGGCAGGCAAACGCTGGTTACAAAGTGAGAGATCCTTCAGCTGAACCTCCAGGTCAGGGGTCCTCCAACTGAACTTCCAGGTCACTGATGGTCCAATTGAACCTCCAGATGGGAGATCTTCTAAGTTAAGGATCCTCCAAGTCAGAGATCTTCCAGGTATGTCTCTTAATTAGGGATTTACCAGGTGAGTCTTCTGGTACTAGGAGACTTCAGAGTAAGCTTTCAAACCCTAGAGGTCCTCTAAGTAAGCCTTCAGGTCCTCCAAGAAAAAATCAGGTCCAAGGGATGCTCTTACACATGCCCCTGGGGTTCCTGAGTAATCCACCTGATAATAGAGTCAATCACCTTCTGCAGAACCTACTCCTGAACATCTACCACTACACATATTTCATTTCAGGTCCAGTACACATCTTTTCAATCATCAGACTCAACATAATTCTCCTATATTCTGTTATTTCATCATTAGAAAACTATTCATCCTCACATCCAACACCTCATGATGTACAGTATCTATATTTGTCTTAGCTACTATCCTCTCAACTACACGTGTTACAATAGTATCCTCATGACTGTACAGTTCTTGAGATATACTTACAACTATTGCACTATGGAACACCTCTTTTCATTCTAGAGTTCTTATTCTATATTTTTCAAATCCTATTACATATTCACATTTCCAATATTAAATTCTTTTATCGGGTGTTACAGTAATATCATAATATGTGTATGTTTGAATTAATGATACCCAAAAAGGAGATTTAATACCGTACAGTACAGTAGCTAAAACAACCATCTGTGCATACTTTGTGGGAAACAATATGAGACCATGGACGGTAAATTCTGGTATATGAGGGCTGTCACTAGTCACACGTAAAATTTCGGAGCATATCGACCCCCACCTGCACAGATAGTTGTTTTAGCTACTGTACATACACAAGACCAACAGACTATCTATCATTCATTATCATCCCTCCTGACTGTTCTGAGGTTAAAACGTTTTCCTGTCTAATGTTATCACTCTGCCAAAGCTGTACAGGCATTGACAGCTTCCCTCCTCATTGAGTTACACTTCTGCCAGCTTCCATCCTCACTGAGTTACACTTCTGCCAGCTTCCATCCTCACTGAGTTACACTGTAACCCTGAACACACCATTGTATTTGTTGCAGTTAATCTCAATCTCTTCTCTCCATTTAGTGAGTAGTAGAAGATGAGAGATTGGAGGAAGGGGAAGACGAGAAAGATGAGAATCAGTAGAAGTGAGAGAAAGAAGATAAGTAAACAAAAGAATAGAATTAAGAAACAGGCATTGATGATGATGATGATGATGATGATGATGATGATGGTGGTGGTGGTGGTGATGATGATGTTAATGATGATTGTGATGATAATGATGATGGTGAAATAAACTAGGGGGCTAATATTCATGTGATCGAATTCTCATGATTTTATCGAGCGTGAAGTATGATTAAAAGAGGAGGTGGAAGAGTTGAAGAAGTAGAGAGATAACAAGAGAATAACCAGTTGCAAACAAAAGCTCAAGAAAAATTCACCCACACGCACACAAATAAAACTAACGAAAGTCTTTTTTTAACGTCGATGTAAGTGTACTGTGAAGAAAGCACCTAGTAGCATCCCACCACCAGCAGTCGTCTTGTGAGGATCAAACTCCACAGGTGATGGCTGGCTGGTTGGCTCGTCTCCCCAAGTCGCGGGCGAGAGGAAAGAAGATAAAAGTAAGTATGAAGACCCACCTGGAGAGAGGAGCAAGACCCTCAGCGCCCACCACCACGGCAGCTTCCAACTGGTGCTCGAGAAGGCTCTCCTCATCGTCGTCACCACCTACCACAGGTCATCAGAGCGCTCGGTCACCACACTCCCGCCCGCCTCACAACACCTCATGCACTACACTGACACAACCTCACACATGCTAAACCTAACTTGGAGTCCATGTCAGCCCCTTACTACCCCCGCTAAATCTCAACGCTCGTGACAGGTGGGGGCTACACAATATTATTTATCTGGATGAAAAGTTTTAAAGTACTGTGGGAGCTGGTTGTGATGCTGTAATGAACCAGGAACCTGCCACTTCATGTAGTCAAAGGATGAGTTCATAAACATATTATAGTTTTAAGTTATACAACAACTGTTAATGATGATACATCCTGATCCTGGAGAATGTTACAAGAACTTAAATCAGAACTGTGAAGGATACCTGCCGCAGCACATTACCAGTCCACTACACAACTGACCGTTAACTAGTAAGCAATTTTCAGTGAAGCGAAACAGACGTCATCGAGACAGGATTCTTTACCATAATAGAAGGTGATGATACTGTGACCTTTATTTAGGTGACATCAAAAGGTTGGGATTATTAGATTATGGCCTTTATAGGGTTACTTAAATATGGGTATTATGATATTTATTTAGACGACATATAGCAATGGGGTAGAGTTTCATGGGCACAACGAATTTGGTGTTGTTGAGAGTCCTTCTCATTCTTTCTCCACTTGTTAAACAGAATATAAAGTGCTGGCCAGTAAAAAAAAAATATATATGATCACTGAAAACTGCCTGTGTGGGTAACTTAGGATTATATGCCTTTGATATGTTAATAGTACTGTATATATACATCTATGAAACAATTCGAGTGTCAGGAAAGTGAGAAATCGAAGGACGACCATCGGAGTGAGGTATGAGAGTAAGGGGTAAGGGAGAAGAGGGGAGTGAAGTATGAGAGGTGAGCCAGTTGGTGTCTGTATGTGTGTGAAGAAAAGAAAAAAAGAGGTGACATAGTAGGGAGTCGAAGTAAACGAGACACCAAGAGTATCTCACCCGGCCACCGTGCTCCAGACTAGAAGAATAAGGCAACATTAATACTGATGGTGAGAAAGAAATACTCAAGGAAATAATCATCATCAGAGAGTTTATTCCCATAGGATTAAGTATCATTAGATTAAGATCCACCATGAAATAAAAAAAAGTACTAGAGACGAATGTGTGAGGTGATGAAGCAGATTAATAAATTGTGGAGGAAAGAAGAGCAAATTAAAGATGTGCATAAGCTATTGTGAGGGGAAGGGGAGGGAGGGGGGAGGGAGTATAGGCTGGCATGGCATGAACTCCAAGATGTGAGGCCAATCTCTAAGTCGTTTGAGCTCAGTGCTGTAAGACTGCTTGCTAACTTAATGGAATTGTTGTATATATATTTATGTAAACCAATCATCATTTATTACACACAAAGAAACATGAAGAAATAAAAGCTCGTAAACCAAGGAACAACACCAATATATATATATAAATAAATCCCAAAACCAAAACCAAAAGTAACATTAATGAGCATATATTAAGAATAATGGCGTGTACTGTATATTGTGAGGTGAACAAGAAATGCATGGTAGTTATATTTGGTGAGATGGTGTATGAGGCACAGTGAGGGGTGCTTGGATGGGAGTAATATCAGTCTTATGTGTTTCTGTAGCCGTGTGTAGGGGGGTCATATGAGCACTGTATAGGGGGTCATATGAGTACTGTTTAGGGGGTCATATGAGTACTATACGGGGTCAAAGATGTGTACAAGACGTGTTGATTACATTGAACTAAACACAATGATCAACTTTAAAAAATCTCCGAGTGTTATCATCACCACTACTCTGACTTTACCTCTCCTGCCATGATATAAATGATGTATTCTCAGTGTGGTATGAACCTGATCAAACACACCTAAAATAACACACGAGAATGAACACCGGTCAATACCCAGTTCAGTTTGTACCGGTACTCGATGACACACTGGACCACGCATTGGGTAGACTCAGAATCAACTAGGCATCAACTAGACAAGGCTTGACTCTTTCTTATTAGAATAGCGGATAAATAGCTAAATAGCACCGATACAGAGAGGGGGTGGTGAGTAAACATGATTTGGGTGGGGATCTGTTTTCCAGCACAAAGTAACTACCTTCTGTGGGATTTATCAATAATATGGACACGTTTCAACTGTCTTAGAATAATAACAGGAGATATCTCAAAGAATGAGATGAACACTAAGACTGGTTAATTATCAGGTGAACATGAGTGTACCGTGGGGGAGATGACTGTACCGTGGGGAGATGACTGTAACGTGGGGAGATGACTGTACCGTGGGGAGATGACTGTAACGTGGGGAGAAGATGAGTGTACCGTGGGGGAGATGAGTGTACCGTGGGGGAGAACATTAGTGTACCGTGAGGGAGAACATAAGTGTACCGTGGGGGAGATGACTGTACCGTGGGGAGATGACTGTACCGTGGGGAAAAGATGAGTGTACCGTGGGGGAGAAGATGAGTGTAACGTGGGGGGAGAACATGAGTGTACCGTGGGGGAGATGAGTGTACCGAAGGGGAAATGACTATACCGTGGGGGAGATGACTGTACCGTGGGGGAGATGACTGTACCGTGGGGAGAAGAAAAGTGTACCGTGGGGGAGATGACTGTACCGAAGGGGAAATGACTATACCGTGGGGGAGATGACTACATCGTGGGGGAGATGACTGTACCGTGGGGGAGATGACTGTACCGTGGGGAGAAGATAAGTGTACCGTGGGGGAGAATATGGGTGTACCGAGGGGAGATGGGTGTACCGTGGGGGAGATGACTGTATCGTAGGGGAGATGACTGTATCGTAGGGGAGAACATCAGTGTACCGTGGGGGAGAAAATGAGTGTACCGTGGGGGAGAAGATGAGCGTACCGTGGGGCACTAGCAAGTCTACGGACTTGGCGCACCCACATTCAACCACAGTGTACCGCGGGGAGAAGATGACTGTTACCGTAGGGGAGATGAGTGTACCGTGAGAAGGTGAGTGTAACGTGAGATGAGTGTACCGTGAGATGAGTGTACCGTGGGGGGAGAACATGAGTGTACCGTGGGGGGAGAACATGAATGAACCATGGGGGGAGAACATGTATGTACAGTGGGGGGAGAACATGAGTGTACCGTGGGGGGAGAACATGAGTGTACCGTGGGGGGAGAACATGAGTGTACCCTACCCTGCAACTGTCGGTTGATTATAGCTGTAATGCTCCCAGACTCCTCCCCTTTCTTCACCACCAGCAGCGGCTTACTCTCGCTGTCATCAGATAGGTTGGCAACGCAGTGGCCATTACCCATCCCAGACAGACTCTCGTTAACCTGAGGACCGACAAGGTAAGGTCAGGTCACGTCTGTTGCCACCTCTTGGATGTTGGGTGGGTGGGGGGAGGGTGATCAAAATACGGTGAACCTTTTTGTTTTTTTTCACTGAGCAAAGTTCAGGGTGAATTAAGATTTAATTAACGTTGGGATAACATTATGTTTTAAATTGACGACTAGACATTATCCCAGGGAGTGTAAAGTCATCATTATTTACAATATAAGTTAATTTGTCTTCATTCAAGACCAATAATTAGATTTAGACTCTACAGAAATATTTAGCTAACTACATTGTGGCTGTGTTGAATGATGAATTACTATGCATGATTCAGTTAATCAAGGGTCACTACACATCCAAAACATAAAACTGCAACAAACTCAACATTCAAGTAACCAAACAGTGTAGGGTGCAGAAACAACGAGGTGGGTAGGTAGGGTGAGAGAATAGGAGTGAAGGTGTACAGGGGAGTGAGGAAGAGCGTGAGGAGTGAGGGGTGGAGGCTGTCGGCTGTCTGGCTGTGTCCCACAACAGGCTCGCTTTACTTCCTCCTTACTAGTCAAGTCCCTGCATAACACAACTAATTAAGGCTCATAATACAACATGTCCAAAAAAGTGTTACAAGACCAACTTACTCGTGAGTCAGAACACAAAGAATGTCAACACTCACCCAGGTCTATTGTTTACAGATATAGCAACCTTTCTGTTTACACTCTTATAAGGCCTTAGATCAGGGGTTCTCAACCAGGGGGGATTTCCCCCCCCCCCCCCCTCAGGTTTTCAGGGGGGTGGGGAAACTGATACTAATATGGAAAAAATAAAGGATTTTCAGTAAATTATGCATATTATTTGGAATGCACTTTTTGAGGCAGACAATCTTGGAAAGGAGGGGGGAATGACATTCTGACATATGGTGAAAGGGGTGCATGGGGCAAACAAGGTTGAGAACCACTGCCTTAGATAAACAAGAGCTTAATGGTACACTTACAGTACAGGTAGTAAGAGAAATATATAATCAACATGGTTCATTGAGGGTAAACATTCCTTGTGTATTTGCTCATGAGAACATAAGAGGTGCTCGATAGATACATTGTGAACAGGTGGATGACATTACACCTGTGAGTGTCACCCACCGACTGACACAGGTGGTCGTGTATGTCATCCACCTTAAGTTTCAGAATACAAACATACTGTACATAAGCTTGGTCATACCTTATGGAGAATTAAATTTATTATTATTTGAAATACATTTGAATTGGCTGGCTGAAATAAGACTTTTTGTTTAATCACCACTTGGAGGTATTGGTTAGTTCTCACCAATTACGGATTTACAGACACCCCCAAAATAACCTTCTTAAGTTTATGTTGAAATTTGGATGTTATCAAGAAGATCACCTCGTGTCTCCAGTTGCCACTGTAGTTTCATGCACAAGTCTTGGCTGGCACCACACGGCCACTAGAGGGGGGGGGAAGGTCAACCATGAGGGATGAAGACGAATCAAGGTTTAAATATATGTAACTATGAGGCCAGCTAGAGTTGCCAACAGTCATCGTAGCTTAACAGTTCTATAGGCCAGGCGTGTCCCCCAGTGGTAGCAGGTCATCCCTCCTTCTAAAACAGCCCAGTAGGAAACACACATGAAAAATTTGTATATTATCAATGAGACCAAATTCCAATCAACTAAATCTGTAAATTTGTTAGAATGAAATATATAAATAAGCTGACCAGGAGGGGATGGTGGATGCCCCAGTCACTTCAATGATCGGTGTTGATATCGTCTGTTCTTGTGAGGGGGGGGGGGGGGCTGAGGTGTTGGAGGTGGCGCTGTGTACTTCACAACCTCTGCCTTATCATTTTGAATCTCAGTCTGTGTCAATCACTCACTTGTAAACATTGTTATACCTTATAGCCTCCCCCAGCAACACCTTCTCTAACACGAGGGAGGGATACCGATTATTACACCCAGATAACAGACTGTTGACAGCCACTACTAACGCCCATATGAAGTGTGATTCGTCTCCATCCTCAATGGTTTACTTTACTACAGGACATAAGTCTTAACTGATCACAACCTGAAGTCAGCGGAGCAACTCTCTTGGTGTTGACATTCTTGAGGATGCTCGTCTTCCTCTCCACACACACACACACACGGACACTTCTACAGTATTACAAAGCAATGTAATATATCAAAGAGGAGCATGTTGATTGGTGAGGATAAATCAATGGTACAAGACCTGGCTAAGTTTGGTACCGTATAGGGCTGGATAAATTCGTACACACTTCACGATTGACCAAGACACCACGGGGGGGGGGGGGGATACTGTACTACCGGGGGACTACTGTACCCAGGGTGAGTGTGACGGTGATGTCAAGTGTACCCTGGGAGAGGTGAGTGTGGCTAGTGTATCCTGGGAGAGGCAAGAGTGGCGTGAGATGTACCCTGGGAGCGTGGTATCATCAACACAGACAGACAAAGTACAGTACTAGGGTGAAGGAAGAGCGAGGTGTACCAGGGAGGGAGGAGAGTCGAGCCGTTGCAGGATCCGGGCAGTGTGTAGGAGGGCCGCCGGCTGCTCTCACCACAACAAAGAAAAACCAACACTAAAATCAGTTAGTACTCAATCGTAAGTCACCAACACTTGAACAAACTCCATCCAGGAAGACAAAGAGAACTCGTAAGATAAAAACAAATATCAATCAATAAATAAAGTAGTACTGGCTGGCACAGAAGCAGCCATGCAGGAGTGTCCACGGGCGGCACACACCAGGTGGAGGCGATGATGTACGGTCTTCATAAAACACAATAATAGGTTTACTAATTAAATTGTCTCGGATACAACTCGATCCCGTTCAGCTGTCCATTGAAATTAAAGAATTGTAATGAGAATATAGCTACATATTATTATTATTATTATTATTATTATTATCCTTAACCACATTCAGCAAGCACAGTTATAAGTTGCTCAATATATATATATATAGATATATATATATATATATATATATATATATATATATATATATATATATATATATATATATATATATGTATATAAATTGAGCAACTTAATTGACCGTGCTCCCATTTGTAGTTTCACACACATGCGTTCTTATCCATTTAGAATCGCCCGAGTTTTGTTCCGGCCCAATATGGCATACAGTCGTTTGCACAAGCCTCGTAACATGTTAAGTCCAACCCTTGTGCTAGCAGGGAGAGGGTGTATGTGTGTTGTGTGTGTGTGTCGTCTGTTTAGTGAAGTGAGAGAGACCGACAAGACACTGCTTTTACAACAATTTTATTTTTGGAAGACAGTAGCAGAAGTAAGTTTAGTGAAGACGAAACGAGTGGAATAATAAAACTAGCGTAAATAAGTTCTCAAATCCGGTTGACTAAAAAAGGTAGAAAGAATATATAACATGGCTGCCAGAGGGGCCACTCAGAGAACAGTTCCACTACAACTGTACCAAGAAATGTTCATCCCACTTTACACCAACATTAGTCTTGTGGTTGTGAGTTTGTTCCAACACGTCTGGTGGAGCATCACGTGTCCTTACTGCCGCCTTTCGTCAAATAAATAAACACCTAATAAATCAGTTTACATCTGCTCCATAAATAAATACAAACAATATACAAATTCAGTCACCAGTAGTCAGTTTGTTCCGCTCTATTAGTGATGATGACGTTTTGTGAAGCCTTGACAAAGTACAGCTTTTAAGATCTAATCAATAATGATGAATATTTGATCATGACGCCGGCACTTGTGTTGCACCTCTGTGAAAAAGCTAATTACATTTCACAAACGCTTTGGCGATATAACTGGCAATGTTATTACAAAACACTCAGGTGACAAATCAATTAAATCCTGTCTATAATTTTCTTCACGTCAGTTCAACACAAAGAGACAACTAGAATATTGTACTTAATTTAAAGACCAGTAACACTGACCACTTTAATATACTGTAATTTAGTGTATGTTGTACTGTACCATCATTGGTAAACTACAGTGTTGTGTGAGAGACGGGAGAGCCTCGAGTTACTAAGCTAAGTAGTCGACTAATAATAATACGAAATAATTATATAAGAATAATACACTCATTTGTAAATATAATTATTATTCACTACATGCTCTACTGGCAACCAAAAACTGGGAGCAGAATGAAAAATCTTTCTTAGTAAAAAAATGGAATTTAAATATAAATAAGTAAAATTCTCTTTAACCCAGTAGCACTCTCAACTCTCACCTCTGAAATGAACTCTAAAAATACGACTCCATGGTAACGGTTAACAGCCACCAGACCAGACGTCTGTCGTCTGGTGTATGGCATTTGGCAATATTGTATTTATGATGCTACATGTTGTATATTTTGCCAGACCACATGAAACACCACAAGGGAGTAATCTGGCATTCCTTGCGGCGCTGCGTAGGATAACTGAGCCATCATAGTACTGACGGTGGCATTCTTCTAATATTTTACAATACATAATTACGTATATTAATTCATTAAGCAAAGATCAAGGTCCAGTTGAAGACAGGAGTCGTCTTCAAGAGGTATTATGCTGAAACCTATTTGTACATACTTTATCAATATCATATACAGTCAATATAATATTATTTACTATATTTTCAACTGTCTTGGGTCATCAAATACGCTATGGCAGATATAGATTGCCTGATCTGGTGCGCTTCACTGGATGACTTGAGTTTTGCCAGACGCTACAAGGCACATGGTGAGTGCTAGATGTCTGTTGCGCGGTCTGGTGTGTTTTCATCCCGATCCTCAAAAAATTTTCAAGTAAATAAATGAATTAATAAATGTATAAGTAAATCAGAATGTTAAATGTACCAGATATAAATCAAATATATCGTAAATAGAGCCAAAGTTACTGCCATTACAGCACAATTTGATCCATGGCGACTTTATTTCTGCACTACATACAGTGGTGGCAGTATTACCCACACCTCGCCCCTGAAACCTGTATGCAAGTGTTTAAAACTGTCATTAAAGTGAACCTTACAATAATTCTTTGTATTACCTTGTGTTTGTTTGAACGAGGACGGCCTGAACAGTGTGGGAGCTGAGCCGTAAGATTTAGTTGTATTACCTGGTAATTCATAATTATTTTGTATAACGCTACAGTTTACTATACTTGTACATCATTACCTCCAGCCTGGTATGCGAAGCACCGCTGTGGTATGCCTCAGTGGGCCAAGCTGTGGTGACGGGGCACGGCCATGCTAGGCCAGGCTAAGCCTGCAGGCCACGCTCTACCACCACCTGGTGTTCACTCCACTCCGGTAAAGGTTGCATAGAGATCAGAGTTAGAGCAAGACTCAGCCATAGCTTGTGTTAAGTCATATTAGGGCAAGAGCAAGGCTGTGAGCACTAGGCTGGCTGCCTCCATACTCCACACACACTCATGGCTACTCCACCTTAATGGTCGGTCATTACTCAACGTAAGCACCCTCACATATATACTGTAGGAACATTTTCACATTATGGAAGTGATTTTTTACCAACAAAACTGAAATCTATTGTAAGTAATTAATAATCTATCTTTGTTGATATGAGGTACCGCAAAAGATCAAGTGAGAGGTGGAGGGTAGTGAGTGGGGAGTGGAGGAGGCAGCCACCTACTGGGAGGGAGGGAGGGGGTGGGGGGGCTACATGCCTCCAGGTCCACCTCCACCTCGCTGGGTGTCCGCCCCGCCGCCTCCGGTAACTGTCAAGGAATAATAACAGGAACATTGATAGTGGTGTAGTATGTGAGGCTCCCCAAATGGCCAGAGGCGGGCCAGCTGCCTGCCCGCACTACCCTAGCTAACTACGTCTGCGCTACAATACCTAACGTTAAACAACTGAGGTGTAAGTAAACCCTCGCCATCGTAGTTACATACTCTAGATGTAGCTATCACAAATTTATACACCGCTAATAAGGATACAACAGGTTTATACACCATAATTATATAACAGTGTAACTAAAATGTAATCCATTGTTTGGTCTCTATACACCATTGCTAACACTTCATATCAATTCTCAATTCTTCATTTTTGTTCTAAGCCTTTAAGACAGTTCTATTCATTCGGGTGTTGCCATATATAACCTCATAACCGGATATCTCACCAGTAACGAGATATGTCCGTATATATCTGTAATGTTGGTGTAACAAGGAACGTGTGCTCCTCTGCTGACTCGAAGTGATATAATAAAAGCAAATATTCAAACAGCAATACATTAAGTCACTTTACCATACACCAACAAAAACCAAAGAAGAGCAAATAATAACACAACAAATAATCCAAATAAAGCGAATTTTTGTTTTCAGGACAGTAAAAATAATATTTGATCTAGAATAAAGAACTGTAAATGAGTTTAGTGTTGCTCGTGCACATATGGCAGTGTGTAGTATCCCGTCCATATGATACAGCTTCAGTTAACAAAAGTGTGACAACAATAGCGGATTACTGCAGATTTATTTCATACACATAACTCAACAAAAATGTCACTCTTTAATAACTAATAATCATCTCGACCAAAGGATTATCATGCAGAATTTACTTCATTTGATGTTATAAGGTTTCTTAATACGATCAAAAACCAACGGCTAAATCCATGACGGGGTGAACGTTAACCAATTTATAAACCTTTACTGGAGTTTAAAAATATTGTATCCTGTTTTACCAACTTAAGATTTTGTTGTGTTGGAGATATTTCTGGGTAGAGATATACTAATGAAGTGTAACGAAGTATTTCATGTTTGGATGCTGTCAGACCTCAGTGAGCGGGAAACATTACTACTGTACCGCTCACCAGCACCTCACCCTGACTACATGTTCAAAATATACATATACTAACCCGTTAATGAAGAAATGTAAAGTATAATTACTTAAAGGGTAATTTATTAACACCATTTGCTCGATTTTTCTTGAACTTAGATAAGTCATCAGAACAGTACATCTGAAAAACCTGTAATGAAATTTGGAACAAAATTTAATATTTAGAATTTTTTGGGGGTGAAAAACCATGGTATTGACAGGCTTTGTTTTTTCGTTGAAATTAAATATATTTTTTATCAACAAATTGGACAGAAAGAAGTTAAAGTTACTGCATAAAAATGACATCTAAAACAAACGAGAATCGAGTAAGTAGCGAAACCACAATGAGTAAAATTATTTCAGGGTCATTAATTAACACCAGTTCCTTGGATCTGCACCAGCTCCTGCTTTACAGTATAATAAATCTCCCAATTACATAACCAATAAACACACACCAGAAAGTGGAGTCGTGTACTACTGCCACCTCTCTCAGAGTTACTATGGCGGGAAGTTAACCATATAATGTGGAGATACTGTGCTATATAGAAAAGAAACCAACCAAACTTATCATAGAGAAATGCTACTTTCTCTTGTAGATCTTATGTTATTACAATGAATACATAATAAAAGCATATTTGTGTATATATATCCAAAACAGAACAATAAATAAGATTACGTCTTTGACTCTGTGATGGTCGCTGTGAGTGGTCAACACTGTTAGAGTCGACAACGGGTTACGGTCCAAACTGCAGGAGAGTCAATACTGTGAGTGTGTCGTCATGTATGGGGTCAAAGTAATCTGATAGTCAACATTGTGTGAGGGTTACAATATGAGGTCATGAGGTGCAACACGGTGTCAGGGTCAATGCATCAAGGTCAACAGTTTGAGCATCAATAATACAATAAGATCAAGCCTGCGAGGGTCAACGATTTATTTAGGGTCAAAGTTATGGGAGGGTTGATGGAAGTCAAACTACACAGGTGTCAACGCCCTGATACGAGGGTCAAAACTACTCTGAAGTTATCACCGTGAAAGGGTCAACACTACACTGAAGTCAAGACTGTGGGAGGGTCAAAACTACACTGAAGTCAACACCGTGAAAGGGTCAACACTACACTGAAGTCAAGACTGGGAGGGTCAAAACTACACTGAAGTCAACACCGTGAAAGGGTCAACACTACACTGAAGTCAAGACTGTGGGAGGGTCAAAACTACACTGAAGTCAACACCGTGAAAGGGTCAACACTACACTGAAGTCAAGACTGGGAGGGTCAAAACTACACTGAAGTCAACACCGTGAAAGGGTCAACACTACACTGAAGTCAAGACTGTGGGAGGGTCAAAACTACACTGAAGTCAACACCGTGAAAGGGTCAACACTACACTGAAGTCAAGACTGTGGGAGGGTCAAAAGTACACTGAAGTCAACACTGTAAGGGGTTAATACTGAAAGAGGGTTAACACTGTCACAGCGTAAACAATACACAGGAATCAAAACAGTTAAAAGATATGGAAGCTGAAATTGTAGGAGACGAAGAACCTCACAGAATACATATTAATAAAAGATAAACTGAACTCCTCGACACTCCATCTTGAAGGTCTGAAAGAGGAGGAGAAGGAGAAGGAGGAGAAGGAGGAGGTAGAAGGATCTATTAACTAGGAGGACTAACTACTGGGAGGTAATAGGAGGGAGGGAAGGATATCTAACATCTGTAAGAGGAGGAAGAGAACAGTTACAGAGTGTGGAATAAGAAACATATAAAGTACAGGGTAGTTCAAGAGTCTAAAGACAGAACGGGAATATGACAAGTCAGAATTGAGAAAAATACTGTTATTAGAAGAAATGACTGACAAGAGATCAAGTAGTGTCTTCATTAAGATTAAATATTAGGGTAAGTGAACATAATATGTGAGCAGTATCAGGAAATAATAAAGGGGTTACAGTAATTCACAGGACAGGACGAAACGAGGGAAAAGAGAATTGTATATATAGAAAATACAAAGTTCTGTTGGGGTTAAGAAAAAAAAAACATTGCACATACAGGGAAGAAAACTGTAGAGTCATACACACAAGGGATCTCTATTCAAAAACTCTATGACTTGCAAGCCCTAGCGTTCGCGCCCTTCTCCTGCTAGGAAAATGAGGCCTGATGACAAATCATTCCATGTTCAGCAGCCACAAAATTATATGCAAAATGTATATCATGGCTACAACGGGTCTGTCTGCATCTATAATCTATGAACTATTATTGTCTAGGTCAAATCAGAACAAGACAGGCGATATTTTGCTTTTCAAGAGGTTGCTATAAAGTAAGTTTAAGCGATTTAATCATGGTAGCATCTCTACATGCGGCAGATATTTGCCTCCTAAACATCCACCCGACTTTTGGTGGTTCATCCTTTATGTATAAACATTTCAGCATCCAACTCAATCACGAGCTAGCTAAAAATAGCTCACCTTAGTCTAAACAAACAGACTAAGAGCATCCCATTCACAGTCACATATGGCATACAACTGAACAGTCGACGGCAATCCGGGGATACAAACAACAGGCAAATCCGCGACCACGACTTTCGACGGTGTTCACATGCACCAATTTGGGATGAATTCTTTTGGGACCACAGGCCGAGTAATTTACTTTACTAACTATCAAACTTTAATATAGAATAATTAATAATGTCATGTAGATATCAAACGAGGTGTCAATCACTGGTCGTGGCTAGTGGTTCCTTATTATATAAAGGGACTCAGGACCAGACAGTTGTCCACACGAGCATCAATATGAAGGCAGATATACTAACACCGGCTACCTACCACAGCCACACACGAGTAACCTACCACAGCCACACACGAGTAACCTACCACAGCCACACACGAGTAACCTACCACAGCCACACACGAGTAACCTACCACAGCCACACACGAGTAACCTACCACAACCACACACGAGTAACCTACCACAGCCACACACGAGTAACCTACCACAGCCACACACGAGTAACCTACCACAGCCACACACGAGTAACCTACCACAACCACACACGAGTAACCTACCACAGCCACACACGAGTAACCCACCACAGCCACACACGAGTAACCTACCACAGCCACACACGAGTAACCTACCACACCATCGTAATGAAACTGTGAACTCTTGGCCACGACACATCCTCTCAACTTCCTTACTCACTTTCCTTACCATAATCTTTAAACTTAATCGCTCTGTACTCTCACTGTAATTCAGCATTAATTTCAGATACAAATTGCGAATGAAGAATTTATTAACTATCCAACAGATCCAAATATAATCAGAAAACTTTTTTAATTATAGGTGTAGCAAGCAGGAGGGAAATGTTCACCTGACCCCTCTTGGTGTGGTCATACTGAAGGTGATCAGTACTGTAACTGCTACACTAGTTTACAGGGGCAGCGGGTGTGCGTACAGTGACCCCGGGTACTAGTATGAGTTCACCTGAATTTTAAAACTGGGGGATAAAGGAGTACTGGGGGGGGGGGGGTTATAATTTAGGAACGAACCAATAGAAAACAGCATACGAACCAATTAATAGAGATAACTACATTGCTAGAACTCATCAAATACGTTGAAATGCTGTACCTCTAATTTTAGTCAAGATTACCATATGAATATGCAATATCATAATATTTACTACTTTTGTGGGACTTTTTTTTTAAGAAGTGTCACAAGAACTAAGCTGAGGACATATTGAACCATACCACTTATGTGTTGTCACTTCCTCAAAAATGTAAATATTTAAACAGTCTTAATTAATAATTTACTCATCAGAAGGTCGTCTTGACCTCTGAGCAGCAGCAGCTAATGACTTAAGAAGGAATATGGGATGTAGATGTGAAAACTTTATTGCTCTTCAAGCAAAAAGCTTATAAAGATGTGCTTGAATTTCTTTACATCCAAATCATAAATATGGTTGGGAGAGGGGATTGGGGAGGGAGGGGGGATTGGGGGGGGGGGGGGGAACTGGTAGAAAAAGTAAATTGGGAGGCTGGATCAAAAAGTGAGGATTTACGGAAGGACTACCTAAACTGGAGTGATCCCCCGTCCTCCCCCTTACGTGAACCCATGAAAAGTGTGTACTAAGTGTCATGAACAACGCTCATTCAGCTCTTCATGTCAAGGTACCATGAAACATTGAATTTAAATAATACCTTCTCATTCTCGTTGTGTCAGTGAACCTGTTCCATCCTTATGAACTTATCTTAAAACCATATCAATCCAAAGGAAGTTTTATTTGGGGACGCATTCAGTTTTTATCTAAAGTTGCTCTAACATCCAACTAATTTCATATTTTCTCAACAAGGCACTCTTGAATGCCTCATATCTAAAGTCTTAATACAATTATACTGTTCATCAGATCCTTCTAACGGTTGCTAAATTTCTAGATACTCTATTTGTTAAGATTCTGAAAAAGTGTCAGTTCTGCCTTATATTTGATGCTCTTCATACGCCGTCCTTCGTCCAGGAGATGTACCAAATTACCCTGATAATCAGTTTTCCTATGGCACCGTCGTCTATAGCAAACGGTCAAGGGAAAATATTAACAAGAGTAGCCAAGAGATACACTGAGCCACCGAGAGACTGATGAAGGTACCATCAGTGTGTCAACAATATTATGACAATCTTAATGACTATACTTGTCGAACGTCATTAAATTATAAGCACAGTGATATCTGTATACCGTTACACATTGTCTGTTTAGTGTAGCACTCGGTGGGAATGTATGTCCTGACCACGTGGGCGTAACATTACCAAAACTTGATTTACCATGGCCAGGTGTAGCGCCACCAGCCGAGCAGGAGGTCAGGCGAGACGAGCACAAGACAACATCAACAGAAGGCGGCATAGCCCACCACGAGCACAGCAAACTCCCCCTTACCTCACCACACACAGCAACATGCATTCTCCACAAGTATGTTATCGAATAAACTTTAACCAATTCAACAAATACTGAAAAAAATAAACTTTTACTTCTATAATTATTGTATTTTTTAGAGTTGTGCAGAATTTTACTCTAAAACAGTTGCTATGAGGTTAGGAGCATCTGAATATTGCATCTTGCATGGTGGTGTGGCTACATTTATAAACAGTAAGGACACAGCGAGAGGGTAATCTAAGATCTCTAAGATAAAGTACATCAGGTATCATGAGTTTGACTTCTATAATTTATTTAAAATGTACCTGATTCATGATGACATAAGATCACCTGTTGAGTGGTGTTATCAGGTAGAGATAACTAGACTACCCTCATTGCTGAACATTCCCCTGTGACTTCTCACGGATTTGCTACACATGGGATCAAAGAAAACAATTGGAAGACAGAGGAAAAGAGGAACAGAGAAAGGCAAAGACGGGCACCAGTGTAACAAGATGCTGACTTACTCTTCTAAACTCTGCAATCTGCGGGTATTGGTAAAGAACTGTGGTCAGTCCACCCATCGTCGAAGGCTCACATGACAGCTTATTGGTCTCCTCTATACTATGCTTCATTATACTCAGCCTTTATGTCTCAGTGATGCCAGTAGCTTTATCATCATCAATTTTATTTCTACTTTTAAAAACGATAGTTATTATTAAACAAGAGTTGCTTATATCGATACGTTTACAGCATAGTATAGAAGAGACCTGTTTGAACAAAGAAATAACTCATAAAATGAAAAAAATTGTCATGGCACTAGAATAAAAGCATATGATTTAATTTATTAGTGAGGATAAATAAGTGAAGTAAAACCTGATGTTAAGTAAATAATACAGTAAAGCAAATGTTCTCCACAGTAAAACATGAAATTTTTTGTCCAGAACAAGTAGTTGATGTTAAGAAACACATCAAATATAAGAGATTAAAAAACTTATCTTGAAAACTATTTTGTCTGTTAGTGGATAAATAAAATACTTAAAAGGTGTTGGGCAGAGGATGTAGACGTTAGTAGGAGGGCCGGCAAGGAGGTGAGGGTGGAGGAGGAGGAGGGGGAGGTGTGAGGGTCCTTCTCACCCCTCCCCATCCACCCTCATCACCCCACAAGCATGTAAACTGAGGGGTGTCTTCCCTACACCACCCCACCACCGCCTGTCCACATCAGCCTCACCTACACAAGTACACCCACTCAGTTAACCAGAAATATATCCAAAGATCATTTTCATCTTGAAGACTTACATGCTGAAAAACTGGCAGAAAGAACCAAGGAAAATCTGCCTCAGACACAACTAACAAAGTGAAGAGATATGAGTGTGCATACTTGGCTGTGATGTTATTCCCCATAGTAAAAAAAAGTCAAAGTAAAATTAGTGAGATGATGAGGAAATTTCTATAACTTATGAGGGCGAGGTTAACAGCCTAAAGAAAATGACTGATTTAGACAAAATGAAGTCAAAATAGAATATGAAACCTTAAAATGGTTCAGCTCATCATAAAAATTAATGAACGGGAAAATAAAATATTCCTTGAAGATCAAAAACAAAATGGTTATGGTATTAAAATCAAAGAGCCTTTGATAAAACACTGAGGGGACAAAAAAACACTCAAGTTACCTCCTAGCTACTGACGGCAACTCTCGCTCCAGCTCCCACCACCGCTCACTGCACCATAAACCTGGTGAACTTGGTACAAATTCCACCTAGTGTTGACGGGGCCAACACCAGGCTCTGTCGAGAACTAAAATGTCTAACTGGCGGATTAGAGGCTTAAAATTTATCTATAGAATTAATTGACAAAATGCATTAAAATTTGTTTTAATTAATATCATCACTACAACTCACGGTAAGCTATGGAAATATAATTGACTGTAGTTTCTCAAATTTTAACTGAGAACATACTGTGCCAGAGAGCATCCAATAAGAGTGAACCACGAATTTATCAAGAAAAAAGAGCTCTATAAAGTTAGAAGAAAAAGTCCCTTAATAAGTAAAGTTTTAAGCAGTTTATTGTTCACAAAAATATCTTTTGCATTAGATTCCGATTGAGTCTGTAAAATTAAATATGCTCCATCCATAACAAGTGAGGTTTGAGATGAATCATTTGACTAGAGTTTACACGAACACACAGTAGCTCTTCTGTTCCAGTGAAGTTTATCAATGATGTATTAAGTTTTATATGTTATCTTGGACCAGGTTGAGACCACAATGTTCACTAAGGAATTGTGACACTCAGTAGTTAGCTCACGTCTATAGAGACACAACATGTGGGCCAGTACCAGAGGTGATGAGGTCTTGCGGTACACCTCCCTCATGCCTTTTGAAGACTTGAGTTTGGACCGGTATGTTCAGATGCACTTCGAGAGGATGCAACGGGAAAATATCAACACTTAATAGGAATCTGTCTAACGGAAGTCAGTCAATTCTTGTGAAACGGGTCTGAAGATTAGTGCTCGTTGGGCTCTGTGCTTGATCTGTCCACTTTAGTTAGATTTAAAAATATCTTTTGACTTAAAGTGAGCTCTATGATTGGCCTTTAAGGTAAATGGAGGCACGTAATGAGTATAACCTGACTGGACAAATGTTTGGTGCGTGAGTGTAGACCAGGCAAGGGGAGGGGAGGGAGAGCTGCCGTCCAGCTCCAGCTCTGCTACTTACTCGTCCGTGTGTCTCCTTACGCTTCTTGGATCTATCCAAATGTTTAAAACACTTTGAAACTAACGGTCAGCATATATATGTATACACATATACATGCTGTAAACTGTATATATATATATATATATATATATATATATATATATATATATATATATATATATATATATATATATATATACGTATAGACAAAAACACACATACATAACCAAAGCTCCTTAAAAAAATCACAGAGAGCAAATATGAAAGAAACTGAGATAAAATATTAAATAAATTACAAGTTGTATCTTTAGTATTGAGCGGTACTCTAAGATGGTTGTCTCACAAACTTGTTCCATAAAAATGAACATTCTGTTGAGAGTAAGATTCTCTGTAAAGTTTGGTACACCAGGGAAGCCTTTTATAACTTTAAGTGATAAATGTGCTGTCTTTACTCAGAGATGCCACAAGAGATTGAACATCGTCGTTTTTGATAAAGATTAAATAAATATTCCTCATGAAGCAGTGTTACCAATTGAAAAGAAATATAAACTAGTGTTATATATTGGAGAGGGACCTAGTGAAACAATACCCCGCCAGGCTGAGAGTGTTACCTGCATGAGCTTCTTCACCACGTCGCGCCCCAGGATATGGTCGAACACTGCCTGCAGGAACTGGTCCCCCATGATAGTGAGCTTGAGCTTGTCCCTGTGCCAGATGAGTACCCGCGAGTCCTCGATGGCCGTCGCGGACACCTGTAACATTATAGACTCTTAGTGTCTCTCTCTCTCTCTCTCTCTCTCTCTCTCTCTCTCTCTCTCTCTCTCTAACAAAACCACACACTGCCTCGACAATATCTTACATTCAAATTTCCCAATGGACTAAATTCTACCAAGGACACACACACACACACACACACACACACACACACACACACACACACACACACACAGTTCCTTGCTAAGCTCATGGTTGGGTTTGTGTTGCTAGTAATAGTAAGATTAATAGTGCTCGTAAATGGAGATGAAAGAATGAACTTGATTGGCTAACTTAAACTGAAACACATAAAAGAAGTGATCTGATTGGCTGACTTAAAGTAAATCACATATAACAATAGACCTGATTGGCTGACTTAAAGTAAAACACATGAAACAAAAGACATGATTGGCTGACTTAAAGTAAAACACATGAAACAATAGACCTGATTGGCTGACTTAAAGTAAAACACATAAATAAGGACAAAAATAATACAAACAAAGAAAACAAGAAGCAAGGTTCCTGTCACACATAATACGTCAAAGGTGCGAGAGAGACGTACTGTTATTACGTCAGCTGTGAACCGTACGTGAGCCACCACTCTCTCATACGTCACTCCTGACACTGGCTGATACCTAACATCATAACCCATCGCTCTGGGGTCCTGACAGCTGACAGTCAGTCCTCACGTGAACATGTTCTCTCCCTTGACATCTTCCTGACACAATGTTGATGGATATTATAGGCATCTACCCTAACCTAACCTAACCTAACCTAACCTAACCTAACCTAACATGATAAATGATTACACTGGAAGGTGAGATAGATGATAGAAGTGTGGTAGAATGATGAGAAAATCTACTGTAACACACACACACACACACACACACACACACACACACACACACACACACACACACACACACACACTTTACGTCTATTGCCGCTTCTCATACATTTTATTAATTACAGTAAGAGACACAGTATAATGAATAAAGGAGGTGGGTTAGGTTAGGTTAGGTTAGGTTAGGTTAGGATAAGTGAGGTAAGAGCAGAGTTAATGAGGTGTCGTCAGCTTTAATTAAACGAAATTTATGGTTCCTTTCCCCGCGGGAGAAAAGTTAATATCTAGGACTGAAGGGGAAAAAACATGGAAGGGAAAAAACAGGGAGGCGAAAAAGGGAAAAATAAGGTAGAGGAAAAAGAGGGTAGGGCAAAGATGGGAAGGAAAGAGGGAGGAAAAATGAGGGGAGGGGAAAAAGGGGGAAGAGAGGAAATAAGGGGAGGGGAAAAGAGAGGAGCACAAAAAAAAGGGAGTTAGGAGGGATAATAATAAGAGGTCAAAAAAGTAGTAGTAGTAGGAGGAGGAGGAGGAGGAGGAGGAGGAGGAGGAGGAGGAGGAGGAGGAGGAGGAGGAGGAGGAGAGGCCAGGAGGAGGAGGAGGAGGAGGAGGAGGAGGAGGAGGCCAAGAGAATAACAGGAGGCCACGAGAGCAGCAGGAGAAGGCCAGGTAGGAGAAAATGGTGGACACACACACACACACACACACACACACACACACACACACACACACACACGGTACCTGAAAGAACTCGTCGGTGGAGACCCCGAACCACTCAGGGGAGTCGAGGAACTGGTGTTGGGAGACGATGTGCAGCGCTCGTCCGTTCTGGCTGATGACGAGTCTGTGGGAACACCTCGCCTTAGTTAACGATTACTCTACTCTGGCTCTATTCTGCTCTACTGTGGCTATACTCTACTCTACTCTGGCTCTATTTAGCTCTACTCTACTCTATTCTACTCTGGCTCTACTCTACTTTGGCTTTTCTCAACTCTACCCTACTCTATTCTACTGTACTCTAATTTGGCTCTGCTCTATTCAGCTCTACTTTACTCTATTTTACTCTACTCTGCTCTATTCTACTGTACTCTACTTCTATGAAAAGACATCACAAGCTATAGAATATAAACAGAAGACATTCAAATAATTCACCTTGTCTACTGTATATTGGTATTAGAAACTGGAGAATATTTTTATAAACTTTCTACAAAATAAGATTCAGTTTGTTTTTATTATTATTATTATTATTATTATTCTATTAATTAATGCAAGTATATTATTATTATTTTCATTATTTGTCTTATCTCTTATTATCATTATCGTCACTACAATCACAACAAGGGCTGGACTCTTCCCACACAACTCTGGTAAACCTACTTGGCTGGGACCGTGTTGACCCAGGGCCGCCCCCTTCAAGGAGTTAGTCACTACTGAAGGAGATTTACAAAGGTACAAGTGTGCCTTATTGGCCCGGAGGGAGGAGGAGGAGGAGGAGGAGGAGGAGGAGGGAGGAGGAGGAGGAGGAGGAGGAGGAGGAGGTATGACTGGACAATAGCGGGAAATTGGATCTACTGGGTGTTACCTGTTGCTGGGACCCCGCCCACTCTTACCTTCCTCCCCGCCCACCCTCATCTCCATCTCCGCCCACTCTCACCTTCCTCCTCCTCCCTTTCATGACCCCGCCCATCCCTTCCCCAAACTTTCCTTCCTTGTCTGCCCCTCCTCCTCCTCACCCCCCCCCCTCCCCTGGTTTACGACCGTGGCAGGTAAGAGTGACTGGCGAGAGGCAGAGGAAAGAGACGAGGAAATGAGAGCGATAAGAGGCGGAAGTGAAAAAGGAAGAGAGGTGGAAGAGAGAATGAGTACATAAAGAGTGGATACAAATCAGAGAGAGTGAGAGAGTGGCAGGGAGAGTAAGAGGGTGTGGCAGACAGGTGGAGTGGCAGCTAGGTGTTGTGAGTGCCAGACAGGTGAGGAATGGCAGACAGACAGGTGAAGGAATGGCAGGCATATAAAATTCTGATTACAAATAAAACTCAGAACAGTATACAAACAAACAACCCCTCCCCCCCCTCCAAGGACCCCCCCTCCAAGGACCCCCCCCCCCTCCAAGGACCCCCCCCCTCCAAGGACCCCCCATTAATCAGCGGGGAATAACGAGAAGAAAAAGGTGAAATAAACAACATTTTCTGCACGGGCAAAATTATGGCATCTTTGCCTCACGGGCCAGCCATTAATATCCGGGGCACTGCAGGTAATTTCCAGGCAGGTGTGTGGGGCGGCTCCCTCAGTGTTACAGGTGACTCAGCCTTCATCAGTGTCCACCTTACCTGATGTTTGTACTGTATACTGTTCAAGTCCCTCTTAACGTGATGCACTTAACTTTAACTGTACATTATTATTATTATTATTATTATTATTATTATTATTATTATTATTATTATTACAAGAGCCGCTGTTTCAATGATACTTCTCACATAAAGATTATTTCCTTCAATGTTACTAAAAAAAAAATAAAAATAAATCATAAACCTGGACTTGTACACAGTCTTATGACAGCATCTCATCACCAGGTTCAGGTTTAATGACCAAGTGGCACAGTGCCGGAGAGTGCCAGCATAAACGACGGATTTTAAAGTATATATATATATCGTACCTTTCAACATTATATGCTATTTATACAAACGACCTGATCAGTTGTTACTAAAATACAGGGATTTATTAAGCAGCAGTTAAGGTGAATAGTAAATGGGGAAGACAGAGGCAGGTAAGGGGACGCACTCACCTGGGGGATAACAGCCTCTACACTAAGACCACTCAGATTAACTTACCTTGCAAATGGTGATGAGCTTTGGCGAGGTTACGTGCTCTAAGCCCACACTACCTGGGTACACCTGTTCTAAACCACACTACCTGGGTACACCTGTTCTAAACCACACTACCTGGGTACACCTGTTCTAAACCACACTACCTGGGTACACCTGTTCTAATCCACACTACCTGGGTACACCTGTCCTAAACCACACTACCTGGCTACACCTGTTCTAAACCACACTACCTGGGTACACCTGTCCTAAACCACACTACCTGGGTACACCTGTTCTAAACCACACTACCTGGGTACACCTGCCCTACACCTTACACGTGTTACTAATCCTCTCTTATACACTCTAAGGTGACTCAAGCCTTAGACCTTTAATCGAAACCTACATCAACACACACACGGACACATACATGCATACATACATACATACACACATATACACACAAAGAAATATATACACACACATATATAAGCAGGCACACACACACACACACACACACACACACACACACACACACACACACAGTAACTTTGTCCCAGCCTCCAAGAGTCAACCACAATAAACCTTTAAAAAATGGCCACAGCTAAACTTTCCAGACAACAAAGTGGCCACAGCTAAACTTTCCAGACAACAAAGTGGCCACAGTTAAACTTTCCAGACAGCAAAGTGGCCACAGCTAAACTTTCCAGACAACAAAGTGGCGACAGTTAAACTTTCCAGACAGCAAAGTG